>OZ018416.1:20539801-20896209 GCA_963969595.1 Neckera pumila | reverse complement strand
CAACCAATCCTTGAATCTCTTACTTACACTTTGTGGTGTAAAGAATAGAAATTTCATGAGTATATATATATATATATCATATATATATATATATATATATATATATATATATATATATATATATATATATATATATATATATATATTCACTTACATTCTAGGCTTATTTGTGTAGATTTTATTTGGTACGTTATCTGTGTACACAAGAATTGAATTTTTGATATAGATATATTACATGGACTTGGACAATAAGTGCATATGTAGACCTTTCAATACCACTAAGATGTTAGATTTACTTAACCCCTAAAGGACCAACATGCGTTTTTTGGCCGTATATAAATTTTGGGCAGGCACGTGTGACTAGAGATATCCATATTTGAGGCTGAAATTTTAATACAAGGTGGGGGCAAGGAATATCTTCATGCGTACCAAGTTTCATGACATTTCGAAATACGAGTGAAAAGTTGTGACCTAATATGTTACTTTTTTTTGTAACCGGGCAGTTTGGATGGACAAAAAAAAATCATTTTTTCCGGATTTAAAAAAAAAAATTGGTTCTCTACATTTATATATACTGAACCCCTAAAGTTCCTTGACTATGTTCTCATCAAAAATGCTCCAAAATTGCCATTTCTAACACAAGTACCAAATTCTTGAAAAATATCATTTTTGGACACATGTAATTGTAGGATCTTGTAGTACTTTGGTTTGGAAATGTCTGGAAAAAATTTCAAAAATTTCCATCATATAGATTGGAAGATATTAGCGTTTAAAGTGGCAAAAGTCCTTTTTTGGGCCTTGCAAAAAACCGGGCAGCTGCACTTCACAAGGTCAGATTATTATGAAAAAAATTCTAAAATGGTTGTGCTCCTTTGGATTCATTCTTCGAAGCAAGTTGGCTACATGCTTGAAATTTTTTAGATTATTTGGAATTGTACAACATATAGGAAAAAAATAGTAAGTGGAAAGAAGTAGAGAATGGTTCAAAACACTAAATTGTTAAGAAGTTAATTATGGAATTGGAAAATGCCAATTCCAATGGTTGCAATGTTGTAATAAACAATCTACATCCTGCAATTTTGTTTATTTTTGAAAAATATTAAAAATTGAGTGAAATAAACAACTTCAAAGTTTATTTTAGAGCATTAGAGGAAATTTCAGGCCTCCAGAGGGTTGCCTTACAGCCCTCTGAGGTACCCTAAAGTTTGCTTTTATTTTGCAAAAAAACTCGTTATTCCCCTATTTCCGCCCTGCTAAAATTGCAGCAGCAACGGCTCAGGAACCAAAAATTCCAGATAAAAATTTATTAAAAAATAAAAAAATAAAAAAATAATCTTAAAAAATTTAAAAAAAATTTAAAAAATTCTACTGAAATTGATTGCTCCGGCGAGCAGTCAGAGACTTTGACTGCTCACCAAGAGCAATTTGGAAGTTGACAGGCCATGCAAACAATAGCGTGGCATATCAACTTCCAATGGCCCTGAAATGGGCTGAAATTTTTTGTAATGGTAAACAATCCATAACTACCCGCAAAGGCGCAAACTAAAAATCCTTGTAACGTTTGACTCATTGATCAAATGGAATGATTCAAAGCTTTCCTCATATATATAAATCTAATAAACCAATTTCAAATTTTTGTTTTTGAGAAAAGTGATTTCTTCTAATCTGCCCAAACTGCCCGGTTACAAAAAAAAATAACATATTAGGCCATAACTTTTGACTCATATTTTCAAATGTCATGAAATTTGGTGCATATGAAAGATATTCCTCGTCCCCACCTTTTATAAAAACTTTAGCCCAAAATAGGCAAATCTCTAATCACACGTATTTGCCTAAAATCTCTATGTTGCCAAAAAATGCTTATTAGTCCTTTAGGGGTTAAAAATCTTTGAGTCATTCCATTTCAATCAATGAGTCAAAAGTTATGTGGGTTTCTGAATTGCAGATAGTTATGGATTCTCTACTCTAAATTTTTTTTTAAAGTCGTTTATTTAATTCAATTTTCAATATTTTTGGAAAAAATAAAATCCTAGGATGTAGATTGATTATTACAACATTACAACCGTTGGGATTGGCATTTTTAAATTTCATGATTAAATTTTTTTAAATATAGTATTTTGAATCATTTTCTATTTCTTTCTACTTACTATTTCTTTCCTATATGTTGTACAATTCCAAATGATGTGAAATTTTTCAAGCATATAGACAACTTGTTTAGGAAACTGAATTAAAAAAAGCACCACCTTTATCGGCATTTTTTCATTGAAAAGTGAGCTTGCAAAGTGCAGCTGCCCGGTTTTTTGCAGGATTGAAAAAATGGTTTTCAAGACTTTGAATGCTTATATCTTATGATCCACATGGTGGGATTTTCTGAAATTTTTACCACATGTTTTCGCAATATCATAGTACAAGATCTTATGGTTACATTTGTCAAAAATTGTTTTTTTCCAAAATTTGGTAGTTGTATTAGAAATGGCAGTTTTGGAGCGTTTTTGGTGATTATATAGTCATGAAACTTTAGGGGTTAAAACATGACATATAAAAATATGTGCCCAATGTGCATTTTCAATTGGAAAATATTCATGTACAAATATTATGGACACAGACTAAAGTTATTTCTTATGTCACAAATTCCAATAGACTAAGATTGAGTGAAACATAGTGACATATATACACACATTATAAGAACCCCGCAGTGTTCTTCTATATTTAAATTGACAGTTTTTTTTGGATATCCAATGTAACAACCCATGCTTTTATGTCAACAATCAATATAATGTCCAATGTAGCATCTTCATGTTACATTGGACATTATTGTTGATATAAAAACATAAATTGTTACATTAGATATTCCAAAAAGTGCGTCAATTTAGACACAAGGTTCTTATACAGCTAACAAACATTGACCACAAATTCACCACACCTATATAATTCCATGGTAAAATGCAAGAAGACAACTTATAATAGTCTATTTTAGAAAAAAAAAATTATGCTTGTGCTTAGACTTGTGGTCCTTGTGATTATCCTCTGACAAAAAGGGATCCTATTCATCCACAAAAGAGGGTCAACCTTTATGCTATCAGACCTAAGGACACTTAAAAAAAATACTTTGAATACATACTTTGAATATACTTTTCTTATATTTGACCCCTAAAGGACCATTGTCCCTTCGGGGGACAAATGCGTTCTTGGGCAGGTACTTATGGCGCTGAAATTTTCTTTTGATCTTTTGAAACTTTTTTTGGAGGTAGAAAAGCTGATTATCTTCATGGGAATATAATTTTTTTCACAATTGGTGCTCGGGAACAAAAATTATGACCAAATAAGCTCAAAATAGGGGACGGCGGGCAGCAAAAAAAATTTGCAATTTTTTTTTTTTCTTAAAGTATTTTTTTTCTCATAGATTATATTTTTATCTATCTAGAAAGCTTTGATTCATTTCATTTCAATTTTCTATGAGAAAGTTATGGACATTCTTGTTTTTTGGGCAGTTAGAGCATCTTTTTGAAAAAAATAACTTATAGGACTCATTTCTAAATGCGATTTTTCAAATTTTTCAATTTTTTTTTTGTTGCATGGTTTAGTTTACTATCTAGAATAATCTCACCATTGGGATTAGTGCATTTTAATCCCATCTAAAATTTATGAATATTTTAGATTTTCCTTCTATCTTGTACCTACTTCTACTTAATAATTTTTTTAATAATGAGAATTAAGTTTTTTTGAAGTTTTTTTTTTGGCTAGATTCTTAACTCAATTCTCCAGTATAAATATCAAAAGCTCAAATCTCTGTAGTGCAAAAAAATAAAGTTAAAAATGTTCAAAGTCGAAAAATCTAATCCCCCAATGTGCTGAAAAACTTGTTCTTTTGACTTTGAACATAGATATCTTGCAATCTGTGCGGTCAAAAATTCTGAAATTTTTTCCACACACTCTCATACTAGTTAGGTGTAAGATCCTACGGTTAGATGTGGGAAAAAAACATTTTTCAAATTTTTTTAGTTTTTGCTATAGAAATGGCAGTTTTGAGTGTTTTTTGGCAGAAAAAGGGCCTTGGTCCTTTAGGGGTTAAACTTTATGAATCTAAGTTCAAATTGGTTGAGTCCAACACTAAACTACTTTTAAATGATTGCACAAAGATGCTCACAGGACCACCTCATAAGAATCAGATAAAAATAACCATTCAATTTCAACCCTCACATAACTTACACAAAATAGTGAAATTAGGTTGCTTTGTCAATTAGGTTGCCTTACTTGAGATAAATTACCTCACCTCATGGATCAATGCTTGTTCCACATGGAGATGCATGCCACTCCTTGAACCAAACCTTGAAGTGGTGCACAAATCTATGTCATATACACGGCCTTGAATTGAATGCATCTTTGTACAAAAAGTAGTGAATATTTCTATAGTGTGGACTGTCAAGAAATTAGTGTGGGGCAACCTAATTTCACTATATTGTGTAGATGCAACGAAGTCCCCGCTCGCTCCAAGTACCTCCGAGTTTGCATTGGGTTACTATCAATAAGTCCAGTGAAATGTTGATATTTGTGTGGCTGGCTGCGTCCCCAAGTAAGTTAGCATGTGAGAAAATCTCAGATGCATGCCCACCGTCTGAAGCTTGATTAAGTTACCTTAGTACCATACTTGATAAGAGTTGACGAAACCTGAGCAAGGAGCAATTTTGTTTTTTTAAAGCTCCATTGGGAGAATGGAAGGAAGATGATAAGTTGCACAATCAGTATAGGGTATAGGGTAATGCCCGAGTCTGAGGGCATTACCCCGGCATAAACGACCGCTGGGCAACAAATTTTCTTGGATGAGATATGTGATCTGGATGAAAAATTCGTAATCCCCGATTACACAGTTTTGCCCGTGTAATCAGGCACAACAGCACAGAATTTGCCCGCCTTTTGAACGGGACGAATCCCAGTGGTGGTTTATGTGAATCACAATCCCCAATTTGACTTACTTGGGCCCTCAGCCAGCGAGTGGCAGGGGATTGTGGTCAGCCCAGACCGACAACGGCGTAATGGAATGGAACCCGCCGTCCAAGGCGGACCACTGAGAAGGCTGACATGGCTTTGGGTCCCTCTGGGCTCCGTCACATGCCAATCGGAGGCCTCAGAGAGGCTCCTACAACAACCCCAGATGGATGGACGGACCGAGGAGGTGCGCCCCCACGCCACGATTGGACCCGCCCAGTGATAAGTTATCATAACATAATCATCTGGAGTCGTCACTTGGATGCTCACTTGCATAAGGTGGGTACGGGTAAGTACCCCCCAAAATTGTGACTTTGGGTGAAAGTGGTCATTTGAAGTTTTACCCATGGGGAACCACACTGGATTTTATTATTTGTCACCCGTGATAAAATTAGGAAATTTGGAATTCAAGTTTGGAATCAGAGGCACCAAATTAGCTAAGATTGGTGAAGGACATATGGGCACTAAGCAACCACAAAAATAGAGGTAATTTATGCTTTCCACATTTACCTGAGATTGGGGTTCAAAGACAGATGCATGACGTAGATTTCAAATGACTACTTCAATGACCTACCCTTTTGCTATTGTGCCTAGTTAGTATTATGAGACTGATTAAATTTTCATATTTTCTTGTTGGTAAGTGAAAGGAGGTTCCAATGCACCAAAGAGTGCAGCATTTGGATACTGTATGCAAAAGTTATGAAGGAAAGGATTTTTTGGGTAGATGTTTTGAAATCATTTTTGCATGATACATACATATTGATTTTGAAGATGTGCACGGAGTGATGATGGCAATTTTAGAATTTTTGTAGGGTGCAATTTTGGGTGTACCTACTTTATGCGGAATAATCAAATAGCCCATGGTATACACAGACAATGCAAGTTCAAGAGCAATTAAGGTAGGATGCTCTACAAGCAACCGGCTTCTTCAAATCAACCCTACAAAATGGTACTGAATAGGTATGAGTTGGTCTTTTAAATGGACCACTTCAGTCATTGATTGAACTCCAAAAAAAGAATTCTTTGTTGCAAGAGCCAATCATTGGCCTTGATTTCCTAAAATCACTTTAGAAGTTGTAAGTGGACGCATTTTGGGAGACCTAGAGTCACAAATAGGTATCTACATCAAAAATCTTAGGAAATTCATAACTAATTCAAAATGCTTCAAAAAATATGAAACTACTTAGGTCACGTTCTTCATCCATTTTTCTTTCTCTAAAAAATGTGTGAAAAATATTTCTATTCATGCAAACCTATAAGAAAATTTAAATGGTCGCTTTTAGAGCATCCTACCTTATATATCAAAAACCCAACTTTGCCCAAAAGTCAACGACAAGGGTATCGTCAAGGAACTTTCAGGGTCTTTTGGGCAACACTTTGCTAATTTTGTCCAATCTAAGGCATGAGATTAGCTAAATTTTTCTTATTTTGGCAAACTATGGAAATCCAACAAATCAAAATTAGTTAAAAATTGCATAAGTAGGAGTCTTCATTTTCCAAATGATCCCCACATGAGTGATATGTAAAAGTCCAAGAAAATTATGCTTGTGCCAACTTGATTGGCTCAACCCGTCTCTCATGACAACTATCTAATTGATGATACATTTGATATGTAATTTCAAAAATTGTCATATTAAGTACACATTTAACCCCTAAAGCCCGGAGGCATATTTTGGGCAAAATCGTGAAAAACTGCTATTATTTAGGATAGTGAGAAAACATGAAAAAAAAATTGCTTTGAAATGCAACCATACAAATCTACACTAGACTACTATAGGAATGTGTGGAAAAAGTTTCAGAAACTTTGAGCGCACGGATTGAAAGATTATAATGTTTGAAGTTAGAAAAAAAGGTTTTTTTCGGCCTTGCCCGACAAGGCCAGTAGACTTTAACTCCTTCTCGAGTGAAGTTTTTACACTACATATGCTTTTTTTTTACATTTGCACCTTGTATCATGTAAGTTATATGCATGCCAAATTTCAAGAGTTGATGAATTCTTTTGCAAGAGATTCCCAAAATATTCCTACATTGTCCAAGCTGCTAGAAAAGTTCAGGGCAGCATAACTTTTGATCCGGGCACCTAATCGGAAAAAAAAAAGATTTTCAGCAAGGGGATACACATACACACCTTGTGTCAAAATTTCGCAAACATTCAACCAAAATTGACTTCATAAGAACCTACCCCAATTTTCAATTGTTTGTTCAACGGACAATTGTCCTTTAGGGGTTAATTGAAAAACTTTCACATGTCAATTTATACACACGTGGGAGTACATTTTCCAAGTTGTCTTCATATAGTAAGAAAAGATAGAGTGTACTAAGTTGCCTCATTTATATAATCTTACCAAACTATTTTGGGTATCAATACCTAAAATCGTTTGATCAAGGTTGAGCATGGTTCTCATTTGTTTACTGAAATGTTAAAGTCATTTGCTTGATTTAGTTGGGAGTCAAAAGAGGATTCAGATTCTTATAGGATTTAGAATTCCATATGAACAACTCAGAAATATTTACAATGGTGAAAAGAAGGGTACCCAAAATTGACCCTAGGATCTCGTGAATAAGAATTGTATACATTAGGTAAGAATTTATAGGTGCAAATAACTTATATAAAGTTACTTCATCATAGTTCCAATCAATAGCCACTTTGTAATTGCTACATTGTAATTCCCTATGACATAATGATGGTTTTATTTATAGTTGACTTTTTACATTGTGTGTAGAAAGACTTCAATATGATGCTTACATTTTGAAGCTTTAGGTGGATTTTTTTGTATGAAATTTTTATTTATTTTTAAAATACATACAACAACGCAACAAATAAATACAATAAGAAGGTTCACGTGAGTTGTCATATATATAAAAGATTGAATTTGAATGTGGGATATGCAACCCATAATTAGCTAAGGGAGACCCTTGGGAATTATAATGATGGGCAATTGGTTTTCATATGAACTATAAAAAGGATGTACAAAATGGTGGAGGGTTCACAAAACAAACAATAAATCACAACATCTACTAGAGAAGTGTATACTTTGAGGCAATGCATGAGAAGCATCTCTTTTTGCATTTATGACCTTTAAAATATAAATCCATTTGGAGCTCATTGATTAACATGTAACATTTTGAGAAATCAAAATTATAGAACCTTGCCTTATTGGCTTTAGAAGATTTGCAAGGCTACAAATAGTCGAGTCATATGACGGGAATTCTTATTTGAACATAATCAACCTTTATTTATTTATTTTAGTGAAAAACGATTGTCTTAACTTATATGGAGTATAATTTTATTGTCAATTTTTAATTTTTACTTTGAATAAAAATTTGAGATTATAGGATACAACTATTCAATTAGTATAGAGTGTGTTCCATTTGATTGTCAATGAAATACAATTATTTCTAAGAAAAAATATAAATAGTCCAAAAAATTAAAAAATTTGAGACTCAAATTGATATTTTTAGGTGCTCAGTCAAATTTTCTCTTAGCCATATGAACTTTAGGCGCTTGTTGTACAAATTTTGCATTATTCCATAAGGCTCTTGACATTGGTTGTTGAAATATCTATGCTATACATTTTTATATTGAATATGGGTCTTTGTAATAAAAATAAAATAATAACTCTTCCAAATTCTAATTGCTATTAGCACAAATTCCAAAACAATTTCCTTGTCAAACTTCAAATCCATTTTGTTCAACACAAGCAAACAGCTTCACCGTTTCATCAACTTCACCTATTGTTTAGAATTTTTATCTCAAGGCTTCTAACATTCATCTCATACAATCCAAACATTTTTGGTAGCATGTGGAACATGCCAAAGACAATAAAAATCAAGAATCCTCAATCCATTTCAGTTGCTAGGATCATAGACACAAGTCTTTTAAATGGAGAAAATGTTTTAGTCGCATGACTTTGAAATTCCATTGTTTTCATTATGGCTTCTTTCCATCATTTTAGTATGGACATCATTCCATCATTGTGGGCATTTCAATTTTGGTTGGAGTGCCTCAGATGAACCTCATGGTTACAAAGTGGACCCTATATGTCAATACATAAATTCCAAGAGTCACTTCAAAAATTGACTAAACCAATATTGTTCTAAACTTACAAATTTATTACAAGTTTATATATATATATTTATTTGATATTTTTGATATTTTAAAGGCTTTATAAATAAGTTTGTCCATAAAAGAATTCATAAATTTTCATCATTAGTTTTCCTTAATCCCTATAAGACGGCAAGTGTTTATTCAAAATACTAAAAAAACCTTGCGTAGGTATGCATGAAGTCAATTCTTGAGTTAGGTTCTTGAATATTTGACTCAAAGTTTCAGTATGAACATGACCTCTTTAGAGCGGGAACATATTTTTTTTCAAGTAGGTGCTTGGATCAAGAAATATAATATCCAAAACCCTAGCAACTTTGAAAAACATGTATAAAACTCCTCCTTTACTTATGAAATTATGGTAGGTGTGTATTTTACATGATTCAAGATGCAAAAGTCAAAAAAATATTGATGTCAATGTAGTGTAAGAATCTCACTCAAGTAGAATGTAGGATTCACTTTGTAACTATGGAGTTAACCTTTAAAGGATTATAAATCCACCATATAGCTTTGGCAACTATATTTGTAGAAAATTTTGAAATTTGAATCTCATTAACAATTTGTGAGCAATAAAGAAAATTGACAATATGATTTTCTTTTGCCTAAATATAGCACTGCAAGCTGATCAAAAAATGATCAAGTGTACAATTTTTGGTGAACTTTTTGAGGATGGAAAAGATGTTTTGGATAGACATTTTGCATGCTTATATCTTTTCTTATATATGTCAAAATGATTTGAAAAAATTACATATCAATATTATGATGATGTATATCTATGGAAAAAAAATTAGAGCTTTTGGAGCACTCTTGAGCATCCTGATTTCAGCGTATATACAAAGTACCGCCTAACCAAACATCTTTCATCAATCTTGTCAACAATGGCATTTTAGACTCAAAAACTATGTGATTCATTGATCTTTTATTCATAGGATAATTATGCTTGTTACAAGAGCTAGTCAATAAATCAAGAGCTTTGCTCAAACACCTCCGGCCCTTTAGAAGTTCAGATTTTTTTTTGTTTTTTATATTGATAAATATAGGGTCTAACGCCAATTATTGGTTAGCATGAACCTCTACAGTCGAGCATCACAATTGCCAAGACTTCTATATCAACAAACTTATAAATTTGAAAGGACGAGCCTATCATTTTCAAACTCCAGTTTGCAACTATTTTCAAATGTGTTTTTTTGTGTTTATTTTTTTGAGAATGTGATTAGGCATGTCTTCAATAAGTCATGAAGTTTCTTATTCTTTAGCATAAAAACATGAAATTAACATAAATTATCAAATAAAAATGAAACAATTCAAACAAAATGCATGAATTTATTCAAAAAAATTGAATTTTTCCTACAAATTTAATATATATAGTGTGGAATATCATGGTGCAGTTTTTTACCATATGCTTCTAAATTATAAAATCAATACTATGATTTTAGGCTTGAATTTTGAATTGCTATTAAATATTCAATTTTAGAAATTTCAAAATTTAGAATCAAAGTAAAATCTAAACATGATAAACTTCATTCTATTTAGCTGGATGTAAATTCAAAAAAGAACATTTTCATAGAAAAAATTTGGATCAAGTAAAAGAGCATAAGTTGCCAAAATACACTACACGGATTTGCCATTCTTTTATGTATGAAAGTTGAAAATACTACTAGAAAGAATATCCAAAACCACTCATTGAAAATAAGTTCAAGCAAGTCTGTCTAAATAAATGTCTACCTTCTATTTTTTTCTAACATCATTAAAAAGACATTTTTCCTTTCAAGAATTTTAGTGCTAATATAACATTAAAAAATCTACGCATTTCTGGAAATATTTGTTTAGAATTGAGAAAAACTTCCCCAATAGAGGATGAATTATGCCAATATTTCAAAATTAATACAAGAATTTTATTACAAAGGATGTGTTTTGATTTATGAGGATTTTTATACAAAATTTTATTTTTTCCAAAATCCTCTGGATTTTATGCAAGAATTTGTTTTATTCTAAGTCTTACATCTGAACTTGACCAAGTAAGAACTTTAAATATTTGGTGGTATGGTTAATACTTCATTTTATACCATATAAATTAGCTAGCTACCTTCCATTCTACATTCCTCACTGGTAGAGTCCTTGAAAAAAATAAGGATACACGTGCAAATATTAGGTATTTAATCCCTAAAGGTCCATTGTCCACTAAGGGGACAAAATGGATTTTGGGCAAGTTTTTTATGACCTCAATTATAAGTGAAACTTTTTTGAAACTTTCTCATATGATGTAAAAATTTATTAGTTTTGTGAGAATATAATTTTTATTTCAATTGGTGCCCAAGAGCAAAATTTATCCTACAAAAAATCCAAATTTTAATAGGCGGGCAAAAAAATAAATCTACAAAAATTTGAAACTAAATTAAATTTTTTTCTTCTTATAGATTGTATTTTTGTCTATGTGTGAAGCTTTGATTTATTCCATTTGGATTAGTGATGTGAAATGTTATGAACAATCTTGAATTTTGGGCAATCTAAGCATCTTTTAGAAAAATAACTTTTAGGATTCATTTCTTAATGCAATTTTCACAATTTTTCAAAAAAAGTTGTTTGAAAAGATTAATTTTGCTTGCTAGAACAATCTTACTTCTGAAATTATTGTGTTCCAATCCCATCTTAGAGCTATTAACAATTTTTCTTTAAATCTCAGACCTATTTCTACTTGACAATTTTTTAAAGAACAAAAATCAATTGTGTTCTTTTTGAAATATTTTTCCTAGACTTTCAACTCAATTCTTCAACATAAAAACATTTAAATTTAAAGTCTATAGTAAAAAGAAATTCACAAATGGTGGTCAAAGTCATTTGAAATTGCAAGCTAGTGTCAAAATAACTTTTATATCTAACTTTGAATGCTAACACCTCTAAATCTGTGTTGTCAAACTTCATGAAATTTTTACCACAAGATTTCAAACAAGGAAATTACAAGATCCTATGGTTCAATTCTAAAAAAAATAAAATTCTTGGTTTCTTTAGATGAACGTAGATAGAAATGGCAATTTTGAGTGGTTTTTGGTAGAAAAATGGCCTTGGGTCTTAAGGATTTAATAGGGGGTATTTTTTTTGTCTTTAATTTATTTTGCACCCTGTCATTATGTAATTTTCTAATGTGGTTCATTAAACAAGGGGCAAACATTAATTGTAATTCCTGATAGCAATGAATATAGCATATGCTATATTAGTTCAATTTTTTTGCACTATTCACAATTACAAAATTTGATGTAGGATTTAGGGTTCACAATTAGGGGCCATCTTAACCCCTTAGTACTCCAATGTCCATAAATCCATATCTAATTCCACAAAGCTCCTAAAAATATGAAACAACTTGGGTTAGATGCTAATTCCATTTGTCTTTCAAGGAAAATATTTTAAGAATTTATCATTATTGACCTTGACAGTTTCATAAACCTAATTTTTTCTTAGATGTGTTTGCTCACACCAGTTAGTCAACTATCATATGGGCTGCAAAACAGTGCTTTTGTCCCATATGAAGTCTGTTGAGCTTGATGAATTTTTCTTGTCATCATCACAAACGACATACACTCCAAACCTATCAGCTCAGTTTGTAACCAGTTTTTCATTCATAGATTTTTAGTAATAAAATTGACTTAGACAGGTATGTAGATCATCAGAGTTTGAGGAATCTAAAATAAAAGTACTATATAGTGTAAATGTGGGATTAACCCCTAAAAGACCAACATACATTTTTTGGCTACACATAATCATTTAGTGGGAATTTGGCCCTCCCAAAAGGTTGCAAGTTCCCAATTGCAAGGAAATGCGATGCTCTGCGCCACAGTAGCGCAGCGTAGCAGTGTGACATGGCCGAAGTTCGTCAAGTTTTTTTAGTTTTTTTTTAATTAGGGTTCTGACAGCAGCCTAACGTTCCTTCCTTGCATCGGGAACAGATTGGGGAACAGGCTTGAAACAGCCCTTTACTACCTCCAAATAACATCTAATGTTTGGGCAAGTATGAGTAAGTAGAGATTTCCATATTTTTGGTCCAAATTTCATGACATTTGGAAACATGAGTCAAAAGTTATGGCCTCATATGTTACGTTTCTTCACAAATGAGCACTCCGGGCATATCAAACAAAAATTTGAAATTGGTTTTCTAGAATTATATATGCGTGGAAAGCTTTGAATCATTCCACTTTGATCAATGAAAACTTTTGAGGATTTTTTGTTTGCGGGAAGTTATGGATTCTCTACTCTAAAATAAACTTTGAAGTCCTTTATCTTACTCAATTTTCAATTCTCTTAGAAAAAAATAAAATCGTAGGATGTAGACTGTTTATACAACATTGCAACCATTGGATTGGCATTTTTCAATTCCATAGTTAAAATTTTAACAATTTAGTATTTTGAATCATTCTCTACTATTGTCTATTTACTATTTTTTTCCTATATCTTGTAAAATTCCAAATGATGTGAAAATTTTCAAGCATATAGCCAACTTGTCTAGGAAAAAGAATAAAAAGAAGCACCACCATTTTGGACATTTTTTCATAGAAAATTGAGCTTGTGAAGTGCAATTGCCTTGTTTTTTGGAGGGCTAGAAAAAGCATTTCAGTAAATTTGAATGCTTATATCTTGCAATCCACGAGGTGGAAATTTTTGAAATTTTTATTACATGTTTTCAAGTCAGCATACTACAAGATCCTACAATTATATGTGTCAGAAATAGTTCTTTTGCAAGAATTTGTTACTTGTTCTACAAATGGCAATTTTTGGGTGTTTTTGGTGAAAATAGTCATGAAACTTTAGGAGTTAAACACCAGTCCTAAATCCATAATTAACACTTCTATCCCATTGAATTAATAAAATGGTGGGATATCCTAAGTCTAACTTTTTCCCAATGCATCCCATTCTTCCACATCCTATAGTATTTTTAATACACCTGATGACATTTTACATACACTATAGTATTATTAACCACTTTATAATTTTTAACCCCAATTTTTTTTGACACCCTACAATTGTTTGTACCTATACCAGTATGTCTACTTCTACCATTTATTGCACCCCCCAAGCTACATTCCTACGGCATGATAAAAAAAAGTTGGAATTGTGGTAGAAGCAAGGTGGAGAGCTTCCTTGAGTAAGGCATTCATTGAGGTTCCTCCTCTTTGTTTTGTGTGCCCAAGTTACAAAGATGTTCATGCCTATTGGAGCTTCCTAATTTTGATTTCACTCATGGTTGTTGCTCACCATCATTGTGTTTGCCATTGCTCTAGCTTTCCGGATAGCGTGGATGCATCTTTTTTATCTGGCTTTCAAAAATTAGGGCTCATATTTAGGAGGTGTAGAGAATTTAGATCTCTCTACTTTATGAAATCAACAATACTAGTTAGTGTTGCAAGTATAGATGATACTATAAATCAATTCTATCTTCCTTGAATTTTTTGGTATTTTGAGCAAATTTCTTACATTTGATGCATAAAAAGTGTGATTTGGGATTTTTTTCAATGTTGCTTAAAGATTATGAGTGTAGAGTCGTGTAAATTTTGTGACAAGGAAAGAGAGCATTCATTAAGTTGCAATTCTTCTTGGTTCTTCTTAGAATGTGGATTTGTATAGCCACATGCGATCTTTTTTTTTGTTGATCTGATAACTCTTATTTCCTAATAGTGTACTCCATTTATTTGAAAATGCGATTTCTAGGTGACATTTGGTATAAACCCGCTCTTTGAGAATTTTTTGTCATTTTATAAGAATTTATAGATTTGCACTTGAAAATTTCCCTAATTTTCCAAACTACAATGGAAACTAATTTGAAAAGCTTGATTTAAATAATTGGACTCAAATTTCAAAAAAATAAATTTAGGGCTAAATTATACTATATGGATTGTGTAGCCCTAGTCTAAATATAATGTTTGCGATAGCGTAGGCCATGGACATTGTAGTTTGCATTCCAATACAAATGTTAGTTTGTGTCGTCTCCACTAATGAGGATATACATACAAAACTTCACCAATAAGTGGAGGTTGGCATTGTTTTTTAAAGCCATAGCACTAACTATATTGTAAAGGCTTAGACTTTCGTATAAAAAATTACTATCACCAAAGTCTCCACAGAACTAGAACTACAACCAAAACCTCAAATTCTTTAGTGTGGTGGTGTGGAAAGCAATGGAGCTTTAGTTATTTTTAGTTCATATACATGAGTTTAAACTTATATAATGTACAAAAGAATCAAGGAAATAATTGAATGGATGAAGTAAACGTATAACAATAGCAAAGAGATTCTAGTCTTATTGACATAAAGCATAAGTGCATTGAAAAACATTTTACCATTTAATTGTCTATTTTGTTGTTTGGCCAAAAAATCTAAGCCTCTCTTGTAATCCTTCACAAACACACTATTATACTTGGTGCCCAAGTTCAGGGTTTCTACCAAATAATTTACTAAAGTTAACAAATGTAATTAGCAAAATGCCTCAAAATAAATAAAAAACTGTTTCCATTCAATTTTTTTTAAGAAATTGTATTTTAACTTAAGAAAGATCCTACAAACACTAAATGTCTTATTGGTGAGAGAAAAACCTTCTATATAGAATAGAAGTCATTAGGAAAAAAATGAGCCCTACAAGGGGCTCCTTTGTAGTGTAAGCTTCCCCTCCAGGGAACTCAAGGGAACTCAACAGTGATTTACAATAAAAAAAAATATTTAAAAAATATTTAATAAATATTTAATAAATATTTAAAAAATATTTAAAAAATATTTAAAATAAATAAATAAATAAATAAATAAAAAATAATAAAAATAATAAAAAATAATAAAAATAATAAAATAATAAAAATTGTAATGATTGCAATCTGACATGGCATGTGTGGTGCCATATCAGATCTGAAAATTTTGTAATTTTGAATTTATTTTAATAAATTATTTTCTTAATGTTTTTTTAAGCAATTCAGCTGCACTGTTCCGTGTTGTTCCACGCTGTTCCGTGCCTGCAGTTTGCTATCGCAATTTTTTTTTTTTTTTTTTTTTTTCTTCTTCTTCTTCGGTTTGCGTTCCTTGCGTTCTCAGGTCCCACGGCCTCTTTCAGGGTTCATCTTTTTCCTAATGACAGATGTTCATCCTTGGAATTTTGTGTGAAACATGCCAAGGGCTTGTACAATAGTTTGACCTCCAATGAGTGCTCTTAGATTTTTTAAGCAAATAATTCATACGGTACCAAAAAGGTTGATTTCTATGGTAACCTGTACATCCTTCTAGGCATAAGAGGAGTTTTGGAGTTTGGGGAAGATTGTTTCAAGGTTGTTCCCCTTCCTGGAAATCGGCGCCCTGGTATTAGAATAAAATAATTAAAAAATGAATTAATAATTTAAAAAAAAAAAATTTTATTTAATAATATCTGATGTAGCAGTCTCTCGGCCACATCATATTGGAGTTCCTATAGAGTTCCTAGAATTCTCATAGTTTGGAAATTTGCGGTTTTCCGGGGGCCCCAAAAATCCTCTAATGATTAAGAAAGAAGTAGCATCTATTTTTAGAAGTATTTTTTACTGAACCTAACCACAGTTACTGATGTTGTGCTCCACTAAAAAGTATTGTTCATTGAACCCACAAACAACAATGTTTAGAATATCCCAAATCCAAGGTCCTAAGGATCTTTAGTTGAATAATCTTTTGTACTCATTTGCCATCCCTGAGTTCAGAC
This sequence comes from Neckera pumila, assembly GCA_963969595.1. NCBI lineage: Eukaryota > Viridiplantae > Streptophyta > Bryopsida > Hypnales > Neckeraceae > Neckera > Neckera pumila. The sequence continues at coordinate 20,879,419 of OZ018416.1, read as the reverse complement.
CTACACAAAATAGTGAAATTGGGTTGCCTCAACAATTAGGTTACCTTCACTAACAAAAGTTAGCTCATAAGTCATTGCTTGTCTACATGGAGGCGCATGCAATTTTCTAATTTTGAGCTATGAATAATGCACCAACCCATACGACACACATAATTCCTTCATTACCGCATTCTTTTGCAATGACTGTACATATTTATATAGTATTGAAAGTCAAGAAATTCGTATGGGGCAACCTAGTTTCACTATTTTGTATAGCTCCAAATCTTGAAAGTATTCAGAGTAGAGTACAATCTAAAGTCATGAAATCTAAGCTTACAAAACTAAGCCATTCTATCCACACACACATCACTTGAATGCAATTAGTGTACCTTGTCGTAGTAATAGTAGAAACTCACATCCAAAATTATACCCAAAATCACATCCAAAATCACACCCAGACTAAAATCACCATCATCACTTTTTGTACATCTCCAAAATCAATATGTACGTATGTTGGAAGAAACAATTTCAAAACATCTATCAAAAAAAACCTTTGGCATTGCTCAATTTTTACATATGGTATTCAAATGCTATATTTTTTGGTGCGTTGGAACCTCCTTTCACTTGCCAACAAGTAAATATGAAAATTCAACTGGTCTAATAATACTCCCTTTGTCTCTAAATAAGACTGGAGTTTCTTGGTATTCCTCAAAAGAAACACCGGTCCTATTTGAGACAGAGGGAGTAATAATTAGGCAATGTAGCAAAAAGTGGCGTTTATGGGAGTATCCACTTTAAATTTGCAAGCTCACTATTATGGTCATTTGCAATATTTAAAATAAATCAATATAATGTCTTGTACACTATTATTTTTTATAGTGTCTCAAACAATGTGATCGTCATTAATCCCTAAAGGACCATTTGTCCCCTCAAGGGACAAATCGGGTCCGGCCAGGTTCCTACTGTCTCATTTTTTTGTAATATTTTTTGGGATTTTTCGAAGTTGTGCATTTTGGGAAGAGCTTTGTGAATATATAATTTTTATTTTAATTGATGCCGAGGAGCAAAAGTTATGGCACAATAAGAAAAATTGGAGTTCGGGGGGCAGCCCAAAAAAAATCACATAAAGTCAAAATATTTTTTTTTCAATTTTTTTCTCAAAGATTATATTTTTGTCAACATATAAAGCTTTCTTTCATTCAATTTGGAATAATAATGAGAAAGTGATGGACATTCTTAGTTTTTCGGGCAATCTAAGCATCCTCTTAAAAAAATAACTTGTAGAATTCGTTTTTCAATGCAAATTTTAGAATTTTTCAATGCAAATTGTTAGACAAGGTTAGATTTTCTTGCTAGAACAATCTTACCATTGGGATTATTGTGATTCAATTCCATCTAAAAGCTTTCAACATTTTAGTTTTTTCTTCAATCTTGAACCCACCTCTACTTAACAATTTTTTAATGATTGAAAATTAAGTGCTTTTTATCCTAAATTTTTCTGGGAGATTCTTGACTCAACTACTTAATATAAAGAAGTAGAAAATTAAAGTCCATAGTGCAAAAAATTTGAACTAAAAAGACTCAAAGCCAAAAATCTAGTCAAGCAAGGTGCCGAAAAATTTATTTTCTTCACTTTAAATGCATATATCTTGCAATCTACATGGTCAAAGTTTTTGAAATTTCTTCCACATATTCACATACTAGTCAAGTATAAGATTTTACAGTTGATTATGCAAGAAAAAACAATTTTTAAAGCTCTTTCCTCTTTGCAATAGAAATGACAGTTCTGAGTGGTTTTTGATAGGAAAATCACCTTGGTCCTTTAGGGGTTAAACTATCATCCACGTTCTTTACTCTCATATAACTTTCTTCCACTTTCATCCAATTACTAATACTAATTAGATGACCTTTGCCTAAAATTCATGTGAAGGGGCTCGCACTATTCAAACTCTTGTATTGATTCAATTAACTTGAGTATTGTTAATTGTATGCAAATTAGGATAACTAGTGCAAGACCTTTGTATCAAAATTTGGATAGTTTGAGACTCCTTCATCAATTTGGATGAGCATTGAATGAATGCGGTTTAACCCCTGAATGAGAATTTGTCCCCTCAAGGGACAAATGAGAGTTTGAAAAGTCTTGAATGAGTCCAATTTTTCAAAATATATTTTGAGATCTTTTTGAGGATAGAAAAATACAATAGCATTATTAGAATATAATTATGGTTTCAATTGATGCCCACTAGCAAAATCTATGCCACAATAATCTCTTTCTTTAGTTTGGCATGGAGAGAAACAAAACTTTTAAAAATTGAAATATAATATTTTAATATTTTAGCAGATAATTATTTTGTCTATATGGAAAGTTTTGTTTTGTTTCATTTGGAGAAGTGATGGGAAGGTCATAGAGCATCTTATTTTATAGGCAATTAAAGCATCTTTCTGAAAAAATATCATATGGGATTTGTTTTTTATTTTAGTTTTCACATTTTTCAAAAAGAAAATTTCTACAAGGTTAAATTTAATTGTTAGAGCAATCTCACCATTGTAATTAGTGTGATTCAATTCCACTTTAAACCAATTAACAATTTAATTTTTCCTTGGTCTTGTACCTACTTCTACTTGACAATTTTTAAATATTACAAATCACCTTTTATCATTTGAAATTTTTCCTAGACTTCAACTCAATTTTTTATGATAAAAAATTAAATTCAAACTATAGAGAAAAAATTTAGAGTTAAGAGAATTTAAAGTCTTATAATATAATCACGCACGGTGCAAAAAAACTTATCTTCACTTTAAACGCAAACACTTGCAATCTATGCAACAAAAGTCTCTAAAATTTCTTCCACACGTTCTTACACTAGTCTAATGCAAGATTGCATGGTTCTATTTGAAAAAAAATCAAATTTTTTGGATCCTTCAAGGGAAATGACAATTTTGAGTGATATTGGACAAAAACGGATCGTCGTCCTTTAAGGATTAATTAGTGTGAGTATGTGGATGAATATTTGATGAGAGTTGAATGACATGTAGATGAAAGGTGAATGTCAATCACACTATTTGAAATTATTATGATAAAAGTGTATACTATATTGTTTTAGTTTTATTCAAACTGTAGTAAACTTTGATATTAGCGTTCTTCACAAATTTTCATAAATTTTCCAAATTTGTGCAAGTTAGTATTATTATTGTTGATTGTACTAATTGAATCAAAATTTATGCTACACAACTTAATTCATTTTTTGTGCCTTAGACTTATATAATGCTAGCTCGCACCAATTGAAGAATTACGCATGCTTACAAGTTGCACTAATATGGTAGTTAATTGTGTTTTATATAAATTCATATTGTTTTTAAAATATTTCATATTCATCCACATTTTATCAATTGCATCTATCTCCATCCAAGTTTCATCCAAAGGTTCACACCATCACATTACTTGCATTTAAAATTATTTTTTGAAATGTTGGACAAAAGTATATAAGAATGCAATTGGAAAGAGGGTCTATATTGGGTACATTTATCCTAGGCCTAGTCTATGCATACCAAATCCAAAGGTGAGGGGACAAAACTTTTGAAGGTTTTGATTGACTAAAATCAAGAAGTCTTGAAGAATGGATTTATACCATAAAATGAGAAGTCACAAGTCTCCAAGACAATCCAATGACGTAGAGCATACATTTTCCCTATGTCGCATCAAAAGTTTTGAGTCCCCAAATTACAGTCATCCATACCTTAACCCCTAAAGGACTGAACATGCTTTTTTGAGAACATAGCTTTTGGAGGCAGCTCACTACGAGCGGAGATTTTATTTTTTTTCTTTCAAATTTTCACATAACATTTTCCCAAGGAGTAGCTTTAAGGCCCAACAATTTTCATAACTTTTCATTACAGGATTAAAAAGTTATTGCATGATATGTCATTTTCATTTCTCGGCGGGCAGCCCGGGCAGCAAAAAAAACTTCTTTAAAAGTCACTTTTAAAAAAAATAAAAAGTTGAAATTGGTTCTTTAGATTTATATGTAGGTGGGAAGCTTTGAATCATTCCATTTGGATCTAAGAGTGTAAAGTTATGAGGATTCTTAGTTTGAGGGTAGTTATGGAATCTCAACTCTAAAATAAACTTTGAAGTCCTTTGTTTCACTCAATTTTCAATATTTTTGAAAAAAAATAAAAACATTGGGTGTAGATTGTTTATTACAGCATTACAACCGTTGGGATTAGCATTTTTCAATTCCATAAATAAATTCTTAACAATTTAGTGTTTTGAATCATTCTCTACCTCTTCCTGCTTACTATTTTTTTTCCTATATGTCGTACAATTCTAAATGATCTGAATTTTTTCAAGCATGTATCCAACTTGTCTAGGAAAATGAAACCAAAGAGTAACCACCATTTTGGACATTTTTTCATACAAATGTGACCTTGTGAAGGGCAGCTACCCGGATTTTCGCAGGGACAAAAAAAGGGTTTTTGTCAATTCAACTGCTATTATCTTGCAATCCACATAGTGGAATATTTTGAAATTTTTTCCGCATCTTTTCAAACAAGTTTACTACAAGATCCTACGGTTACATGTGTCCAAAAATGTTTATTTTCTGAAATTTGATACTTGTATTAGAAATGGCAGTTTTGGAGCGTTTTTGGTGAAAACATAGTCTCCGACCTTTAGGGGTTAAGTTTGTTTGTTTGTTTGTTCGTTTGATTTGGTTATTTTGTTACGTTGAGATCTCCCGGACCGTGCGTCCCCCAGCCACGTGCTTGGTACCGTCAAAAAGGTCTCGTCGAGGAGGGGTGCATGGGCTTGGTTTTGTGGCATTTGGACCTACGGTGCGGAAGTTATTGAATTTCAAAATATTTATGGAATCAAAAAATTACTTTTACTTTTATTTTGGTCGCGTTTTTGGTACCGTCGGAAAGCTCTTGGATAGGAGGGGTAGACGGGCTTTGTTTTGTGGCGTTTGAAATGACGGAGTGAAAGATATTGAATTTCAAAGATTTTATTATGAATAAAAAAACTAGAAAATTATTTTTATTATGATTTTGGCTGTGGCAACGGCACAAGGCCACACTAGTACACTTGAAATTAGGAGGTGGATTTGATTGAAATTCTAGGGGTGCCTGTGAAATGTGCTATTTTATTATTATTTTTTACTTTAAAAATATTTTTTCCATTTCATGCCTTCTTGGCTTTACACCAATCTAAAGGTCATGATTTCCAAAGAATGACTTCTCAATGTCAATGGCAAATAAGGGGGCTTAGAGAAGAAGACTTCTCAATGGCAAACAAAGGGGGCTTGGAGAATGAGACTTTTCAATTTTCCACCCTCTCATTTTGGGTGTAAGCTTAATCCTTGAAGGACGGATTGGACACTGTATAAATCATCTATTTTGCTACAGTGTGAATGATTGGTTTTAAATAAATTGCTAAAACACTCATTAAAAGTCACACTATTGTACAAGTTCTCCACTTTTCACACAAAACTTGGAGGATGAATAGTTGCACTTCTGTCCTACACAAAAGGATTCTTTGCCATTCACCAGACAAAAAACATCTGCGTTGACATTTAATCCCTAAACATCTAAATCCTTTTCTGAGTTTTTGCACATTATTGTTTGTATCTTTGAAAAGAAACATCATATACTGGAACATCATGAATTTGGTCGTCAATGAAGGTTGTCTTTTTCTAGATTCAAGTATTACATTGGATGAATGGGAACTTAGTTGGACAAAACAATGCCTTGAAGCCCTCTGTTCATCGTCTAAAATGTGGACGTCGGAGCACTTCAGGATTAAGGGTTCAACCAGGCCTTTAGTGTTATTATTACTGTACTAGAAGGTGCACACATTGAATCAACTTTCTTTTTATGTTAGTAAATGTGCACAAGCATCAAATAAAAACAAACAAACAGGAAGTAGCCTAATCTGGTGGCATTGTAGGCAGGCCAAACCTAAGCCCCAACCAATGGAAGCCCTCTGCTCACCCAGACAATCACATGATATTTATTCCCCAAATGGCACCCGGGCCTACCCTTGGAGCAGATTTTTCTATTCCAGAGAGAAATTTGGGGGATTGACTAAGTCAACCAAGTTGGGTTCAGGGTCCTACTCCCGCTCCTGTCCTCCCTGGGCAGCTCCTCCTGCGGGCGGACGGGCAGCCCTTCCTTCCGGGCAGCGGAATCTCAGGTGGTGGCCGGCGCCTCCAAAACTGACGGAAGTCTAAATTAGCGTCAGTAAAAAGTCGGCATCAGTCCATTAAAAATAAAAATAATCAATAGAGGATCAACCTGGAGTCCAAATGATTGAATGGTGATGGTGGTGGTAGAATAACAATTACTGTGGACCAGACTACTGTGGGCCATTTCTAATCCAAGGTAGGAGGTCCATAAAGCACCCACTTAAGAACTGAAACTGAATTTGGGGGAGGTGAACTGACTTCTTGAAATATTTTTCAGTAAATGTTCTTTCAAAGACAAAATGAAATTGGCATCCAACCCAAAGCCGTTTCATATTTTTTGGAGCTTTGTAGAATTGGTTATAAGTTCAATTTTGTGACGCTTCAGAGGGCTCTAAAATCACCTACGTCCTCAAATGTTCACTACTTGTACATTGCAAAAAGCAACATGTACAAGCAGTGAACATTGAAGAGGTGGACGATTTTAGAGCCTGAGCGGTTTAAAAACCTCCTACCTTAATTGCAAAGAAACTACAATAGTGTGCCATGAGCCGTTGCCACAATATAATTAAAAAAAGAGAGTAAAAATAACTTTTTAATTTTTTGATTCAAAAATGAATCCTAGTGTATTCAGAATCCTTGCCACAACCAAAATAAAAATAAAAGTAATTTTTTGAATTTTTATTTCATAAAAATGTCAAAATTCAATAACTTCCATATTGTAGATCCAAACGCCACGAAACAAAAGCCCTTGTACCCCTCACCTTGCAGAGAGCTTTCCAACGGTACCAAGAGCGCGCCCAGTTGATGCATAGTTTAAAAGATATATAATTTAACATAATCTAAGATCCAAAAAATAACTCAGAAATCCATGACTTTCACACCCTAATAGGTCCAAATGCCACGAAACAAAGCTTGTGCACACCACCTTCCAGTAAGCTTTCCAATGGTTCAAAACACGCAACTGGGGGATCTCAACGTAACAAGCAAACAAACAAAACAAACAGCCTGAGGTATGGATTTTCCTTTTTCAGTGCAGCAAAGTCTAGAAATGGGGAAGATATCAAATGAATCTACGTATATGGAGTGATTGCATGGTGTTGGTGGTAGAAGTACAATTACTGTGGGCCACACTGTGGGCCGTTTCTAAATGCGAAAGAAATTTCCTTTTATACTGTAGCAAAATCTATACATGGGGAAGATATCATGTGAATCTATGTATATGGGAAGACATCAGCGACATTTGCAGAAATCGACGGTCCAAAGCCAGCTCTCACGAATTGTTTTGACTTTTAATTAGTAGTTTTACTTCGTGGCGGAGTAAAATCTGAAGAAATCCTTCACTTGTTTGGGAAATTAGTTTGAAACTCAAGATAAGCTCCAAGTGAATTCAAATTAATTCCATTAATTAATGAGAGAGTTTTAACATTTAGTTGTATGTGAGACTTGTTCACACTAATTTTTCACATTAATTGGGTGAATTTGGGATTAATGTTGTTGAACTTGTGTGAGTATTGGGATAAAATTTGGTAGAAAAAATAAAATGATAGTCATACTATTTGAAGTAATGTGAAATAGTTTAGGTCTCATTATACTTATTTTATCTAAAATACTGAGAACTTCTATATATATTTCAATTGCACATGAATCTCCAAACTAGTGTTGGGTAGTGTTGTTATTATGGGGTGCACTAATTGAATTTACTTGAATATTGAATTTTGAACCAATATTATTGAAACAAAAATAATTGTATTTTGGTAGTAAAATTTTTGTATCATAACAAAAAGACTCTACAAAGAGAAGACAAGATTTATTTTACCTTGAGGAAAGTCTACAATATTATTAATTTAGCTAATGTTGCATAAGGTGTTGGTTGGACCTAAATTATCTCTTAATAAAGAATTATACATAAAATTGTATGACATCTTTTTTCTTATTGTAAAGATTGTAGTTTCAATTGCAGAATGATTGACTATTATGAGAATTGTAAACTTAGGGAGAAAAATTAGAACAAATATTTAAAAAATAAAATTAGTACAAAACTATTGGAAAGATAATGTGTATTTCAAAGTTTGAAAGGTTTGCAAAGAAGTGACAATAAAGTTAGATGGAATTTTCAAACCGCTTGTGAGGTTAAAATCTACCAAAAATTTAATTGAAGTTAAAAACCGTAAATAATTAAGTTAAATTATCAAATAGGACTCTTTAAATTGGTGATAATAATTATTTGGTCCAAAGACCATCTTAAATGAAGATTCTCTTGAAGGATAGGTTTATTATGCTTTGTAGGTATGAATTTTAAATCAATATTTTATACCCCTATAAATATAGCTTTCTGTTGATGACATCTTTGAAGTGATGTAACATTGACACATCTTAATCTTAAATTCATAATTGGCACTTTTCATTGGTATATTGTATTGCAATAAGAACTTAAGCATAGATCACAATACACAAGACAACAACAAAGATTGTGGTCATGATTTAATTAGTGACAACAAAAATGAATAAATTTACAAATTAGTGAATTGGTATAGAAGCACTTCCTAGATTAGTGAAGTTGAAGTATAAATTCTCAATTATTTTTGTTGTTAATGTATCTATTGACCAACAAAACCTCTAGTAAAAATCAAACCACCAACTGCAATACATCCCAACTTCTTTCATTATTTTAATCTCAAATGTCACATTTAGTATAACTTAAGAATATGTTCCAAAATTCAAATAAACGATTGAAGAACTCTTACATGCGATATTTTGAATACGCATAAGCCGTATGTGCATCCACAATCATCCCTACCTCAAATGCCATATCTACATTTGACCTCCAAAATGACACTCAAACTTGGATATTGATGACATAAGATGTACAAAATTAGAATATGATGACCTAAGAGAGGCAACCTAGTGTCGATTTTTGGTATAATTTCTCTATATGGGGTCCAAATAGTGCATGCTAAAGTGCACTAGATTCTTCTTTCACTTATCAACAAGATTCAACAAAAATAAAACTTAGTACAGACAAGATTTTGAATTTTCATAATTTATATCCATACAATGTCCATATAGTGCATGTTAAAGTGCATTGGATTCCTCTTTTACTTGCCAATAAGACTCAACCAAAATGATACTCCATATGTTGACATTAATAAGTATGCTCAATTGCTATTAGCGACAATGAATATTCTTGGTGAACTTACCTTCTTACAACAAAATTTTGGTCTCAAAGCATATAGTCCAAATCTAAATATTGTAATAAGGGTTGCTTTACACCTACCATTCTCCTGGAGGCTGATTGCACAAATTTCAACCTTTTGTTCAATCACAAGTGAGGATTTCAGGCCTCTTACACAACAAATTGACCCAGCCTCTGGGTGCCCAACTCAGTTTGACTCCTCATCAAAATCTACAAGTTTGACTAAATAATTTCATCCTGGCAAACAAGAAAATTCCGGGGAAGCTAGATTCGGGATTCCCGATTCGCGACTCAGGATTTTCCCCACCCGCTTAAGGCCGGCTCCGTCCGTCCGTCCGTCGCGCTCCCCCGCTGGGCTGGGCCCGGGCCCGGAGCTGCGGCGCCGGTGCCGCTCCGCCCGGCCCGCGCTGGCGTTCCTAAAGCAAGCAAGCTCCTTTGGGGACTCCCAACACGCCAGCCCTTCTTTTACGCTTCACGCCTTCCTCTTTCCTTCCGTCTCTCTCTCTCTTTCGCTCTCTCTCTTTTTCTCTCTCGTCCTCGTCCTCGTCCTCAACCTTGCCATCGCCATCGCATTCCGTATCCCAGTGCATCCCCGGCATCCTTGGCATCTTTGTCATCCTTGGCATCTCTTGCATTTCCCTCGTCGCAGCGCTCCTGAGGAGTTTCTTGAGGTCGCCCGAAGACTCGGCAAGAGCATAGAAGGCTCCAATTTCGGCAGCCAGGGAGGGTTTCGTGTGGATTGGAGAGGGGGGTTGGCTGGGGTTGTGTTAACTTACCCGAAGTCGCGAACTCGGGAAGAGGGAGGCTTTGGTTCGCAAAAGCTTTATGGTTCCGCTGCTGGAGATTGGTGGTGGGCGAAGAAGTTCATCTCCCGGGCAATGGTGCTGGAGCTTCATCCGATGAGCATGTCAGAGACGAATTTGGGCCAGGTGCGACTTGCAACGCGATCACCCGTTTGGGTGCTGGTTTGGGTTTCGGTTGTATTTTGTGGGTTTCGAATGTGGACGTCGATTTTGAGCTATTGGGGGAGAAGAGAGTGATGGCGTGTGGTAGGAGAGTGGGGGCGCCCTCTTTTGTCGGTTTGGGTGAGCAGTGGTTTTGGAAAAAGGGGGGTTCGAGGGGGAGTGGGGAAAGTCGGCCTCTGGCGACGGGCTTGGTTTTGGGGTTGTCGTGTGTTTGTGTGGGGGAGTGTTTTTGTGTGGAGTTGTGGTATTAGTGTGTGATTTTTTTTTTGTTGGTAGAGGCAATCTACGTGACACGTCAGACGTGTGAGTTGCCGTCATTCCATTCCCACTCCTTCTGTCAGTTGGATTGGAACTGGAGGAGTTCTCTTGGGATCATGAGCAATGAGATCGAATAGGGTTCCAAGTGCTCGTCCGACACGTCCGTTAAGCACTTTGTATCCAAGTGGTCTTACTGGACTAGGATCTCTTCCTTCTCTCTGTCCCCGAATTCATACATTCCCTGCTACCCGAAACAGGGTTTGGGTTTGGGCTCGCTCTAGAAACAAAACGCATATGATAGGGTTTGCACCAGCTCTTTTTCACTCGCACATCCCTCCATTTTTCACGCTGCCTTTCCTTTGAATGTGTGAGAAGTGTGGCAAGTATGCCTGGTCCTCTAGAATGTCGTTGTAGAGAAGGTCATTCGAACGAGGTTTGAGTGCACTAAGAAAAGCAACAGGTAAGCACCACCATTCGGCCTGCGGACGATGATGATCACCGACATGGTCTGTTGCGTGACATGTGGACGATGTTTGCTGCCAGGTTACTCTTAATCTTCCCACCTGGAATAATCCCAGCTATGACATCGTATGAATCTGTGAAAACTTAATGATAGTGAGGCAGGTGTGCAAGATGTTATAAAATCTCAGTGTGTAGAGAATATCAGGTTTGAGTTGACAGACAGCAGGAAACACCATTATGGTGGATTGTGTAGTGACAAACGAACGATTTGTATTGCCAGGTGACGGTATCATAGTAGAATCGACGGGGAACAGGATATGGAGCCTGGCAGGCGGACGATGTCGGGGGGGTATGCCAACAACCCGCCCCCAGGAATGGGTCATATCAGGGCAGGAGGAGGTTCGTCATCATCATCTTCACAATCGCAGCAGCAGCAGCAGCAGGAGCAACAACAGCTACAGCAGCAGCAGCAGCAACAGGCATGGTCACTGATGAAGGAGGATTGGGCTTCCCGAGGCAGTCCTCGTAGCGGCAATGGGGAGCCTCAACAACCCCAGCACTGGGGGGTAGGGGCGGTAGGGGAAGGCAGGCCGCCCAGCTTGTCCTCCTACAACTCGTGGAATATGGCGAACGAAAGGGGGGATCTCGTCGGCCTCTCGTCGTCGCCTCACGTTAATGGCAACATGGACAATTTGGAATCCATTAGAGGGATTGATTCCAATAGCTTCTCCACCTCTTTTCCAGCAATTTTCGACAAATGTAAACCTCACCTCCTTTTGCCCTTCGTGGCACCTCTCAGATGCTGAATTGTCGGTATTTTACATGACTATCTTTGGTTTTCCTGGTGGTGATAACCTTCCTTTGAATTTCTGTTGGATTACGTATTGTTGCTCGTTCCAGCTCGTGTGCTGCTTTGAGGTTGGCTGGAGAAATGCAGTGCAACACTCACTTGTGAGCTGAATGGTCTCGCTGTTGGTTTTTTGTAAATCCCTTTGCATGACTAACATGGTTGTCCTGGTGTATTTTACCCTTTCTTGTTCGAAATTCTGTTGGATTAGCTATGGTTACGCGTGGCAGCTCGTTTATTGCTTTGAGTTTGTGCCTGCTGAGGAGACACCCAGTGTTTTGGATTGGCATTGTAGAGAATGTGCTAGTGGTGTACGTTAGAGGGTGGTGGTGCCACCTGAGCAGCACAAGTTTTTATAGCTTGTGGTCGGTTTTCATTTGTAGCGAGCTCTGAAGTGGGTTGGATTTGTTGCGTTGTTTGCAGTGAGGTTGTCGGATTCCGAAACGCGCGTGGTTCAGTCACTGGACACGGCTGCTGTACAGTTGATCACCGACTTGGACGTGGACGAGCCGTATGGCTCCCTGGAGGATCTAGAGTTTCACACCATTGGGAACCTCCTCCCAGATGATGAAGAAGACCTTTTGGCGGGCGTGGCAGATGACTATGATCTTCCTCAGAACAGAAGGGATGAAGTGACCACCGAGGAGCAGGACGAGTTCGACCTGTTCAGTTCCGGAGGTGGTATGGAGTTGGAGGGCGACTCGCAGGACGCTTTGGGTGTGTACATGAGTAACTATCGCTCTGGAGAGGGTTTGGGTGGAGGGGCTGCGGGACAGCCGTCTGGGGCTGCAGGGTCTGTTGCCGGGGAGCATCCGTATGGGGAACATCCTTCAAGGACTCTCTTTGTTCGCAACATCAACTCAAATGTGGAGGATACGGAGCTGAGGGCACTTTTTGAGGTACGAAAACTACCATATGTTTTATTTTATTGGTATAGAATGAAAGACCTTTTAGATTACCAATTTAGCTTTTTCAGCGCTCTCTCTTTTGCCTCCTAGAATTTGTGATTTCGCTAGACATGTGCTGCATTCGCGATTGTTTGAGAGGAGTGCTGCTCAGGGGACAGCACTTCGTGAAATGTATACCTCTGATACATTCTCTTCACGGAACATACTCTGGGTTGCCCCTGAGCAACATCTCACCTGATTGTTTTGTACGTGTTCGACTTCAATTTGCACGCTAGGTTATGCATTGTCGTTACCTGGATCCATTCCTGAGTGTATGCTTTGGAGTCTCTTTGTGAAGATTTTAACATTTTACCTTCCGATCCAGGTAACCTAACATTGTTAGTTCTTGTCAATGTTTGAATGCAAGTGTTTCCTCTTTATGTTTGAGATATGTGGTGAGTTGGGGTTTGTGGTAGGTCATTTTCAGTGCTTGTGAATAATTAGAGATTATTTTATGTTTTGTCTCTGTTGCAGCAATACGGGGCTATCCGCACTTTGTATACTGCATGCAAGCACCGGGGGTTCGTTATGATATCGTACTATGATATTCGGGCAGCACGAAGTGCAATGCGAGCTCTGCAGAACAAGCCACTGAGACGGCGCAAGCTGGATATCCATTTTTCGATCCCCAAGGTAAGAGAGTTCAGTATACCAGATATCTCAAATGGTGGTTTACACTTGCTGTATTTCCTGCTTGTTTTGCATATAGTTAGAATATCCCATTTTCATCTGGTATATCTGGATTTCACATTTGCAGTTCTATCTTGCTGTTCAAGGTGGCAATGGCAGCCACTAGCTTTTAATTCTCAACTTGAGACCACAAGTGTGAAAGTTGAAATTCCGGTTGTAATATGTGTTTCAGGATAATCCGTCGGACAAGGATGTGAACCAGGGAACCCTTGTTGTGTTCAATTTGGATGCCTCGGTCTCCAACGATGACCTTCGTCATATTTTTGGGGTTTATGGGGAAGTGAAAGAGGTGAGCGAAGTCGTGAACAGGTTGTGTATTTAAGTAGATACCTAGAACTAGATCAATGCTTGGAAGTTTCAGTGCCTACACAGCTGCTGGTCTTCTGTTTCATCATTGTATAAATAGAGCAATTTCATGACGTAAACCTTCTGAATGTGCCCATCAGATCCGGGAGACACCGCACAAGCGCCATCACAAGTTTATAGAGTTCTATGACGTACGAGCTGCTGAGGCTGCACTGCGGTCTCTAAATAGAAGCGACATAGCTGGTAAACGCATCAAGTTGGAACCTAGCCGACCAGGTGGAGCGCGACGGAGGTTAGTTCTCCACCCGCAGCTTTGTTTTCTTACATTATTTTGTCTTGGCTTTAAAATCGAAAATGGGGCGAGATGTCTTGTGTTGTACAAGTTGATATCTGAGTTTCGGGTTTTTACACTTGTCAGTTTACTGCATGAGATTAATTATTTCAATTACACGCACTCTTAATGCTAGTCTGAAAGTGATTTGACCGTTAGTTTACTCATTTGTTTGCTTGGTGGGTGTTGCAGCAGCTTGCTACAACAGCTTAATCAAGACACCGGGGATGATGATCTCCGGTCTCGGCAGCAATCTCATTCCCCGTTAAATAGCTCTCCTCCAGGTGATTATCAACTCTACTCTCTGCTTGGGTTCTCTTAGAATGATTTTTTATCCGTACTTGTGATTACAACGTTTTTATTGTCAAACCCTGAATTACCAAAAGGGTCCTAAGTGAGTATGAGGGTCGTTTAGTAGTTTTAAGTGGATCGTATGGGGTCGTTTTTTGGTTTAATTTTTTAATGTATTGACTTGTGTCCTCAATGTTCTTATTGTCTTTTTGTTTACGCTTTTTTTCCGGTGGCATCAAAAATGGTCTCAACTGATTTATATTTTCACAATGTGAGCAATTGAATCGGTCATGTTCCAACCACCACTCCTCGCTCTTCTGGTCACACTAACGAATGGGATTCGTCTTTGTCATGTGCAGGTCATCCTTCTACTTGGAATTCGGGTGGTGAAAGTGGATCACTTCGAGGAATCCACCACTCTCTACCGCATGGGAATTTCCAGCTGCCCAGCAAGCCTGTCAATGGCTCCAGCTTGCCCCCCCACATCTCCCAGCCTATCAGAGTCGGCACTATAGGAAGTCATGTGGCCCAGTCGAACCAGATGGAAGCAGGTCATTCCTTGGGCCACTCCTTGGGACTGGGAAGCCATCGTTTGCCCCCTCACCCTCACTCACTGCCGGAGTTTGGGCACGGACTCATCAATCCAGGCCATCTGACCTCGCCTGGGTCTGGTACCTCTGTCTCCAACGCTGCTGCGATGATTCGTCGTGAGCGTGAGGCCCGTGACAGTCTAGAAGGTGGGAGTCGTCTACAGCGGACAACAAGTGGCACTGGAAGCTTCAGTGACACTTCGGCTCTGGAACACGGCAGTCAAGGTATCACTGAACCTTGATAAACCTTGATAAACCTTGATAACCTTTATTTTCCTTGATACCACATTGAATTCGAAGGTTCAGTTTGATGACAAGGAGTTCAAATTTTATCCACTCCATTAACCACTAATATTCCATGATATCTCCTTGGTTCCCAAGTTATCTCCTTGTAGCTTCCTAAATGACTTATTTCAACTCCGAAGCTTCCATATCTGTAGAAGTTGAGGAGGATTCATTTAGAGGATTCGAGGGAGGTTACCATATGTACCAATGCAAAGAAGAAATCATGGAGTATGTTGAAAGTTACGATAAATGATTGATCTTCCGAATTGGACTTCCAGTTTGTAGCTTGGGGACTTTGGGGTCAATACCAGAATGGGATGCTATCCCTCATTGAATCTTTTGCGTTGGTCTGAAATCTGGTACCAAGGAG
Organism: Neckera pumila; assembly: GCA_963969595.1. Classification (NCBI taxonomy): domain Eukaryota; kingdom Viridiplantae; phylum Streptophyta; class Bryopsida; order Hypnales; family Neckeraceae; genus Neckera; species Neckera pumila. The sequence goes on along the minus strand of OZ018416.1, from coordinate 20,863,723 downwards.
GGTGTTGCAAAGTGGAGGATGCTTAAGTTCCATGTTTGTTAAGAATTTTCATCTTAGATTTGTGGAACTTATCTTACCTGCAATTAATGGTTTTTTCTTTGGTGCAGGTGGTCTTCTGTTTCCCAATTCCAACGGGAACAGTTCCCTGTCTGGTCACCCGTTCAACCTGTGGGGCACCCCGTCTCAGTCTTCGTTTTCGCACATTCCCCAGAGCTCCCCACCCTACCCGTGGTCGAACTCCTCGTCTGTGGGGCCAACTTTCAATCCGATTGGGCAGGCGCAGCTGCAGTCCCACACGTTTTCAACATCTCACAGCAGCCTCTTGCCCATGTCACGTCACCACGTGGGCTCAGCGCCATCAGGGGAGCCTTCTCTTTTGGAGAGGCGCCACAGCTACATTGCAGGCGAGTCTTTGGTGGAGACGAGCTCCCTCTTGAGGTCGTCGTCTGGCACTGGCCTGGGTGGAAACGCAGCTCACGCCATCAACATCAACATGGGCGGCAGCCACAATTTGATGAACCAGCTGAGTGGCAACTCCATGGGAGGAGGCAACTCGGTGGGATTGGAACACGCGTCCTCGTCTCCGAATATGGGCATGGGAATGATGTCGCCGCAACAGCGTCAGCGGTTTCTGCAGAATGGGCTGCTGGCGTCCAGTGCCATGGAGGGGCTGATGACTGACAGGGGAAGAAGCAGTCGGAGGGGCGAAAGCATCTCGGCACAAGCGGACAACAAGAAGCAGTATCAGCTGGATCTGGACCGAATCATGCGTGGGGAGGATCCCAGAACCACCTTGATGATTAAGAACATTCCCAACAAGTACGTATGCATGTTGGACCCGCACGAGTCTCGGTTGTACATTATTAATTGCATGGTTAGATTTGCATTTTGTCAGTGAGGAAGGAATGAATTTGGTTAATTGCATGGTCAGATTTGTACATATGTTTCGTTTTCTCGGTTTGGATCGTCGTCTGGCTTGTGCCTCTGACCTGACATGCTTGATCTTGACTTCCAGATACACATCGAAAATGCTCCTGGCAGCAATCGATGAGAACCACCGTGGAACATACGACTTCATCTACCTGCCCATTGATTTCAAGGTACATTGTTCAGTCCTGAATCCCTAGGTTTTGGTCTGGGCTATGCCATAATCCTGCTTTCTTTACAGTTATTTCTCTTGCTGCTTTTAATAGGGTAATCTTACGTGCCGAAGCCAAAATGGAAAGTCTACTTCTGGAAGCTTTTGGAACCAGTCCATTACGAAACTTTCATACCCGTCCGTGTTTCTATGCTTTAAAGACGATTGTGAGTTTTAGGCTTTTGAAGAGTTCTTAAGTGCTGATCAACTGCCGGGGCATCATATCGTTGGTGCAGAACAAATGCAACGTGGGATATGCATTCATCAACATGACGTCGCCGACCCGGATCGTTCCGTTCTACAAGGCCTTCAACGGGAAGAAATGGGAGAAATTCAATTCCGAGAAGGTGGCTTCTCTGGCTTATGCTCGCATTCAAGGCAAAGCGGCTCTGGTAGCTCACTTCCAGAACTCGAGTTTAATGAACGAGGATAAACGATGCCGACCGATTCTGTTCCATTCGGAAGGGCCTCACGTGGGAGACCAGGTAGACTGATCGACACCAAGTTTTGCGAAAGCCACTCCCTGGAGGTTGGTCTTTGTTGGAAACCGAGTTGCTGTTTCTCGACCCTCTCCGTGCAGAGTGATGGTTTCCTGGTCGAGCCATCTAATTATTTGATATTTTTGAGAATTTTGGAGTTGTAGATATCACTAGGATCAGCAGCGTACTCGTTAATCAGGAAATCACCGCTGTGAAACCACTCCTTTGTCACGACCGATATGTTGTTACCAACTTTGAAGGAGTTCCGGAACACTTATTCTAATTCAGAATTGTAGATATCATTAGCATCAGCGGATTACTATCGATTCCCAAGCCACCATCTTGAAAGGTATTTGATTCCGACGAGAGAGGGTTTTTTCTTCGAAAGGACTGGAGCAGCAGGGAGGCTTCTGGACCAGCCATTTTGTACGTGGGCTGGCTCTTCTGCTGTGAGGCTTAATTTCAAAGCGTGTAGGGACCTGCAGGTTGGTGGTGCAAGTTTGGTAGTAGTGCGCTGAGCTTGAGAGTTTTGTGAGTTCTTGGTGACCACGGCAAAAGTGGTTGTGACATGGTTATGTCTTTCTTTCTTTAGATGTGGCCTGGCGGATTACGAGCACAAATGAAATGGAAGAGTTTGTGTGTTATTTGAGGAAGTCAATTATGATGTGCATGTTTTATTCAAGTGGCGACTGTTTTTTTGTACTTTGTGAAAGGGCTAGCTGTTGTTGCTTGCAACACTTTTAATAAAATTCGTTCTGGCTGTACTGGTATGCATTGCACAAAGGTTTCTGTTATGTAAAGGTTCAGATTAAGTTGTCTTCTACAGTTGCGTTTCCAAAATCTGAGGGTTAATTCGTTCTTTGTTTAATTACCTCGAGTGCTTGCTTTCGTTTCAGTTCGTTCTTGTTTAATTACCTTGAGTGTTTGCTTTCATTTCAAAACTTCAAATGTAATCCAAATGTCACAGCACATCATAGTATGCAAATAAAGCATCGTCATGAATATGACAAATTTGCTCTCAGTATGCGAGCAGAATATCAAAAGACAAAACTGCAATTCTTAGTAGTGATTTTCATTCGTAGCACAACTCTTCAACCATATTTTTGTGGAAGGTCATGAACTCCATTGGAATTATTGCCAATGCAACTCTCATTTGACCCTTTTTTTGTTTGTCTTCCATGGATGGGCCTCACGGTTGTTCTGGATTAGGTGTCACATTTCAGCTTTAGGTGTAAGGAATGAGTATCCGTTATCAACAATGCCTAATTATCAACACTTGAAATGATACAAGGAATGTTTGTCCAATTATCACCCCTAAAACATACCAGGAATGTTTGGATACATATTCTCACACCTAAATAATACTCCTTACCAGGAATGTTTGGAGACACATATTTCTTGTGTAGAAATATCATAAATACTTCAAAAGAAGTAATTTCCTTCACCATCCCAAGCAACTTCCAATCAAGTGGCTCTCCAAAAAGAATTGGATGAAAAATGCTTTGTCATTGTCATCTCCTATTGTTTTGAAAAAACCCAAACACCACAAATTGGTTGTAACATCATTCTTCCGTTAACCTTGTAATGATATGGTGGCCTAAAAATGTTTGTTGGATGATATATAAGACAAGTGCAGATGTTCATTCTTGAAATTTTGTGTGAAAAGGGGAGGTCTTATATAGTAGTTTGACCTCCAATGAATGTTCTTAATTTTTTTCTAAGCAAATGATTCACACAATATCAAAAATGATCATTCCACAGTGATCGGGACAGTGACCCATGTTCTAGGATTAAGTTACTAGGGTTTATGGACATAAAGAAGTTCTTCTAGAGTCTAAATTTTTTTGAAAAGCGTGATCAGGAGAGGAAGAGGACCCAAGCTTTTGCTCATTTTCAAATGAACAAATTATGTTCATATACGGTAGAATATCTCCCCCAAAGTGTGAAAACATTCATAACCATCCAAAATTATATTGCACACTATATAATTAGTAGTGATCTACTAAAGAAGGGATTGGTAAAATTCCCTTATTCTTAATACAATCTTTAGAAAAATTTATCACATAAAATGATATTGGATTATTCAATGTCTTGATGGTGAACATTTTCACATATAGATTCTTTATGAGAACTTCCAGCTTCAAAAAAATCCAACTTCAAAGATTTGTAACTAATTCCTTAAAGACTCCAAAAGTATGAATAAACTTCATTGAAAACAAGGGTTGCGTAGACTAGAGATGGGACTAGGAGATGACCCCCACCAAAATAGTCAATTTGGTCATGTGGTTCTTCTCGTGGACTAAAGATAGGACTATGAGATGACCTACCAAATAGTCAAATTTGTCATGTGGGAGTCTTCTCGTGGGTCATTTTTGAAGGCTCATGTTTCTACTAAGGTAGGCAACCCCATTTCCACTCACTTAAGCAATTCAACAGTATTGTAGCATGGAGAAGTTAATTGCAGAAGTTTTCCAAGCTGCGGAGATAGGATTTCGGAAGGTTGCAAATTTTCCAGAATTTTTCTTTGCAAAATGTAATTATTACAAATTTTTTGGCTGAAGATTCTTTCTGTCCCACTCTGGTCCTATAGGCTGTCCTGTTTCCGATCAAGGAGGAGTTGCAAAATTATTCAGCGTTGGAAGCAGTCACGATGCGCCACGACTGTACCAGATGCAATCATTTTTTCTTCCCTCCCTGCACCAACGTTTTTTTTTTGGGCGAAATTTCACACTTGTCAGACTGTTTCAGCCAGTCGGACGCCCTCCCTCCAGATTTGCTCCAGTGGTTTGGAGGCTTCTGGCGACACTTGTCCAAAAAAAACCACTGCCCTGCACGGAAAGACCTGCACGGAAAGAGAACACCCTACTTGCACGCAAATGGGAGGGTGCTCGGAAATGGGAGATGTACCTTACTGAAAAGTGGGTCAAATGCAATTTTCATCTGTCTTGTGACGAAATTTTCTGAAAATTGAAGTGTTTCACATGTGTCTCACAGATGAGAGTGGCCTCGCGGTTGAACTGCTGTCAATCCCTGCACGTCTGCAAAAAAGCCTGGAGTCGAAAAAATCCCGCCAGTCTACCAGTACGCTTGACTGTTTCTGAAGAAGTTCTGAACAAAGATCTGACTGTCTATCTGTTTCTAAAGGAATAATATAAAGAAATGCATGCATAAGTACGTGCAAATTTCTATTAATGTCCATATTGTTGCGGTTGAAGGATTCTCGAAGTTATGTTGACATCAGTCGGCAAAAGCACAGATCTACTGAAACTGTACAGTACATCACGCAAGCGTTAGGTCTCAAAGCATCGCAACGTAGAATTAAAAACGCTACTCGTACCTTTTGAGTGCGCGGAAAAAATAGATTGAATTGTTTTTTCTAATTTCTGTATTCAATGTTCAATCATCTTCAATGTTTCTTTGCACTGCCTGTAGTCGTCAATCATAAGTGGAAGAAACCTTGATCACAAAAACCTGAAATAAAATATTAATTTATTCAATTCCTACTATCGACTACGTTGAATCGGTTTTCTGACATGACTTGCTAGGTTTTAAACACACGCATGTCGCGTGACAACCCTATAACTAATTTAAATCATCACTGCATAAGCAAGGCTAGGAGAGGGTGGCTGGTGATCTCTTCGAGCAAGGAAAGTGGACGCACTGTTCTGCACTTTCCAGAGACTGCACTGATACAAAGCAGCCCCAGTGCTTTGTTTCGTAATTGAAGCTTGTTGCAACGGCGCTTGAGCTACACAATCTTGTCGCACACAACTGACGACCCCTACATCAGGTTCATAGTAATCAGGGACTATGACGCAACCTAAGGCGATGTAGCCTACCGGAGGTCGAGGTTTCCAGATTGTCACTGGTTCCCTCGCGTTTTGGTCTGCGTCTCGCCAAACCTGCATTTCAAAATCGTTAGCATTTTGGCCAGGGTATTTTCTAGTACATGCGCAAACCAACCGTTGTCACGGTATCTCATGTAGAAATAGAAAATTTTCACATCTTGCACAGGTTTAGGGTGACCTTCGTACCAAGTCGAAACCTTCTGGAGCAGCAAATTTTCCATCGTGGTCATCGTGATACACCATGGCTAGCTCGGGTGAGCTGTAAGAGGTCAGAACCACATCGCCCACTGACACGTACCTGCAAACATCAAAGACAACATAATTATCCAATAATTACACAAGCACTGCTTCGTTTGATGGAACAGCCCACCTATATTCTGAATTGGTTGCGAGTATTGTTCTAAAATCTCTCAAAGCAATACTTAGAACAGTTCAGAACGAGGAAACTGCGTACCCTGAGGGAGGAATTGGACGCCATAATGACACTTGTGAATTCTCATTCCAAGGAGCTTCCTGTAAGAATAAATAGAAAACCTTCTTAAATACATGTGTTGGATGTGGTGCCACATGATTCTAATCTAAAATTCATAGCCATTCAGCCTCAGATATTGAAAACAGTCTCTCAAAGCACCTCCTTGCGCCAGCTAGTATCCAAACCAGACTTCTTTAGAAAGTACCTTATCCCACCATAATAACGTAAAATCACTTATAAGCCTCCCTGCATGTACAGACTCCGTGGAAGTTCCTGCATGCTGCTCAATCTGAAGCTCTGACGTCTTAGACGGAGCTTGCAAATCGAGCGGAATGTCGAGCATTGCTTGGCTAGCAGAACCAATCAAAGCTCCAAAAGTTGCCATGACTGGCACGGCTATGGGAGCAGCTGGTCCCGCCAATAGTCCTAGCGCTGCCCCTGATGCAGCTCCTGCTCCTGCACCTACATAAGGCTTTCTTGCTGAGGATTTCTTCAGCAATTCCTGTTCCCCCACAAGTTCATAAAGGTGCTATGTGATGCATAGTCAATGAAATCGCATACATCAAGTACGCACTCTCGAGAAAAATTGAGTTTCGAGAAGTTTTTGTCATAGGAGAGTGCCATTCCCTAGAACTTGTTCATTCCCGTCAATTTATAATACATTTACACCCGGTTCTTATGCGCGCATGCTGAGAAAACCATAAAGGGGTCAAATGCTACCAGTATAATACAGTTATTTATTCAGTTAGTTTCTTATACAGCTGCCCACCCAAAGATTGATAAAAAAGCAGCAATAAAGATGACTAAGCTACTGACGACGATAATCTTTGCCTCAAAAAGAGAAAGGAAAGTGCCATACAACGAAAACAGATAAGACGAACATCTGCTTCGTTTAGAAAAGTGCCTGTCGAGATGTTGATCATCATACATTCAGGGGTAGGGTAGCAAGATGATTTTCACGTGATACCTGAGTCGAGTTCGACAATCGACCTGGGCCGTACATATTAAAGGCTTGATGTATGGCATTGTGGATCTCGATTGCCTGTTTTGTTCTTGGGTGGCATTTGACAACAAAGTTGGTTTCTTTGTTGTCAAACATACGGGTTTCATTAGGCCACACACGAATTATGAGTCGCGAGGGTGGCATTTGTCGAGCGCTGTCATTTGCATATCCTAATTCCATTGCCCTCAAGTCATCCCACATCACATCCCATGTGACAGTACATGGCTCTTTAAGAAGATCGGCTTTCTTTTGCTGGATCAAGCTTGTTGGGTGCTACAAAACCACAGTAAGCACAAACATTACACTCCCACGAACACACATCTGATTGTTTTATCTTGAACATTTCATTGCTTAAATAGAAGAGTCTAAACAGTAATGTATCCAACACACTTAACTGTAGCCAAGAACGTACTCTTATTAGATTCTAATTTACAAGAAGGCTATAGGTGAGAATCAAAACAAAGTAGCATTATTTAACATATCACTACATTTTGCAATGTGGAGAAACTTACCTGTAATAAAATCACTCTGCGATGAGTTATCATGAGAGAACGCCCCTTCGGCAAATTGAAATGATCTTCATAAGCATCGGACATCGCAAACTTTCCTCTTACTCTAAAAAAGTCAACGGGCCCAAATATTGTCCCTCTCTCTGCTAACTGCATCAATACCTGACCAAACAAATCCTATAGTGTCAGATTCATCTTGTTCAGTTGAACAGCAACCACAAGAGCAGTGCGTCTAGAGTTCAGTTTGCAACACTAAACATGCAAATTTTACGAGTGTAAGAATGTCACACCTGTCCTCGTGCCTTATACTCGTCATAAGGGCGCAAGACATTGTCGCCTCCAATTACACGAGGTAACCGTCGTCTCAAAGCCTGCTGTTCGTAACTGATGGCAGCAGTCAGCTTCATGCGCGTCGCATTAGCGCCCTCGGTAGTTTTCGAAAGTAAATCCAGTACCCCACTCAAAGGTTGGACACCCACTCCAATCACACCCTTTCCTACACCTTGAAGAAAGCCTTCTACTCCCGACTTCTGTGCACCTTCAAATGGTTTTGTAACAATGCCTGTTACACCTCGAAATAAACCTTTTGCAAAAGCCTCTCCTCCCTCGCGAATACCTTCGCCTAGATCTTCGACATTCGCCTGTGCCATACTCTTATTAAATTAGATTAATGAGATGAGTGAAATAAATGAACTGCAACACATGGAGCAATTAAGAGCACAATGGCCATCCTAATAAACATTATCTTCCAATTGCATGTGAAGGATAGGATGCACATTTGATGTGCTGATTGTATTATAAGTTCCTTCCTATGACCTTACTGTTGGAAGTAATGGACTACAGTCCACATTGGACTTGTATTCAAAGATGATTTCAGCGGACCTGTTTTGAACGGGAACGAATGAACTTCTTATCCATTGATAGTGCAGCCACTCCTTTGCTCATGTTGCCAAGAGCGCTACTTGTGTTGCCAAGTATATCAACACCAGATAGTAGTTGTAACGGTTGACTCAGCAAATCATTTCTCAAACTGGTAAAGGCGGCAGCCCACAGTGCACTTTGCCGCATGGAAATATCTTCATGAGCACGAGGCGTAATACGAACCTGGTGTCACATATCGAACTTTTTGATGAGGATGATATCTACAATTCTTGCAATTCTAGAGAATTTAGAGACCAAATCCAAGATCCAAAATTGACGTACATCTAATAAGAAGAGCACTATACCGAAGGCAACGAAGTTTGGCCAGTTGGCCAATCACTAATACGCATGAGATTCCGTCTTTTGATAGGATCAATGGCAACAGCAGTCGATTATTCTTACAAAGCCAGATTCAGACGATTAAGTTTGTGACACTAAAAACACAATTACTTTAGCTTGGGGTACCAAAACAACCACAAAGCATAGCTCCAACTCAACAAGCAGAAAGCAAATGAATGTATGCATTCACATACCGGCATTTCATCGGTATTCCCTAAGGACGTTATCAGAGTTGCCCAAAATCCAAGCATGCCACGAGGTCTTTGAGCAGGAGCCATTGCTAATGTGACCTTCAAGCGTATTTCGGAAGTATGAAGAAGGCTGCAAATAAAACCCAAACTTGGTTACGTGTGAATAAAGGATGCAATAACTGCGCCTATTGCAATCATACATCTATTACAAGAGCAAAGGAAATGATAGGATACCAGTCATTCATCTGAATTCAAATCTGACTTGTTATTTCAGTGACTCGACAATCTAGCAAGGATCTTAAGCCAGTGAATAACAGAAAACCTACCCTATTTTTATGATAGGATCAATGGCAACAGCAGTTGTTTTGCTGCTGCTTAAGCGACCCAAGTCAAGACGTTGAAACATCTCATGCAAGCGCCAAATTATTGGTTCATGAACGTTCACCAAAAACGAGAGGTTTGTAGTGTTTGGGCCCTGCACGACACATGCAAACAAATGTCTATCCTTAAGAGGCTCGTGCGAAACTCAAGATTGATATCCCAATGTCAAGTTAACACGCATGAAAAATTCGGCAGAAAAAAAAACACCCCTATGCAAATACATAAATATAAGAGGATGAGAACCTGGATGCCAATGTATGGGTAAGAAAAGTAGTCCAACATTCCATTGTCTTGCATGGTGATGGTGCACTTAAGGAGGAAATCCCTGTGAGATTGAGATTCTTGAACCATAAAAAGGACAGGTGAAGGAGTCAGAGGTAACTGGTTGTCGACTTGAAGACTATCTATGCGAAATTTCAGCCTGCATCAGGACCACTCAAAATTTGTCAGAACAAAGTGAATGATCCTAGTAAGGGTGGACTTGCCACTTGAGTTACTTACGAGTATTCCAGTATGCGAAAATAGAATTCACAAGGCTAATATTAACGGAAGGCAACTTCCTAGACTTCGAGAGAGCAGTAGCTTGATTACCTGCTAGTTCCTGATCCCAATCCAGTTGCATACGAAAGCACGAGGTTCTGAATCGACACATAGAGTAATTCTTCAGGAGTGTAGTCAACGATTGAAAGCCCAAACTCTGATAACTCGATGCTCGTATGAAACTGATTCTCCAAGTTGAACTGTTCAGGTGCTAGGGATCGATGTATGGTTGAAGACCCAGCAATCACCATTGACATATTACCAGTACCAGGGGTGTAGTCCGCAACTTTGAAAACCTTTGTGTAACCCTCAGAAAAGACTGTCGCTCGAAGCGGAGCAGCGATCTCTCCACGAACAGAAGGGAATGACCGATAATCGAATGGCTCATCTAGGTTATATTCTATGGAAATCTTTGAGTCATATCCATCCGGTAAAACTTCAAGTGCGTGCTTGCGCAGAAGATTTTCCCATGCAAAGGAGGCTGATGAACTAGGAGGTAACACCTTCCACGAACTATGATCGCTACCAGCTTGACGGAATCTGATAGGTAAACTTGTAGATCGATTCTCCACACTGCACCATTATATACACTGTCAGAGAAGAAACGAAAACATAAAGTAGGAGGTTCAATGACTCAAATATGCTATTGCTCCTCCCAGAAGAGAATGACAAGAGGTTCATTGAGTATAAAATATTCAAGACTACGGTCGTGTACACTACGCTAGAATGATCAATGATCCCAACTGAAATTCAGAGCTGAAGGGTGAAGGGTGGTAACTTTACCGATATGGACTCTGGCGAGCAGCAAGACGGAAAACTACAAAATATCGGGAATCTTTGACCCCATTGCGAACTTCCCCGCGTATGACTAGACACGATCCACCTTGTTCAGCTTCAAGTGTTACATGAAAAATTCCTTCTGCTTCCACACTGAATGGCTGGCTCCACCTATAGCCATCGACAAGAATCTGTGGAAGGCACCTGGTCAGGAATTGAAAGCTATGCAAATTGACGAGGGCAGTGAACATACGGCAATTAGCTCCTATTACAAAATTTTAATCTGCTAATATTCTAATTTTGCATACTTTAAAAGTAAGGTCCTTGTTCTACCTCTAAAAGCTCTGGTTCTTGTGTAGATTGCCAGAGAATGGCCTTAGCTGGATCATTCGGGTAGAACAAATCTTCATGCCCCATACCACTCTGGCGGAGAGAGAGCCTTCTTCCCAGACGATTGACAAATAATGTGTGAGGCTGCACATGTATAACCTGGAAAAAAAGATCCACTCCGAAGAAGTTGAGTGGAAATATCTAACGCAGCAGGCTGCTGATGAGATCAAGAAGACAATGATGCGACATGAAGACATTACATTTGTGGAAATTGTATTAAACAAGAAAATGAAGACAAATATGGATCATCACAAATTCATGAATCTTAAAAAACTGTAACCTTCACGACTAGAATGGAATTTTTATTTACAGAGTGATTCACGGCGAGGAAAGTGAAACATCCTGGTTCTCTACCAAACAAAAACATTCTTTTTAGAATCTTTCAAAATAATTAGGACATCAGCTGCAAGGGAATTTAGAGAGGTCATAGATGAGAAACCTTGCTCTGGACACTTACTAGAAACAGATCAAGTGAAGGAAAACATACCTTGGTGCGATCTGACGACATGTCCAAAAATATAGATAATTTGTAGTAGGCACCGCTATCATCCACAGCATTCATATTCACTCTTTCCATCTGTGGGCAGGATCACAAGTGGAAGGTTCAGGAGAAAATGATTATTCTAGAAGCCTGTTGCCAGAGTATTCTCTGAAACAGAAACGGAACGGAAAGAATTTCGCAAGCCCACAACAACTCCAGCAACCGCATAAATGAGAGCAAGACATCAACACGGCGCAGCGCAGCCAACCTGCAACTGGCGTAAATAGAACAGAAATAACCGAAATGTTCAGTAAGAGACCAACTATATGAACTTTGACAACTGTAATTCCTACAAGTGCATAGCCTCATGTAGGACACAGGGAGTCTTACATTGCTTTCAAAGTCACGAAATGAGAGAGCACGCTTGAACACTTTGCTGTTTGCTACAGCGATTGAGAGGCCCAGTCTAGGCGACAAAAGTCCATCCTCAGAGCGTGAGGACAATGATAGACCCCCTATGCGATCAGAGTAAGCCTGGAGAGAAAGCATTGCAGGAGTGCCAAGCATGTCCTCCGCGCTTTCAAAATAGTTGATCACTTTGCTCAGCTGTAGAGAATGATGTACCGTGGAGTGAGTAGGTCGACGAGAAGCCTGCTTTGCAGCTTTGGCAGCCCTCGTCAGCCATGTCGTGTCCCCAGTTGAACCACTATTGGGCTCAATCTCAACTAGGCGATACGCTAGTGGGAGGGAAGCGTCGTTCCTGAGCCAGTAAGGAACAAATAAGCGCACAATCTTGGCAGCCGCACTGGTTCCACCAAGATCATGTTCCAGATTCACTCTCAAGCGCCTGCACCATAGTTCTTGCCGTGTAAGAAATCTGCTGAACAAAAACTCATATCCTCGTATTTTCTAACTCAAAAACAAAACTTGGTTACTAATGTTCAATCAACAGTTTACGGAAAAATTTGGAAGACAGATTTCCGTTGACAACATGTAACTAGCACATGAGCAGATATCAATTATAAATTACCTGCCACTGCCCTGGTGAGCCATCCAAAAACCAGTAGGTAGATCCTCCGTTGAAGGGTCTGAGATAGTAATTTCTCTTTCTGATCTCCACCCTCCTTGAGTCAGCCAAGTAAGGAGTATGGGCCTCCGCACATCAACAGAGTAGATGTAAACACTACCCCCAGCAGAAACAATGCCATTGTGTTCCTTACTCAGATTCCCAGCCGCCCTTGGTTTTTCCCGGATAACGTAGGCAGCAGAACAAGGGAGACAATTCTCCAGCTTCACAGGGGCATTAACTGCGATTCGCCAATCAGGGATAGCAGTATTCACTTCATTGTACAGGAGTGTGGCATCCACATCCACATTCAACCAGCAGAGACCATGGCCACTGCCACCTTCCAGAATCCTGGACACTAGAATCTCCTCGGTTTTTTCTAGCTCTTTCAACGGTAAAGCGGAAACTGGCAGGTTTCTTTTCCTTTCTTTTTGAGTAGAAGCTGAAGGAGACCCATCGCTAAAATTCTGCGTCCTGGTTTGCGCTATCAAATCACTTATTGCTCGGCCCCAACTGTACTGAGAGGAATCGGATTGAGGGCGGAATTGAACACACATATCTGCCTTGCTGTCGCTGCCGGCTAGTGGTAAAGGGATTGAATCTCCAGGTTGCACCACCCCCACCATTTGTCTATTTTGCAAATGGTGAGTTTCAGGGATGCATTTTCGTTGCCTAACCCACCGACGCCGCCTAGCAAAATCAAACATAGACTTTTTACTAGCCTTTTGGGATGTGGGGGAATTTTTCAGAGATTGAAAATCGGCTCCGTAAAACCAACCCCATTCATCGACATGGCCATTTTTATCGATTGACCAATCCGCGCTCCAAAGCCAGCCCGGTGGCAGCGGTGGTTCAATAAGCTCCTGTCAAAAAACACTCGTTCTCTCAAACAGTAAGAAAAGGCAGTAACAGAATCCAATTAGAAGTCCGAACTCGGAAAACGAAAGGGTTGCAGAATTCAATCTTCTCAAATTTGAAGCGAACGGGACGCCTTACCGGATATGTCTTCGAGTAGTCACGATTACTGTAACGACTTGGATCACCAGGCAGCATATGACCAGGCCATTTGCTTCCCCAGCCGCCAGCCAAAGGCTGATACCTTTGGTTTTCAAAAATATCTTCCACAACTGTGGAGGGCTTACCCTCCGAGCCCTTCGTTGACCCTTCTGGAGTATTAAGAAGAGGAAAAGGACAAAGGCATATATCCAGTGCTATATCTGTGTTATTCAGAATAGTTATGCGGCTCCTCAGTTTCACGCATTTCTGATTCTGTTGCATAGTTACTTCTACAGCCAAAGGCCTTGAGCCAATCTCCTTTGGAACTGTAGTAACTGGTAGAACTGATCGGAGTCCTGTCCACGGACCTTGCCGACTTACAGCTAACCATAATCCAATATCTACACCTTTGGTGTCGTCTTTGGAATCAAAGCCTGCCTTTTTCTCTTTTTTCTCGCTCTTTGCAGAGAAAAAGTACATGCTCACAGTAATCAGACCCCCGTTCTTCTTCTGCGCCTCGTGATCGACAGGTCCACTCTGTAATGAAAAATGGAAGAATAATGAGTAAGTCACATTTAGTCTGAAGGTCGCAACAACATCCATTTAACCTTCCCAAATCGGTCTAGCACTTCTGCCATTCTTTCACACCAATAAAGTAGCAACTACAATCTCATTTTTAAAAACCGAACTTAAGAAGCTGAAGTTAAGACATGTGCAGTTGGAAACTCCTCTCTTTCACAAATAACTCCAAGATCAAATGCCAATCTTATGGAATGCGACTGATGTATAAGATCAACCCAAATATCCTAAAATGCAAACCATCACAGCCAGCATGAGCAGATGAGGGAGAGTTCACATGAGGCTCTGCGATGAAACATTATTTTCTAGGATGTACTTGCTCAAACCGGAATGAAATGGAAGAGACGAACCATTTTCCGAGGTTGTGAAAGAGAATACACTTTGTTCTCTACGGAAGGCCACGAAGTCACGGGATCCTGCTTCAGGGCTCGTCGAACCACATTCCGAAGCATTGATGATTGTGAGGCATTGCCCCCCGAATCACTATCAATCGGAATAGAGACCATACCCACAGCTGCCCCTGCAAAACAAAAACATAGGTCTTAATGCGTAGCCCTTTGTTGACCAGAAACATCACCATTGTCTTCAGATGTCACATACATAACTTCCGCAAACAGCTTCGAGAATCTACCTTTTCCACCACTTGCAGCCTGATTGGATATTAAAACTTCCAGAGCCGCAGATCCCTGCACATCATATTGAGGATTGCGATTTTGAGGCACGAAGTTTATTCTAAAGCAGATGCTAAAGTATGCCTGATGATATTACTGTCTCGGTAGCGAAAATTACAATGTCTCAGCCCCATCAATATGTGAGAGCTAGCTAAGAATTAAATTTGGAGGACAGACGTGATCAAGTTACTACGAATTTAAAAAAAATTAACCGACAGTAGGTAAAAAAAGAGACCCGTGGATAGAAGAAAAATGTTCACCAAATTAAATTAAACAACAATAGTCCGTCCATGAACAAAATCAAAGAGGGGATCCTTGACAAATTTTTCCAGCTAGCCACCAGCAGCGAAGCGCAGATGAATAGTACGTGAACAAGTGCTGAACGCACTACAACAGAGTCAGTGAACGACGTACCTTCTGAGGAAGCTCAAAAATAAACACCTCATTCCACTTGGCTTCAGAAAGTAAGCATTCCAAACCCTGAGTGATAGCATGGGGTCGAACACAACGAGATCTTGCACTTTGAGGAAGCGCCCTTTGTTCGTCAGCTGACTTCGTGATCGCCAGTTTTAAATAGCAAATATAATCTTGATCATTCCCATCAGCGTTAACACGCAATTCCTACATAATGACACAATGGGATGCATATAATATCTCAAAATAGATAGATACTGCAGGACACAAGTGAACGACATGTTTGTTTCCAGTTCGCCTCAGCTATAGACTGCTATATATCGACATAAGTCGGAGAAATACTAAGAAATTAATAGGAAGTTAAACAAATTAATAACTACAAAGGACATTACGTATTCCAAAAACAATGATCCAAAAATAATGTAATACAAGTACTCAGGTACAGAAGAGTGAAACGTTAACGTCCAGTAAAGTTTGTACCCTTGCTTCAGAGACATGGATGGCAACAAAGTGGCGTGGTGGTTGAGGATCAGTGACATCAATAAATCTATCAGGGAATCTTGATGGCGGCAAGTGAACCAAATGATTGCCATCCTTCGGTAAACACTCCACTTGGTCAAAATTATCAACATATTTCCTTATGTACAGATCACAGCCGAGTGAATTTTGAACCAAGAGTTTCTCCAATTCGTTCTCTTCCAATGCGCAGTTCAAAGTGTCATGACTTGGTTCTTTGTAATCACTCCCTTCCTGCAAGCATTCTTGATTACATTAGAGGAACAAAAACTTGGTAAAAAGTGTTTCAGCTTATTCAATAAAATTGGCCCCAAAGACAAGGAGCGGGTTGAAAGTTGACAGGAGCCGTTGCACATGTTTAATCCAAATACAGCAATTAGTCCCAAGAAGCAAAGAATCTTCACAGCTAAAATGCATTACTCTACATATTGTTAAAATCATCACCATCTCCGCTAAAAGGATATCAATTGGGCCTCACGAATGTAATCGACAGTCACGTTAAAGCAATATGCTCTTCCTTCGATACGAACCGAAGCTCATAGCCTACAAGTTCAGAAACATCTAAGTAATCGTCAGCAAAATCTTTATGAAAACCTGCTGACAGAGATTTACCATTTCAAGCGACATACGGGCTTGTACTTCTGACTCTGTCTGTTTCCGCCATGACGTGACAGATTCAACAAGAGTTTCCAAGCCAGCAGAAGTGACATTCACGTTAACAGCGTTTGCAGCAGTTACACGTATTTGCTGGCCGACCTTAAATGGGGCCTCCGAATCGACATCGTAGCACTCGTATCTGTCAAAACATCGACAAGCAAAGCGTTTCAGCGATCCGTCAGAACGAATAAGGAGAGCCAGGTCCAATTGCATGCAAAGGAAAATTATATATTGTACAAAAAATGGGAAATTAGAGTCAAAAAACAATTCAAGTGCCATTTTTCAACTAACATAAAAAGCAATGTGAATAAAAGAGACCTGAATCACTCATACCCAGAAAACATTTTAAAGTTGGAACAATTAAAGAAAGCGTTTCTTACTTGAAGATCCCTTCAAATGGTTCAATGAATGGCTCCCAACATTCCAGCTGTGTGTTGAAAGTTGAGGCAGCCATGTTTGTAATGATGACAGAACTCATTGCTTCCAACCGCCCATGTGCAGCAAGGTTTATGTTCGTTATTGTCGTGTTGATAAGCGGTGTCATCTGAATAAGATCGAAACACAACAGATATAAATTTGCAAACCACTTCATCAAATAGGTTACCTACATGAGATGGATCTCACAAAAAGACACAATTAACATACCAAGCCACCCATGTCATCGAATACAGTGGCAGAGATTCGCCCAATCTTGATCTCTACTGATAATTTATCCCGTGCTGTCTTCTTCCCATCAGCTAAAGCATATGCCATCCGCCCTGGTGGGCACTTCGAATCGGGCCTTGCAAAGAATGTGTTGGCCTGAATCATATCCAGATAAATAATATGAGCAGCGAGCCCTGTGATTGTGACGAAGTCTAGATACAGCAAATCGCATCAGGTAGCCGCTATCTAAAAGTGAGTCCAACTGCTATCAGGTACGATTCGTAAAGCCACAAAGGGTTCATACCAGGAACCCGCACTCAATAACAGGTGAAGAAATGATAAACCTGATTTTCCACTCTCCACATGCTGCAGCTGTAACCCCCACGAGCTCCAGACATGCTCCACACTGAATTGAGACTCCGTTCTGAAGACAAAGACCACACTGCCGGCTTGGAAAGCCGTGATGGGATGACCAGATCGACGCGCAAACAACGCATCAGATCAAGGGAGGGCATCTCTTGTGTTTTCGTGACAACACAGCCAATTGTGACATAGCCAACTGGAGCTACCGGAAACCAAACAACAACATCTTCAAAGCCTCTTCCAGAGGTATGCATACGTTGAAGATAACGCATTGGTTTTGCAAGGCGACCGGTATTATCATCACGCAAGGCAACGCCAACACCAGGCGGCTCCAACCTGCCAGAAAAACAATGAGAATCTTCGTATCAGTTTGACTCCATGCCATTGTAAACATTGGTACTTCCTAGGGACTCCGTTTCCAAGTTAGACTATTGCCACATACAAAATAGACTAATAAGGTACAGACCAGCTACACGCTGAGGATTCCTAGCAATCAAGATCGAACAGAACTAAAGGAACGGTGGATAAAGGTCAAATCGAAGAAACGTTAAATATCCCGCTACACCGTGAGATTGTGAACCACAGTGACTCATACAGTCATTAGATTTCAATTCATCAAGTCTGCTTTCGCTGAGCGCAGGCTTTGCAAAAAAAGAGAGAGAATTTACATACCCTCGAACTAGGCAATCCCCTACAATGGCATAGCCAGAGGGGACAATAGGCCGCCAAATGGATGCCGGAGGGCGAAACTCTGAACCTTTGTCCCACCACAACCGCTCAAATTGCGGAGTTGTGATCAAATAGCGACCCGTCGTGTGCCTCCCACTAGCCACAGAATCAATGCGTGGGTTGCCACTTGGCAATCTTTTCAACTTAGATTGATTAGATGCGAAATCAGGTTTATCCGCATCCATGACAGGTCTATCCGCATCCATGCCAATGTGAGATACTGTCCTTAGGAGAGTCTCACTAAGCTCACGCGTTAGTGGCCGTAACGGAGGGGTTGTCGAAAAATGTGCATAAAAAGACCCAGCAGCATTTTCCATGCGCCAAATGCTGCAACCATTTTTGTATCTGCCCCTGTAGTCAACCAAACCATAGTTAGTGGGCTACACAAATCACAGGTAATAAAAAAATGCAAAATTACTGCTCCTTGAAAAGATAATGGCAGCAATAAGTAGCAGACACTTTGTTTGAGAACTTAAAACCGCACTACATACTTCAGCGAGGTCGAGAAACCTGACAACTTTTCAATATCTATTCTCAAAGCTATCAGCGGGAAGAGTTTGCAGTATCCAAGCTGCACCTCACCTATCATCAGGTGGACAATAGTAAATGCAGTCACTTAGAGATCCTGAAGTCACCATATCAGATCGGATGCATCGAACAGAGTAAAGAGATGGCGGTGATTGACCCCTTTCCGCAACGCAACCTAAAGCGATGTAACCTGGAGGGGCAATTGGCATCCAAACGCAGCAGGGCTCAGAGTCAACATCGTTCTTGTCTGCATCGGCTCTAACATCAAGTTCAGTATCACCTCTGGTTGACCAGAGAAGATCAAATCCAATAGGTTTCTGAGAAAATTTGGAAGCGCTGCTGATGGCCATGACTGCCTGTGAGGGAGGGGCCACTCTGCCATGCAAGCATCAGATTCAAGAAGATGAATATTAGTCCAAGTAAAGCAATGAGTAGCAAAACTTGTAAGAATTTTCCCATTTGAAAATAAATCCTCAAAAGCAAGGGAACATGGTGAACCCGATTACCCGGAGGTTGCACAGTCTCCCATGATCAGGTAGCCAGAAGGAGCACGAGGGCGCCATATAGCAACTTGCTGAGTTGTGTTGTCACCTAAAAAATGAAAGCAGTATGATTATTAGATTCAGAATTGCGTGCTAAACAAGGGGATAACTTAAATCTTTAGAAGCTGCAATTTGCCCATCGGCAGTACATTCCTCTCGATCGTTGTACATGTTATCAATAAACTAAATATATAAAAAATCACGCCTTCAAAGCAAGACTATAAAAGGTAACACCTTGTCTCACCACCATTCCAGACCTCAAATAGTCCACAGCAAAGACTGTCATTGTAATATCCTGAGTGTAAGGGATAATAACTACTAACAAACTTTTCACACGTACCGGAAACATTCACCCATATTCTGTCGAAATGCGTACACCGCGCAAGAGCCGGGGCCCCACCGAATTTGAAGGTTGAAAATGCATCATCTTGGAATCGCAAGATAAGAGAGAGAACATTAAATGAAAGTCGCGTTGATATGTCAGACACTCCTATTGTCAGTGAGATCTTCTCTTGAACACTTGAATACTCTGCAGACGCATCTAGTGGATCAACAACCACTAGCCCAGAGCCACCTTCCACAGTAAGCCCCTTCACCATACCCTTGATCCACTTGTCGTCTCCCTTAGACGCTATCCTGAGATGCCACATATAGAATCCAAGTTAAACTTCAAGCAGAAACTCGCTCAAACGTCTTCCTAATTAAGCCATCCACAGTTCAGACTGCCAACGGCCAGTAGCATCAAGAATCTCTGTGGAGAGACCCCAAATCCAAGACCCCAGGCATCAATTACAAGTGCAGCAATTAAAAAAACACCTGACGATCAGATATCAAAGCACCGAAATAATCAAATCTTAAATCGTAGCCCAAAAGTACTTGGGAAAGCATGCAAGAAATACATAAAATCCATCCGAAAAGTAACATAAGAAGAACATTAGACTTTGTGACCAGCCAAATGAGGCATCAAGATCTTCTCAGAATCACATGCTATGATTAAGTTAGAAGCAAACTAATGCATTCGTTCGCTTTTAGCACGCAAGGGGCATTGGAACTTGAGCAAAGCTCCAAGCCTTACAGACGCTCAGTATAAGAAGCCTCAGAAATACTGTTATAAAATAATGCATTCCACGGCTGTCATAAAATTCCTGACCGAGACAGTATCCAACTTACAAGAAGTAGCAATCAAAATTAGCCCTCAGCACCCTTTCCCGTCGAGGACCACCAGCGGGCCACTTCGTGCTATCGTAGAAAGTAAGCTCTGGTGCAACAGCCTGAAACAAGTCATGTTGTAAGCAACAGAAATACCAATCATTCCATTGCAAACATTTAGAAAATCGGACAAGCTAATGTCTCATAACAGAGGACCAGAGCAGGTGGTATCTTTTGCGAGCTTACCAAAAATCAGGATAGGCACGTCTAATTTCAAAGGAATACAGTGCCCCAACACAGCAAACGGCACATGATGCTAAAGTAACATTTAAGGATGACACAGGAAGCACAAAAGGGAGTAAACCTGCGTCTATATCATTTCACAGCAATATTTTAACCAGGTGCTAAATAATAGAGCTTAAAAAAAGTGAAGATTAAGATTCACTGTTAGAATTTAACGTTTAATTATAGAATTTAATGTTCTGAAATTTCACATATATTAAAATAAATCCTAACTGTGACGTATGGCGCTGTAGAGATGACATTTGCAATAACTGATATCGAATGAGTCCACTCTTATCAAGAACCACACCTGGATATCCACGACATAATTGCTGACCGTGGCCCCCGGCTCCTCTAAAGATTTGCTCATTGAACTTTGCCTAGGTGATAACATAGAATTTTTGTGCGGTGTTGCTTGTATAGAGATTCCACCCGAGGAATCAACACCCAAACCTTCCAGAATGACGCCATCGTCGAGAGAAGCAGTGTAGCTACTGTCTGTACTAAGGTAGACGCATTCACTTAACCAAAACCCATTCTGCAATAAAACACAACAGGAGATTGTATAAAACAAAATAAAGTCTATGAAATTGCTCTATCTATTGATAAGTATGACTCCAAAGGCAAAAAAAATTCCCATTTCAACATAAGGAATGTACAAGACATACATTTAAGGAAGCACACACTCACCTCGATGCGAATGTTCTTGAATCGCAACTTCTTGCCAGAGCCAATGATAATAAACGGCTCCGAAGATGCTGGCCCTGTTTCATCATCCTTTACATCCAGAAGTAAAGTCTTTCCACAACCATCATAGATAAATTCATCGACATCGTATGCCTCTGCAATAATCTGGCGCTCACAAGAGAGAACGATAGTATCGTCTGCCTGCTCATGCAACGGGGTAGCAAGTCGAATATGTCCGTCACAAATTTCTGCACGATTCTGTGAATCCTCAGAATCATTCTCTGATGCAGTTTTACCCAAGGAAGGGACAAAAAACTCTCCAACAGCAAGGAGGAAATCCACAACCACCAGCAGTCGAGGGCGTTGTACACGAATAACGATAGCCTGAGATTCTGGATTAAAGCGTAGATCCAAAACCAGCATTGTTAGTTCTGGAGAAGAGTCAACTGCACTTTCGTTCTCTACATTTACCCTTGCCGGAACCAACGGTCCACCCAACTTCTCAACATCAGACATTGAACCCAGCATCAGCCGCATTTCTGGCCTTGTGTCAAAGCGTTGATCGAGCACTGACAGCTTTGAAAGAGTTATCAAGACATCCATGTTACTCGCCGACGAATTGCAATAACTGAGCCAAAACTTCTGGATCTGCAATAAGACCATTTCCACTATATCTGATAAGAGGAAATAAAACTTCGTATTTACGAACTTCAAAGAAGCACCAACGCAGCACAAAATGCACAACAAATACAATCAACGCAAGCAATGCAACACCGAGTCAAGTTTAGAAAGGAGCAAATTACATGGAATTACCTTCAATAGCAAACTCACAAAGGAACAAATAGAATGGGTTCTCAAGGATGCAATAGTATCTTACCTCCAAACGGGCCAAAGAAGTCTCCGATTCTAAACCGATGTACAAATCCAATTCAACCTGCCGAACATCCACTGTTATTCGAATTTTGGTATACACTGCAGCAGATGAAACTGGCTCAGTATTCCTGGAAAGGATAGTTGCCTTGTCATCCTCAGGCTCGCCTGGTGTTTCCAAGAGCAATTTTTCTTCATCACTAATCTCACTCATTCTTGCAGTTTCTCGGAAAGTTGGCGGAAGATTAGGTTCTTCAGAAAAATTGGTAGAGGCACAGTCAATAATGACTAAATATTCTTTGTGCGTCATAGCTCCACTCAACAGCGGTACCTGAGAGACGGAAATGCTTCTTATCAGTCATTCAGTCCATTGGTTCAAAGACCCCATACCGTGCTCCAATAAATAATTCTACTACATGGACGATAAAAAAACTATACCTGAACGTCGATAGCTAGCTCTGGGACCTTCTTGAACAGATCCCTCAAAGGGCGCTGAACTGTCACCTGCAGACCCCTACTTTCCCGAAGCATGGGTTGGCCAGGTTGGCCACTTATGCCAACAAACATGTTGATTCCTGTGAGCTGAAATATATCCTTTACGTATCAGAAAAAAGAACTACCAAAATATCATGTGATGCTAACAATAATTCAAGACGAAAATTTGACATTATCATTCCACTATGTCAACCACAAGCTAGTTACAGCGCTTTTTGTCCAATTTCATAGACCTGCTTCTTTTGCAACATTCGCAGTAGGTGGTTCAGTCAACAGTGACACATAAGTCTTTCAACTATAATCTGAATTCTAATTAATTTTTATAGACATAAACCAAATGCGCACAAACCTCAGCATGAAGAACATCCAGGTGTACGGCAGATGCAACATCCTTATCTCCACCATGCCATACGAAGCTATTGTGCACCTCAAGGTGTCCTAAGTCCAACTGCATGAACCTGATGGCACAAAAATTGACCCAAAAAACAAAAAAAATTGGCTAAGCACAGAAGTAAGCACAAATTTGTCTTTAGTTTCTGCTAGTAGAATGACTTCTAACCCATTGATACTCTAAATTGAAATCGCATGACAAAAGACCTCCACATGCTCGAATATACATGAATCTTCAGCACAACTAAAAGGATCTGACCACTCTTGACAAGTCAAGAGCGACTGCACGATTCAAAACTCACACTGCACACAAGATCTGCGTAATATATAAACTTAACTACTACGAAGTGAGACAATCAATACAGTTAAATACTTAAGCGTAAAAGGCCCTGCTATCCAGAGCTGATCCTCAAAGCAACATCCAGAAAACGCTTACTCTTGGCTCTTGGAGGAACGGGGCATGATAATGATTGGAGTGTCCAGTGATAAGTCTAATTTTACAGCCGTGGAGCCCTCAACATCAGACTGTTGAATAAGCTTCTCAATTCCCCCAACATTGTCCACAACTGTCACAACTTGTGTGGTTTGCGGGGTAGCAAGAGCGACGAAGTATGATGTGATCTGCAAGTCAAATCACAACAAGAGGAAATTTATCATGTTGGTCCAGCAGACTTGATTTCATTGAAAACAAAGCATCCTTCTAACAAGTCTCAAGGTCAACATTAACGACCGAGGAGATAACGAGAACGAATCAATCACAAACCTCTTGAATGAAACGGTATAGGAACACGATTCGCACGGCTGAAAGCTTTCCTGAAAGAGAGTAGTCATATCCTTGATAGTCATCTTCATCCTTGTTATAGGATTGGAATTCCAGCTGCAAAACTCAGCAGTACATAGTTCAAACGCAAGTACAGAAGATACTCTTATTCTTATAATTCTTATTCTCGTTACCATGAAACAAATAAATCTAGTAATTCAAGCTCTAATGCAGAATAAACATTTGCAAGATGGTGACGGGACCGAACCATAACCCAATCTTAACACGTCAAAAGACAAAGTCCTTGCAATTTAAGAGCAACAATTAAAAAAAAAGAAACTAGAGAAAGAAAGCAAAACACTGATTTATATTAATCACAAATAATAGTGTAGATATTTAGCCACCTCAACAAGTGATCCTGCACCAGGGTCTCGGATATCGCAAAGCCAACCCCACTGATGATCGGCTCCAAGCAACATGTCACAAACGCGTAGGTTTCCAAGCGTTCCGGATACAGTAAGGGAACCTGGATAAACCTGAATACAAAGACAAGCTTCTATCACGACCTTAACAAAATTACAAAGAAAAGCTCGAACAAATACCTACGTGCTGTACTTATCTTGCACATACTTCCCAAGTCAAGTAGCACATGCCCGTGATAGAAAGAAGATTATATAGCACGAGTCTACAAGAACACAAAGTGGAATATAGAATGCTCAATAAATCCAACAGAACTCGAAGAAACGATCAGAAAATCCAGCTAATTCATGAGCTACACAAACTTACCTTCACCTCAAACCGAAATTCGTCTTGAACTAGCATCCCTAGTTGAGTTCCATCTTCCTTGTTAACAGATATTCGAGCACTTTCCATGGCCAACTTTAACCTGAACACAACTCGAGACTTTCCTCGGCCCAGCAGACCTTTCACTACATCACGTGATGCAACAGCTTCAGTACTTCCTTTCGTGTCACTTCCCTCAACGACCTCGGCTGGCGAAGGAGGCGTATTTCCAGGAGAGTCACTTATCTGCGAACCAAACTCTATAAGAGCTACAACAGTAGGACGATTGCAGAAGAAGTCCAGAGTCGCCATTCGTATGGTTATCTGCAGAAGTGAACACAACAATCATATCATTCATTGTAGCACACAACCTAATCACTAAGCTCGTCATCCCTAAGCTGCAAAGAACATAATCCAAATGCATTCTGTAATGACTAGAAAAATACTCCAGATAACTGTGGCCGCAGATCTTAACTAACCGAATTGCGATTTGAGTTTTATGCGAAAGCTGAGAACATATAAATTTTCTAATACAACGAAAAAATACGACAGAAGTGTCACACATCGATATAGATGCACAGCAAGGTATGATCAGAACAGCAACCTCATATAAACGAATCGCTGGCTAGTATCCTGAGTCCTGACAATGAATGACCCAAATCTGCACCTCACCATATTCTAGTACACATCTATTCCTCAGATGATCTGCTAGTGCTCGTTTTCCTGAAGTACAACCACAAAGACAAATTGCACGGAGAGGGTACCTGTATATCCGTATCGTCATAATCTGGTGAGTCTATTTGTCTGATTATCAACCGCATATTTGCAAAATCGGATACTTCTTCATCCGCAGCATCCACCCACATATCCTGCAGAGTCCCTTCCTTGGCAAGATTCATCAAATCCGGCTCCCATTGTCTCAGAGACTTCTCCTGGCTTCGTGTTAGGTCGCTCCTACCCGATGAAAAGAATCGGTGGAAGGATCCATGCTCACTGGATGAACCTGGAACTCCAAATTCCGCCAAGGCGTCGTCAAAAACTTCCTCATCTTCCTCATCCTCTTCTTGTTCCTCCAGTACCCCAGGGGACAATTTCTCTGCTCGATTAAATTTCATGTCATCAACTTCAGCATCACCAGAAATTGATGACCGAACAATATAACGGCACGATGGAGAGACATGCCCTTGCAACTTGTCCTCAATTCTCAATGAGTGCACTTTCATGGTGATTGAGGTGTCATACTGACGTTGGAGCACATCCACCTGAAATGCACAAATGCAGACAATTTAACGTGATGTTTATTCAACATAATTTATGATCGGTAACAGCGTGTTCCAAGATCCCTACATGTCATTCGATACTAGAACCAAATATGAATCAAGAGTTGGCACCCTGGTGTAACAGATAGCAGCAGGAAATCAAAATCTTGAGAACCAAATAGTCAGCGAAAAAACATTTTAATAAGATGCCTCCTGAATTGAAACAAACCACAAGTCACGTCACAATGAATTAAAAAAGCTGCATATTTAGCACATCATTTCGAAGCTATTTTGCGAGATGGCATGACACTCATAACTAGATTAGAACCTGCTGAATGTTATAGATCTCAACAAACAAAACCAAGGGAAATTATGAACTTAGAATCGATATCTAGAATTCCCAATAAACCGAAGAGCCATCCAACTATCTTACCTTTCCACCATGAGCTTGTAACTCAAAAATGAGCTGCTCATCACCCAAAGAGGAAGAATCACCGGCATTTGTCTGTAAATTCAAGTCCAACCCACGGAATTCAGTGAAAGTTGTATACAGCAATTGATAGAAAGTTCGGAAGTTGTGCACCAAGGACTAAATCAAATTTACAGGCTCGAAAGTACGAATTGTGCAGAGATATGTATGAGCTGAGATCCTTGATAGCAGTTACCACCTACCGAGTTGCTTAGAGAAATCCTTAACTCCTGAAGAAAGCCCATCACAAAGAGTTGAGGTCGTTTAGCAGGCTCAATCGGTTGCAACTTTTGGTCCCCTTCCTCAATTTTCTTCTCAATACCACGGTCATCACGATCATCTTCGTCTTCGTCACTTGATTCTGAGGGAATTGATAAAAGTGGCGCCTGCATACAAAAGATTAGGTTGTAGGTTTTAATTAACGTTTAATGGCATAAGGGGACCAGTTTGTCATTGTTGAATACCAACAGGTTCAGAACGCTGGCAGTCAGCAGTCCATACAGGCCTTAAGCAAATGCAAGACCTGATGTAGAAATAAGCTGTTGCGGACAGAATAGAGATATATGAACGAGATATGATGATTCTTGGAACTTACAGAGGCCTTATATGTAGCGAGAGCTAGGTAGTACTGCCATGCACCCTTAAGTTCTTCACTCTTCACTTGCAAGATTAGAGCACTTGAGGACTCGACAACCTGAATAACCATAACCATATGAAATTCCACGAGTCTACCATTGATGGACACACACAAATAACCCCCCATGCTGCCAACTGTACAATAAAAGTGCAAGCAGGACATTGTAAAGGATGCCTTGGAAGGAAGTAGGAGTATTTCTACGATGATAAACAAAGATTTAGTCCTGCTAACAGAAATATACTCCTCTCTGCAGACGAGTGTAAAAGATTATCACATGAGTTCAAAGATATTACCTTCTGAATTTCAACACCTCGATGGCAAATGGCAAATACGTTCTCGAAGTTACCAATTTGAGCAGAGGGCACTTCCATTACCTGCTTTCCAGTCACACTGAGCAACCTCAAGCAATGAGCTTTGGCTTCGTATCAAGAGAGATATGAAAATGATCTATCAGTTAAGAAGTTATAATGACCTGCCATGTATTTTGTATAGAAACTGACAGAAGAAAACGTAACAGCATCTGTCAAAACATTAGTACATGGTAGACGGGGATCAAAATACCTGATACATCTCTGATAAGAATTCGCACTTTCTGACTCCAATATGTACAAATATGTCCCAGCAAGAATTGCTCTACAAGGTTGCCACTCAGCTACTGTGCTCCCTATACCCTGCATAATTCACAGAACAAAACAAGATGTTTATTGAAACATTTATTAATACAGGTATGGCGTATGAGTTAGTGCTTATTGTGCTGAAATGGGGAATTGATTCGTCGATGTCCATTTTGATGCACAGATACTGTGAGCTTCTAATATCCGATTTTCCCAAGAAGATTGTCAGACTCACCCCCCAAACCAAGAGTCGTGCATCCCCTGAATAATCTGAACGCTGCCATGGCACCGCCGTTCCTGTCTCTGGAGAGTCGTCTGGCACATTGTCAGCACCTCCAATTGCAGTAAGAACAGACATAAGTCGGTGATACCTTGCAGGTGAAAAATGTATGCCAAGGCGTGGCACCTTAATTGCCAGTCTAGTGGATGGATAATTTGGATGTGGTACACGGATCTGCACAAGTGAAACGGTTTTCATTGCATTGGAACTCTCTAGCAAAATCTCTCGCCGGATACTTTTGGCAAACCTTACTCCGTAAGAAAAAGAAGTCATCGCTAGTGAGAACATTGCTACTCAACTAGTGATCCTAGAGTGGATATCGCCGAGAAAATTGAATTTATTCAGTTCATGGTCAAAGCCAGATCTCTCATTGTAGGGCCAACATCCTCGGCATTACAGGCAGGCAAGCGCAAATATGCAAGAGCATGTGTTTGAAATCCCAAACACCACAAGCATTCCAAAAGTACCTGGTCCAGAACAAGCGACATTCCACACGGGTCCAATACTGGAAGAATTCCGTTGTGTCTTGACTTCTCCCCATCAGTGTCTGTGTCTGGAGAGACTCCACCAGACAGCAGCGATGCAGAGGACAAGGAAGCAATCTCAGACCATTGGAAGTCTCTGTCAACCACAAATGCTGATATCTCCTTTCCAGTGATAGAGAATCGAGAATACATACTTGACTTTGCGATACCAATGTCCTGGTTACCGTCCTGCATACCACAACATTGAACATAAGACACTCCAAACTAGCGCCAGGTGCAAGATAGGTGCATTATACGGACGTATGAGGTAGGATAAATTGAACGAGTTGAAACTAAAAACTTAGAAAGATGCTCAGAACGATGCTCACTGGATGCTCGTCATCAGATCCCCAAAATTTTGTAAGGTGATTGTAAATTTATTGACAAAACAAAACATCAAATACAAGTTCTTCAACCCCAAATTATTCTACGGACGTCATCTTGCCATCACGATCGCTTATAGAGCTGACATACACTCCCCAACTTCGTTCACAAAGCCTCAATCATATAAAAATGAATACATTATAATACAGAAGACTGCTTGCAACTTCCAACAATGTTAGAAAGGTGCAGCCCTATACAGCATAAGTTTTTCAGAGATACCAACACCGTAGCTAGAGGCTCCACGTTTTGAGAGAGTTACATGTAAAGCACTAGCAAAGCAATGCAAACAGCAAACTTCAATATGTAGAGTCCAATGGTCAGAACTTCTAGTCAAGATGAAAACGAACTTACAGTTGCAGTGTGCAGAGTGAAATGTCCCAAATCCAGGAGGAGTTGTGTGTCATCCTCGTCGCTCTTGCTAGCTTTAGCTGGAATTGAAATCTTTGGAGCGTCCAAGTCCAGGTCAATAGAGAACCTACAACAAGACACATAGATAATTGTTGCATAATATACGCAGTAGAGAAAAACTCAATATTCCGCTTAAAGTTCTACATGCAAAATATCTTATCACAAGGTTAGACTAAGGCACTGCAAGGGTTCACTACATTCACAGTTGCCCGAAAGGGAAACTCAACCATTGTCCATCCAGAACCAGCATAAAGCCAGTTGTCAAATGCGTACACGATGCCTTCCATAGTGATTAGGGCATATAGGCACCCGCAAACTTTTTCTAAGGGACGCCCTGAAGTATTGAAACGTAAGGTATCAAGGTAAACTGAAAAATGATCTGAACGTGAAACCTTCAAGCATCACCAGCATGAATGTGGTACTAGTTAAGATCAGCCTGATTGTCAGGAGCACGATAAATTTTCACAAAAGACGAATCGTTGTAAAACATGGCAAATTCCGCTGATAAAACCCAGTAAGAAAACGGTGGAAACCGACCCACCTGCTTTGCTGCTCAAGCGCTTGTTGCAATTGTTCCTGTGCTCGACGTGTGACTTCCTCCAGCTTATTCTACAAATAGAGAGCCAAAAGACCTTTGAGGAAGAATCCTAAAGATGATAAAAGTGGGATCTATTACTAATCTCGAGCACAAAACAAGGCAACGCGTACGCGTTATGGGACAGAAATTGACCTATCTGTGACAATGATAATATAAAAAATATAAACAAGATGCATTTGTAACTAATCGGTGAACTTGACTGATTTCACGATACGAAACCTAAATTCGCCCACTGCACGAGAGACAAGTGCCATGGCTGCAAATGTTTATTTTCAGACTATGACAGAACGGGAGATATGAATAAGCTGTAACCATTAAGAACTATCACAAAGAGGGCGTCTATAGCCTGAAGTAGGAAAAAACCTGCAAGACCGCTGCAGTCTCTAGTGCAACACCAGGACTAAGGGCTTGACTGCTCTTCAGAAACTGAAGAAATCTTTCAAAACTTATCTTCCACACCTGCCACATGTAAAGAAGAACACTCTGAGCACAATGTTTGTCGAGCGTGAGAATAAATAGAATTTCTCACATAAATTCAGAGTTAACTGGAACTTTCTCAGAGTTAGCTACTGTGTTCTTTTTAAATGGAATCTCAAAAAGTACCATGGCCTTCAACATATAAACCAGAAATGACTGCTTAAATGATAGTCAATAGGACTGGCTATAACCAAGATACCTTAACGTGGCAAGGAGACATGGTGGCAGCTAACTTCCAGTCTAAATTCTCGTCATAAGGAGACTG
This sequence comes from Neckera pumila, assembly GCA_963969595.1. Lineage (NCBI taxonomy): Eukaryota > Viridiplantae > Streptophyta > Bryopsida > Hypnales > Neckeraceae > Neckera > Neckera pumila. The sequence goes on along the minus strand of OZ018416.1, from coordinate 20,833,217 downwards.
GACATATGTCGCGGAAAGAGCATAGTCCCTTCCCTCTCGGCTCACACTCTGTAGGGTCAAGAATGAGTATCAAATGTGAAATTAACATAGCTCTCATGATAACCCCCGCTTCCAAATCATACTAAATTATAGCTTCTTGGAGAAAAATTACATGACCAGCTAAAAAATATGAGTTCATACCAGATGAAATCGTTTCAAATGAACTCATATTATGTAGCTGTCAGACATCTGTTGGAATCGATTGCAAACAGATGTCCCACAAGTCAATTCTCAAACAGTCATTGTTTAGAACAACAAACAATCACAAACATCCGTATTCATATATCTTTAGTATCTGTACCTCAATCAGCATTCCTTCAGGGGCAGTAAGGCCATAAAATTGGAGTTTCCCTGCACAAGCCAATGTCTTTGGATATACTTGTGTTCCAACTTGCAAACTTTCAAAAGTTCCACATAATATCTCCTTATTTTCTCTGTCTAAAACACGAGCTGAGCCCTGTCGAATGTTGACATCAAGGGCCATTTGCATCATATTGAGCTCTTCGGTTTTCGAGACATTAAGCACATCTTCTCCAGGCTGGTAACTCAATAACTGATTAATTTTGCTCCATTCTTCTTTAGTGAGTTGTCCCGGAGCATCAACTCCTTTAGAAGCCGTAGGAGATGTAGGAGTTGAAGAGTCTTCGGAAGATGGTGGTGGAGTACCACCTTGACTAGAATTTGCAGATCCCCTAGAACCATACACACCAACAAATGAAATTGCAGACAGAATGTGATGAAAATATGGAAAGTCAATCCATAAAAACATGAAAGTGAGTAAAGTATGATAAACTCCACAGAAACGTTCCAACATCCCTCGAGCAGAAAACTGACACACACAATCCCACAAAGTGATGCAATTAAAATCGGAAGATCAAATACTAATATGTACACAAAAGTCGACTATACCAGCCAAATGACCACCAGGAGCTCTTCCTCAGTCGTTCACGCTCTACTGCAGCTTCTTTCGATTTCACACTTTCAGCTCTTGCATGAGCCAACAGCCTGCAAGAGAGGAGGTTCGCATTGCCATCAAGCAATGTAAACTTTAATCATCAGATGCAAATATTCGAAAAACGACGTGCAGTGAAAGGACTCGAGAAAGTTATTCGAATAGGCAAAGGACGATAAAGATCCATAGTCGCTAAATTAGATCAGTGGTGACAGCTTCACATCTCAGAGAGGATTTCAGGAACACCGACCTCCAAAGGAGAATCACTTCAATATCGAGATCCTTCTCCATGTCTTTAATTTCTTGATTGTTAACTTTGAAACCTTGTTGCAAGCAACTTGCATACAGTTGGACATAATGTCGCCTCTTGCGACACGAATCAGCTATGCTTGACCACTGCAGTCGATACCTGAAAAAGGCAGTGGTAGTGCTGATGATCACATAAACACATTCGACATGTATATGCATAAAAGTATTCACACTGGGAGCATACACAGCCATAAACATGTGCAGGGCTCAGCAAATTCGCAAATTTAGTCTCCAGTAACATGTCAAACCTATAGTCATTACAAGTTTCGCGTATAATGAGGAAGACCCACCAGACTCTGGAATGTTGCTGTAACACAGCTTGACAACCATAAAGCCACCAAGCCTGTGCATCTGCTGAAACAGACGCTTGAGGACGAAAGTGGCTGTACTGCAACCTAAGTCGATAAGTGGACACTCCTTCCAAAAGCTTCATGCCATCACAGTATTGGGCCTGTGGGATGATAGAAACGCAAGATAATTACTCACATACATGTGACTCTCAGGATCGGTACAGATGCCTAAAATCCACTTCAATATGAACTTCTTTCCATTGATGATTAACAAATACCAATATAAAACAGACTACAGAACAGCATCAAGAACCAACTTTGAACAAGGAAGAGGCATACAATTCATAACAACTATTCACTGAAATGCCAGCAAGCCGCTCACACGCTTGGGCTTAACCTGTTGGGAGAAATACCTCTGAAACTGTCAATGACACAGGCTCCAGTACAAGCGTGGCTTCCTGAAAAGGGACCTCGGGTTTCCGCTTCTCACGTTTTCCACGACGGTAATATGTCATAAGACCCCCAACAGGATGCAGCAAATACTGGCGACCAGTAGCCCACTTAGACAAAGACTTGTCAGGTGATGCGTCAATTTTTATGCCCTCCATGAAAACCTGTTACAGATTGAATTCCATAATCAGATTACAGACAAACAACTGGTCAAAGTTAAACTGCTATAGAAAAATAATTGACGGACACTAAGAGACGTTCTCCCATCAATACCTTAGAGGTGTTGCTAAAACTCGGGAATCTAATTATATAGAAGAAACGATCATCCGGTCTGTGAAAAAATATTAGAAGGTTGTAGACTAACGCGCCACACCAGTCCTCTTACACATTAGACGATGGATAATTAGTTCAGAATATACCTCCTCCCATTCCCCAGGGGTCATTTCCTCCCATACTTTTTTCAACTCCCAAGGTTTGCTACCTGGGTCATGGTATACAGCCAGACGCTCCAAACGCACGGACTGCAGAACCAGAGCTGCTTAAATAATTGAACTCATTCAAGTTGAACAATCAGATACAGGACTAATACATTAGCAAAACGCTATTTGCCTGAACCTCATAAGAAATTCAAGAACATCCACATAGAGCAAAAAGGAGTAAGAGCAAATTAACACGCAGTACAACCACGTGACTAGAGAAAAACACTTGTATTCAGGGATCGCTCAATGGGCAAAGACATAAAAAGCCAAATATAAAAAAACGCATTGGAATTAAGCAAAACATACATTCCGATTACTGTAAACAAGTCAAAAGTATTTAGGTGGGAGATGCAAACCTTGCGGAGTCTTTCCAAAGCCCCACTAGTGACAAATGTTTCATGTCCAGACTCATCAATAGTCACAGCTGCTAATGTTGCCAACGTAACTCCAGAACAAAACGGGTGCCCAGGGTTACTGCATTCAATGAACAGCTTTACTGACATGAAATTTTAAGAAAATCAAGATCAAATCCACTATTCCTCATTGCATTACATCCAGAAACCCTTACATCAAAATGGACCTGGTTCGCTTTCATATAAACGCATTTGAGAACAGGACCGCGTAATCCGGAAATATTAGAACTACTGTAAAGCGATTGCTGTGATACAATTGGTTCAGTTACCTAGATGACCACAGGTGGACACACTAACACCAGCGAAAAGAGCAAAGATAGAATATAATCCAATTAGGAAAAATAGACCAAAATGCAAGTCATTTGGAGCCAATAGAAAAAACACATACCTCACTGTGTCTTCATAACGAATGTGCAAATTGGTGATTGAAATTTTCAAGTTCCCAACAATAGTCGCAATTAGAGAGCTAAACCAGGTGTTAGAGGTTGTATCCTGCAAGAATTGTCACAAACAGCAATTCACAAATCGCAAGACTTTTCAAGAAAAGAAAAATTTTAAGAAAAGAAAAAATTAGAGCTGCTGAAATCAAGTATAGTTCCAAAAAATATTAAACTACGGATTCCTAACACTGAAAAATTCATCAATGATTCTCGAATCCTCTGAGATAACTATAGTTTGCTGATTCAGTAGCACCAGGAAAGCAATGTTCACATACGGTTTCTTGAGGCCCAGCTGTCTTGTGGTCCTTCGCCTCAAACATGGCCAACTCAGCCGCCTGTCAAATCAATAAAACTTCACATTTTAAGCTTAACTCATTTACCAGTCTTTGTGGCACTTAGAAATAAGCTGTATCATCGAGACTTCATTGTTTTCCTTGTCACATGATCTAAAAAGGTATCTACAAAGTTGACCTTCTACATGAATGTCACTGGTTCCAGCATGACGATAACATAGGCTACGCAGGTTCCCATAAATAATGTGATGCATTGCAGAAAGCGATAACGAGTAAGTCAATATCACTTGCAAAAGATGAGTCTAACCTCGCACTTGCGTCTTTTCGCCTCATACCATAGATCTTTATCATCGTCCTGCAAGCACGCAAATTACCCTCATTAGAACATGCAAAAGCGCACATAAGCAAACCGATCGAACCCTTCAATTTATCACAAAGTTTTCAAGTTGTCCTCCACGTTAACATTTTTTAAATAATTCCTAAAACAACCAGGACTATCAAAAATAAGGCCCAAATAGTAAGACACATCTGCCAGTGCTTACGCTGAAGGTCCTGTCATCTTGGAGAGGTTCAGCAAGTATAAAAATGCGATCTAGAAGCACAATTACAGGATCTTTTCCTAGTCGATTCCAAGGAACCTGCATAAACAAAACATCATTGTTAACTTGGTTCCAACATTACAAATTCGTGAAGCACACAACGACTACATGCGAAACCAGATTTTACAAGCACGATGCAAACGTTGAATTCACTTAAAATAACGTATCACATTCCCAATTCCTTCAGTGCAGCTTACCTTTAAAGTGACTGAACCAAGGAATCCAGCTTTTACTGTGATAGGAAGTTTTAGTGCGTTAAGGGCCTCCGCCTTGAGTTGCAAATCTTTTAAGACGACATCTCCTGTATCATCCGGGTTCAAAATTTACCACAACAAGCACACAAAAGAAAGTAAGTTCTTGCCTGCCAGTGCAAGATACACAATTGAGAAATACCACCCAATACTCTACACTGCCGACTCAATACTGCCGACACTCAGATTTATAATGTGCTACAAAATTATGCGAAAGAGCCATGATTGAAATGTACAATCCCAGTACAATCCCAAACAACCCTACGAAACTGGAACAGACAAATTTGAAATCAAAGGTTTGCATCGAATACCAGCCGTAAGATACTCTATTAACAACGTAATATACCAGTTGTTATAAAAATTGGTCCCAATGACTATTATGATGGCATTTTATACCCAATGGACCAATACTAACACTAATGTCATCCATGCCGATTTTCACGACAAGTCAAGTCACAGATTGGCTGACAAACTGCACAGCTCGACGCTTCCTTTAGCATATTAACTGGAAAACATAGCGTGTCAAGTCATAATCTGGAAAACAATCCATGGACAATTAGGCTGTTGAGGACCGATCACATCTTTGACAGTTTCGATAAGCAAGACGGATACAAAGTAGAAAGGTTGGTAGCCAAACCTTGCCAAACACTAATCTTCAAAGCTTCTACTGAGAGACCGCGGACATATTCTCCAAGATAAAGACGAAGAAGATGTAGAACCTGTCAACAAAGAGATTTGCAAGCATAGAGACCGTTAAGAGCGAAAATATCGACGCGAAGCAATAATTAAGTGGGTTTTAACAAGGGGAGACCAAATTCGCACGATCTAGACTGCACACTATCCCCTAATTGAATATGAGATTAAGAGGATAAAGCTCCGCCGACAATTCTCGAAAAGCCTTCAATTTTACGCCAAAGATCCATACTTCTGTGTTGCATCCAGTTTTTCCGGAAGGCTGTCACTATGTAAGATGCTTTTTCTGCTAAACCTCTTATTAACCCAGCGGCAGTGAAAACGCACTAAAGACTAAATTGAAATGCCATCCCTGGAATTCTTGGGGTCTCCAGGATTAGAAAGCATGATCAATGCGAAGAACGCCAAGGAAATATATAACATTCTCTTAGCACCCAGTCCCATTTATAACCCAATACCAAAAGCACTAACAATCTTCAAACCCTTCCATTAACTTTAAACAATAAGTGCCTCTTCGTTCGTAAAAGAAAATCTTTTATATTCTGGCATAAGCTGAGCCTATTTCCACTCTCGAGAGTCGAGTTACAACCAGTGCAGCAAGCGCGGATGCTCACTACGATTCAAAATTGACTCGAAAATGCAAGTTACCCTCAGCAGATTTTACCAGGCAACTTAGTCCCTTTATGCTGCTTAGAACCAAAGTCTAATTTTCTCTAATTCGAGGTAGGGATCGACGTTTTCTCTCATGCTACACAGACTAAACGAATACGTCGAATGCAAAACCTGGACATAAATTGAAGATCATCAACTCCCAGTCTATTTCACGAAAAAAAACTACAACCGTCCCATCACAGCACCGTAATTGGCGCAATTCCCTCCGACTACATCTGCTCCGACATTAAAATGGTCGATATTTAGTTCCAGTGTAAGCACTATCGTCACAAATCCACATTGGGGTAAGACCTCAATCATTAGTAGCTAGTGAGACGTCTTAAGCAACACAAGAACACTACCACACTAATATCAGACAATGGGACCTTGTTCCATTTGTTCTTGTAAGACAGACAGCTAAGAGTATAAACTACTTTACGGGGACGTACAGAGAGTGCGGTGAACAGGGACTACTGAATTGCCAGCATGGTAAAAGCCGGGACACTGAACACTATTAGTATGCCCAGGTCATTTCCAAGCAATGTTTACAACTCAAATAGGATAATCATCCTGCAGGCTTCTCAGCCCACACTATAGCTCACAATCAAGCACAGGCAATGAAGCAAGACTCGAAGTAAGAATCTCTAAACCAATGATATTCTTTTTCTCTTTCCGTCACAATAGTAGCGACAAAGGAGTTGCTAGAGTTTCTAACTTTACAAACACGTGCCCGCCGTTTAGGTCAAGCAAGAACACAGTGTCGGGCAATCGAATTCTATAGAGCACTAATTTAGAAAGGGTTATTATGCAGTTCATATCTACCTACAAGAGAAATGCTAGAAGTGGATTAGAGCACTGCGCACGAATCTAATGTCGCTTGCAATTATTAAATTGTGAACTCCAGGGACGATATCTACAAGAAGGTGAATGCTTGAAAGTTAGCAATGCGAGCTGTGAGAGGGTATGCAATCGCTAACTGAAGGAGAAGAGAGAGGTAGCAATCTTTTATCTCGTCACGAGGATTAAGAGTACGATCCACAATTTCACGAAATGGTGAATTGGAGGAGAAGAGTGAACAATAAAAAGAAGACAGGAATCAGCTGAAAGACAGGGATTTACGTGAGCCTCGAACATGTTGACGGACTGTCCGCAGCTTCACGAGCTACGATTCTTCCAAAAAAAATTCACGGCTTGTATCCTCAACCATCTCAGGCACTTTCACAAAACCTCCTTCCAAACTTTGTAATCAAAAACCGAAATCCTTCAAAATAATAACGCCGCTGCTACAATCTGCCTCAACCTTCTTCTCCTCCTCCTCCCTCTGAATGGTTTCTCATTTCATCTCGCCTCTTCCCAAAACTCCACCTCCTCCTGAACTGTACGCTCCGTCTCCCCATGCATTCATTCCCACCGAGCTCACACCGATCGAAACCACAAGCTGGAATACATCCCCGGCTCAACGACCTGCATCGCATCCAATCCACCAAGAACGTCACCAATCCATTACCGCCTTCAAAACAACTAGACAATCTCCAAACTCCTGTTCTGGTAAACAGCCAATTCCGAAACCTAAACGAGAACTCTCCACCGGTTCGCTGCAATAGAGCGTCGCACTTCCCCTAAAAAGCTCAACAGATGGCCGATTCGGCACCAAAAAAGATATTAAAAAAATGGAAGATTAGCTCCGGCCGGGGACAACAACCTGGATCGCGACGGGAGGGAAGAAAACTCGATCTTGCAGCCAAATAATCGAAGTCAAGCTTGGCCTCTGCGCAATCAGAGGCAGATGCAGGGTTCCGGAACGACGGAGTCGACCTCGCAAGTGACCATGTTTCCTTCCGTTCATCGCAAATTTCTTTCCGCCTCGCGATCTCTTTCCCGTTTCTTTTCCGTATCTTTCTCAAGTCTTCTGGCGTTTCTTTCCCGTCTTTCTCAGATACGGGCACCTGCCCGACACGAGGGCTCGCGGGACGCTGCCGCGTTCCAGTCCATGCAGTCGTTCCAAACAAGGGTACATGAAACATTGGCGTCATGTCTTTTTTGTTGGATAGAAAGTGTCTTCGGCACAAAACATTGATTTATCATATCCTATTAAGGCGCAAAATTAAGCTTGAACCGATTTAAATAGCATAATTTTTTTAATATAGTAGCATATGCATTAATTGGATCCATTTGTATAGCCATACGCAACGAGTTTATATTAGTTGAAGAAGTCAAATATATTTTGATAGAATGGGAGACAAAAATATGCCATTGTATACAAGATTAAGGTAAAAGACCCCATTGTGGTCAGAATTAGGATTGTGCCCTTATGCCATTGTTCAAATTTTTCAAATTTTTTCCCACACGAAGATAAGTATGAAAGACAGTGGGGACATTTGAAATTATATTTTTTGGACCAAGTATGAATTAGTTCTAAATTTTTGAAGTAATCAGCCCATAGGGGGCTATAGGCTACCTCATGACCAACAAAATCTGAATCCAACATGGTCACCTTCCTACCCAATGTAGTCACAACATTTTCAAACATGGAAGACCTAAAAAAGCAGTTTTTACAAAGAATTTTACACTGAAAAGTTGGAAGTACCTGTTGAAGTCACTAATTACTCCATAACTACCATCTAAGGCATTGAGTGTGGTCTGAAAAACCACAATGGAGTCATTAGATGTCCATCATGGGCCATTTGACCGCAATGGGGTGTTTTACCTTATATGCAGTGTTAAACTCCATCGTTCTAGAGCCCTGAAGAATGAATCCAAAGAAACACCACCATTTTAAATATTTTTTCATACAAGTGTGACCTTGTGAAGTGCGGCTACCCAATTCTTCATAGGGTCAAAAGAAAGATTTTTGTCAATTCAAAAGCTAATATCTTGCAATCTATATGGTGGAGATTTCTAAAAAAATTTCCACATCTTTTCAAACCAGCGCACTACAAAATCCTATGGTTACATGTGCCTAAATATTATTTTTTTCTAAAATTTAGTACTTGTACTAGAAATGGCAATTTTGGAGTGTTTTTGGTGAAAAACATAGTCAAAAACCTTTAGGGGTTAATTGCTTTCTTCTCAAGGACCACCACTTATAGAATGTGGTTTGTCGATTATCTCTATGTTGATCTTATTGATGAATTTGATATTAGTGTTTTACTAAGATACTACAAGCATGTAGTTAATTGGTTATTGTTACATATCAATATGCTAGTTTTGGTAGTGAAAAGGTTGATTTGGTGAGATTGGATTATGTTATATGTTTGCTTTTTCTAACATCTGATGAATGTACAATACTCCATATCTTGTCAAAAGAAGATAAGAATATACTTGATAGTTTTATCAAGGAATGCATTGGTAGTTTGAAAAACAAAAATATAGGTGTTATTTCATCAAAGAAGAATGAAGGTATTATTGATAAGATGGCAATAGCAATACAAAAAAATAGATGTTATAGGATGGCAACAAAGACTAGATTAAGGTGGCTTGCAAAAAAAATTCAATTTGTACAATCATAATTATTTTGCTCACATATTCATAATAGTTTGTAAATTTGTCTACAAACTTTGGTAGCAAATTCATATTATTTATATAATCCAGGTGGTATGAAATATTGTTGTTACATTGGTCGAATTACAATCATTAAATGTCCCAGACGGACAGACATATTGGATAGATAAGGCGGACCAAACGGACAATGAAAGTACCTTAAAGTATTCACATTGGGTAGATTAATGTCATTGATGTCCCAGACGGGTGGGCAAATTGAACGGTTTGGACGAATAATCCATCCAATGTGACAATTATGTTTGAAATGGTAGTTTTAACAATTTATTGAATACATATATATATATATATATATATATATATATATATATATATATATATATATATATATATATATATGTATTTAAATGATATTTTATTTAGAATTTGAGCTATTCCATTATGTCAACCTAAATTTGTTTTTAAAAAATTTGTTGATAAAATTTATTTTAATTATTATAATAATATAAATAGCTTAAAATGGATTTATAATTCAAGCAGATGATAATGGAGTTGCTTACCCAGACTTATTGATTGGTTTTAGGTTACAGAATCATATAAAGGCTTTACTCAACACAAGTAGAGATGATGGAGTTGGGACAACAAGCTTTATCTGCTATAGTAGGCCCAAGTACTGCAAGCCCTTACGTAACGTATGAGGTATACTTTGAATTTTGTGTTTTTAAATTTTAAATTTACCATTAAATTTTAATCAAATATATATGTTTCGTTCTTATAATTGTTGTGCTTTTGGTGTTTTGCACAGCAATACATTGACATGAGGAGAAGGTCTTTGTTGCAATAGAGACCGCATACCACAATTGCACTATGCATTAGTTAGGCTTCATGCAGAAGAAGACATTAATGACATAAATGTAAGATCAACGCCGACATCAATACCAACATCACAAAGGAGGTGGATGCTTTTGTAAAATTCAACACCAAGAAAACTAACTAGTCACTCTAGGCTAGTTTGTACTGAGCTTTGTTTGTGCATTTGGTTATTGGTTTTGATGGAGCTCAATTGTACTTTGAGGACTTGAGTGTGTTTTTACCATGCATGAGTCAACTCTACATTTGATTTCCGGCCATAGTTGTGACCCTTGTAGTGTCTGCCCTTATGAATTATTTGAGACGTACTCTCGTTATTTATATGGAGACTTTGGCCTCACGTTATTGTACAAGTTGACCTAGGTCTATAGTCCATCTTGTTCTCTCAATTACCACCGACTAATAATTGGAAAGGTGGACAAACTTGCAAGAATGCTGAATTTAGTGGTATCACCTATTTAGGAAGCCATGTCTTAAATGGGTCAACTCTATATTTGATTTCCAACCATAGTTGTGACCCTTGTAGTATTCATCCTTTGGAATTATTTGAGGCATGTGATGTGCTTCAAAAGTTAATTGAAAAAAATCCTACTTTGCCACTACTGTAGCTATGTTACTATATGGTATTAGATTTGGCATAACTCCTTCAATATGCACTAAAAAGAGGTAGTAAATGTCTGGACCCATACACACACTTAAATAAAAATAAATCACCTAATTTGCCCACCTATCCATCTATCCACCTACCCACCTATCCACCTAAGTTCAAAACCAAAACCAGATTTCTTATTTGAATACAATATACATATCAAAAATATCTATTTAATGATTGAAGGAGTTTTAAGCAGTTTGTCACTATCTACGTACTCAAAAAAGACAATAGTATTCAAGAAATAAGGTTTAGAAATTCAACTCTTCTCTGCAAAGACTAAAAATTGTTGGTTTGAAATGGAATGAAAAATTTGATTGTAAAATTTAATATAGCTATTTTTCAACCATAAAGGAGCAAACATTAAAATCATAAACAATGAATGAATGCAAACATATTCCTAAACTTCTAAACGTCTTTGGCTGTTCTAAGACAAAAATTATCAAAACACATCTTATCCTAGAACAATACTAAATTCTTTGGTTTTTAAGTATTTTTGGTAGATTCACCTGTAGAATCTCTTAATAAACTGCTAAAGGTACATTTATACAAAAAGATTGGTATTAAAAAATCACCAATTGTAAGATCATGACTCTTGAATTTCAAAATAAAGATTTTTCCAACTCATTCAAGTCTTCAGGAGTTGAAATTTCATCATTCAAATTTTTTGTTAAAAAGATGCATATATCCTATGGCTTGAAGGAAAAAATCTCTTGTTGAATTAAGTTGATAATATATTATAATAATTTAGCATTGACATTGAATACTATATATTAATTCTTGATTATTTTTTTATGCAAAAGATTGCATCAATTGACATAGAAACTAATAATTCAAGACTATTATTGAAAAAAATCAAGCCCAATGGTGATAAATCTAAATGTTGTAGAAAGAAATCTACACCTAGTATTTTTTTCTAAAATTATTAAAAATATAATTTCACAAATTAACTTCCAATTCTAATTTTGTGAGGAAAATGCCATGATTTTCTGCAAAATGAAGCTTATCGTTACTTTTATTACATCAATCTGAATGGAATGATTTGAAACTTTCCACCTATATACATTTATAAATCAGATTCATTTTAAAAATTAAAGAGATTTTTTCCTTTTTTTCCCTAGCCCAAATTTGCTCCTAAAATAAAAAAAACTAATAACTTTTGTAATATTTATTGGAATCACATGAATTAAAGCTTGACATAGAGACATTGGATGACATTTCGAAGGAGTAAAGGGCCATTTCAGCCTAGTCCTCTCTATTGAAATGAATAGTAATGCTGTCATAATATTTAATTAATAAAATAAACAAAATAAAATTTATAATTTTAATTTATAATAATTATTATTTTTTAAATTAGTTAATTATTAATTTTTGACGTGGCAATCGCTATGCCCCATCAACTAGTTGTTGCAACAAAGTTCTCATAGTCCAGGAAGTTGGAGGAATTCACAGACCTTTAGACCCCCAGAGTGTCATCTAATGTAATGATGGTTAGAGGTTATAAAAAATATAAAATCAAAATCATTAGAATGTGTTCCAAAATGACAAAATCTATTTTGACCATGAAAAGACTTTGGGAGATAATACATTCTTGTGTTAGTTCTCTAACTTTTATACAACATAGGTTTCCAAAAAGATTCTCGGTTCCACAAATCTTTTCTATAGTCTGAAAAGCACAATGCTTTTTTTGCTTTAAAAAATAATTTTTTCAAATCAAAAATGACCCTTCAAAAATGAAATCAATTAATTTTATATAATAATTATAATTAATTTTTATATTATAATTTTTATATTATAGTTATAGCATAATGCTTTCAGTTTTCAAAATATGTCATTTTGAACTAGTTTTTGTCACCTATGTTTAGAGATTTTAGAACTAATTCTTTGGCTTATGCACGACTATTAGTCAAAAAATAATTAATTGAAAAAATAAATGTGATTTTAAAGAGTTTTAGTCATTTTAATATCATAAAATAGAAAGAGACCTTAAAAATGATTACAATATTCTTTTATTGGGTTTTTTGAAAGTAATAGTAATATTCAAAAAATAATAAAATAATAAATAATATTTAAAAAAATCATTAATCATTGTGAAATTCCATTTCAATAATAATCTTATGTCTATCACAATAAGATTGCTTTAAAGCCTTGAAAAATGAATTAATATACTATTATTGGATTGGTATGGCATGTTGAAAATTTAGCAATAGAAACCTTATGATGCCTTTTTATCAAGAAATATGAAAAACCATAAAATACTACTCAAATCAAGTAATGTAGGATAACTTGGCATCTCTCATCCATTTTTTGCCAAGGTAAGTCCTCTTTTTGAACACTTATGTAAAGTAGACTTGGTTGACCTCTAACTATCTTCTAACAAGAGACTATAAGAAGTCAAGGATATGACCCTAGATTACTAATGTAACCCCTAAAGTTCCATTGTCCCCTCGAGGGACAAAATGGGTTTTGGGCAGGCTACTAGGGCTTCAATATTCATCATTATTTACTGAAACTTTTTGTGAAGATAGAAAAACACATTAGCTTTATGGGAATATAATTTTTATTTCAATTGGTGCCCGGGAGCAAGAGTTATGGCACAAAAGGTCCTTTTTTTTGGTGCGGCAGGTAGAAATCTTCTCACACAAATTTTTTTTTCTTATAGATTGTATTTTTATCTATATGGGAAACTTTGATTCATTCCATTTTGATTTGTTATGTGAAAGTTATGGACAATCTTATTTTTCGGGCAATTAGAGCATCTTCTTGAAAAAATAACTTGTAGGACTCATTTCTGAATGCAATTTTCACAATTTTTCAAAAAAAATTGTTTGACAAGGCTGAGTTTGCTTGCTAAAACAATCTCACCATTGAGATTATAGTGTTTTACTCTTGTCTTAGAGCTATTGACGATTTAGTTTTTCTTTCAATCTTGGACCTATTTCTACTTAATAATTTTTAAAGAATGAAAATAAAGTATATTTTTTTGAAATTTTTTTCCTTAGATTCTCAACTCAATTATTCAACATAAAAAAAATTAAATTCAAAGTCTATAGTGCAATTTTTTTTTACAAATGGCGGTCAAAGTCATCTAAAATTGCAAGTCAGTGTTCAAAAAATCAAAATTTTCCAACTTTGAACACTCATATCTTCTAATTTGTACGGTCAAACTTTATGAAATTTTCACCACATGATTTGAGATAAGTTAACTACAAGATTCTACGGTTAGATTCTAAAAAAATAACTTTTTAACTTTTCTTATGTAAACGCAGCAAAATTGGCAGTTTTGAGTCGTTTTTGACAGAAAAATGCCTTGGGACTTTAGGGGGTAAAGGCCTATTAGGTGGCTAGAAGCTTTTGAAGCCAACTTTCTAATTATATTTAAAATATTTAAGTGTTGTATTGAAGGGATTTTCTTTAAGTAAAAGAGCCGTTCTACAAGTACTTTATGATCATGTCCTTCACCTTGATAGTGTGAAGCTTGCTCCTATTTTGTAGTTGAATAGGCCTCCATTTTCCAAGAGCCAATCACAAATGGCCATAGATCTAGGTGCATATAGAAAGTGCTCACATAGAAAATATTATTTTGTTCAAGAATATTGTACCCAATAGGAAGGATCAACAAAAAATATTTTAAAACTTAGATGACAAAAAATTTGAGATATTATTTTTCCAAGAAAAAATTGTGTGGGAGAACAAAAAATCTTGCAAAGTATTTCTATTTTTAACCTTGGAATGTTGGATTGGTCATGTGGAAATTATCCTTTTTGGAACCATATGAATCATTTGCTTGACAAAACACCAAGAACCCTTGTTGAAGGTCAAACTACTATGCAAGACCTCTCCTTTTCACACCACATTCTAAAGATGAAAGATGAACATCTGTATTTCTACATTATATAGAAAGATTCTCTATCGATGTTGAACATTTAGTATCCTCAAGGATATTACAGGGTTAAGCATCCTTCAAACCTCACTACATTATAATAAAACGAAGATAAAAAGTAATTTAAAAAAAATCATTTCATTAAAACTTCAAAATTCAATATATTTTTTGTCGTAAGTCGGAGCGCTACAAAACAAAGTCCATGCACCCCTTCTCGGAGAGAGCTTTCTAATGGTACTATGAACTCAATTAGGGGACACACACAATACCAAAGATCTCACCACAACAAACAAAACAAACAGCCTAATTTAATGTACAGATCATCTGAGGGAAATTAAATACTCAGGGAGAGATGTCGACCATGCCCACCAAGCAAGGTAGCTTAGCTTGAAATTTTAGCCTGTTCTCAGGAGCATTATACCGGGTGTTGTGGCGGGCGATATAGCGTGTGCCTCAGTCCCAGGACACCATCACCAAGCCGTGCAGCTCTGTTCTGCGGCCCTGTGTTTCTAACTGCTTTTTCTTTTCGCATTGCAACACTCTGTCGTCTCTCAACTGCCATCGCCATTCTTCCAAGCTCTCTCTCACACTCCCCTCATTGCATCAGCTTTCCTGTGATCATTTCATTACCTCCACGGCACAGAGCTCTGCCTTTGCTTTGCTTAATTGCGATCGTTGATCTCCATCCCATTGCTTCCAGTGCTTTAGAGTATGGGTTTCTCAGTGCATGGGAGCTTCCTAAGTTTTTTGTGGCCTCTCCTCCAACGAGGCGTCGAGTGTGATTGTTTACTTCCGAATATGAATTAATTGTGCCGGACTGTTTTGCGATTGTTGTTGTTATGGACCCTGGCATGTAAAGGTTTTTTCCGACTCGACGCAGGTTTTAGGGTTGGGAGCTGTGTCAAGTAGGAATTGAGCTGCCTCTGGGGATACTCTCGCAGGAACCAGCTGTTCTGAATGTCTTCCGATTGCTTCGACAATGTATTTTACTTCGAATTGAAATATTTGTTCAGCATTTGCTTTTCATGATGAGAGCGCTGTTCGTGGTTCCCTGCATTGGATTGACTGACTGCACGAATTTTCCTTCACTTTTGAGCTGCTGAAATTCGTGTTGTCGAGGTAGGAGGTCCATGCCCTAGCTCGGTCCGCGTGTGGTAAAAGTAGATTTTACAATGTCCAAAGGTAAGGAATGGCGTGGAGAGTCGAGGATTTAAAAGCTTGCAACGGGTGAACATTATCATGGGTGACGACAGCGGCGTCGTTCAGGACTCGATTAATTATTTCGACAAGCCTCCGGATTTCGATCAAAATGGTGAGCACGATCGAGTGGATGATGACAAAGGCTCGGACGGGATCGTGGGTTTCAGAAATCGAATTGCTCGCCAATGGCGGTGTCCGGCCTTGGCCTTGAAAGCCTTGGAGTCCATGCCTGTGCGGAACCTCATCCGTGTGAGCCAGTCTTCCGTGGAACGAAAATCAGATACGGAGGAGAGTTTTGTCAAGAGTGGGGAGGCTTTGCTAAGTGCGGTTGATGATGGGGGCATGTCGGAAAAGAAGTTGGTGACCACCATGTTTGCATTTCAGCGTTGGCGACAGAGCCAGCTGAAGGTGAAACCTAGTTTCTCTGCTATTTTCTTGAGTATGTGGCCTTGTGTTTTGCATTAGTGATGGCTCTTAGGGTTTTCTTTAGTCCTTACATCAAAGATCTGAAGAGTACATCACCTGAGCGAAATGGTTTGTGTTTTCTTCGGGGAGCACATTTTCACGGACTTTGGGACCAAGGCTTTTCATGGTTTGAAAATGTATCCAATTCGGTTGATCATACTGCAAGAGACATAATTTGGATGGGGCCTAATTCTACATCTGTGACGGACATTGCATGTGCTAGTCAGAAAATAAAGAAATTTGGACAAAAGATAGTCCTCATGTGACTTAATCAAGTCTCTACTTGGTCTTTTAGGGGTTAAAGGAATTTTCTTTGAACAACTTTTGAACAATTTTGCAGGCCCTGAAATAGTTAGAAGCTGAAGTATTTTTTGTTATCGTCTGTTTTGTCTCTTGCTTGATTGTCGATTGCAGAACCTTCTAGGCCAAGAGCTGGTCAAGGTGCTGGAAGAGGCTCGAGAGGATGAGATTGCTCGAGCATCGCTGGAAACACAGTTGCAGCACACTGAACAACTGTTGGCGACTGAACGCGCGAAATCCGCAATGCTCCACAACCAGCTTGCCACCGCAGTGAATAACACGAAGTTCCATGAGAATGGTTACATTGCTGATAATGCTACTGTATGTTTCTCTGCTACGAACCGGAGTGGCAAGCCTTTTGGTGTGCTCTTTAGTTCTTCCGTTTCCTTTGGATAGCGCAGCATGATAATAAACTGGAATCGTTTTCCTACTTTGTTCTTCCTTGTAGCAGTTTTTATGTGGCTTCAACGCCGAAGTTTTTCGATACTGAATTTTGCCCGTGAGTTGAACTTTCGATCAAAAAGTCTGAAAGGGTTTATAGTGGAAAATCAGGTGAGCAAGATGGACAGGCAGGTGATGACTATGGAAGACTTCAAAGTAGCAGAGGCAGAAATCGAGCTGCGGGATAATCAGATCCAACAGTTGAAAGAGAGGATACGAAGTTTGGAAGAGAAAATTGGAAGGGTCGATGGGCAATTGAATCGCCTTCACCTTGAGAGGAGTGACCTTCATGCTGAGAATAGCATCGTGTTGCGAGAAAATAGATCTCTACTTGAACAAGTAAGCTTCACTCCTGGTCCATTGCTAACCTGTGTGCTTGATGAATTACACGAAGCGAAAATTATATTTCAATCGTTTGTTCTTGATCACATTGATTACGTGGTGGACAGTTGTCTTCTAGGGACAAGGAAGTGGTGAAGCAAGTCGAAGAGATGGAGAGGCTCAAGGCCTTAACAACCAGAGTGAAGGAACAGCAGAATGCCAAGCAGGACTTGATTGACTCCATGGTGGCTGAACATAGTGCAGAACTTAAGATTCTTCAAGAGCAGTTGCAACAAGCATATAGGGCAAATAGTTGTAAGGAGGTATTTATTACGACATGGGTCTCTATTCCAAACATGCAAGGATGGCTCTTGCGGAGGTCGCTAGGTTGTAAACATTGGATTCCCTCCAGCGCACATTCTTACTTGATGTGGTTACTAATAATTGAATAATTTTGTTGCCTCGAGCAGGTGGAGTTGGCCACATCTGTGGAACACTGCAGCCATTTGAAGCATGAGAAGGGCACCCTCCTGATGCAACTTCAAGAAGCTGAGAAGCGGGCAGATCTTGCGTCTACCCGCGCCGAGGTGGGTTGTGCTTCTTGATTCGAGAAATCTTTAACCTTTTAAGGGCCAAAAAATAAAAATAAAAATTCCACTTTGGGAGCTAATACCGGTAGTAGATATTAGTTGTTTTCAAAATTGTAGGGCATTGGTTCCGTTTTTTCTAACGGGTACATTTCACTTCCTTGATGCTTACTAAGTGATTTATAATTGATACAAATGTATACGGAAGCGGTCATTGTTGGCATTATTTTAGGCACGCAGTCCCTAATAATCACTTGCATATATCCCCAAAAGAATTACCGGTAAGCAGACTTTCAAACAATGTAAGATCTTGTTATAATTACTGCAGTCACCTTTTGGAAACTCAAGATTCATCTAGATATATAATTCCACTCTTAGATTCAAGGCTATGTAGTAGAGAGTCTCCTCGATCTATTTCTGTGTTCAGTCTGAAGTAATGTGAGTGGTGGTCAGGAATTATGCGCGAAGCTGCGGTGCAGCTCTGATGGAGCGGATGAGTCAGCAGAAGCAGCCTCAGACGTGGTCAAGCTGCTCAAGAAATTGACACAGAATGTGCGCGAGCGAGAGACCACCATCCATGCCACAGACGCGCAGGCGACGTCTTCACACGCTGATCATGGCTCCAGTGTCCGGAATAGAACAGAGCATCCCACTTCAGACAGGCAGTGTTTTGGCGACCAGGTCTACAACACCTTCCCTCAAGATCGAGCCTTTTGGGAGAATTATCCTCTGTGCCCACTGGGCCATGAGCCAGACCAACCAAGTGTAAGTTTGTCTTCTGTCAGCGACCACACGCTGTCGGAGCTTCCACTTGCCGCACGTCATTCAGTCCCCCGCTTCTTATTTCAGGACGGAGTCACCAATTGGATCACCTGGAAATGGCGGTGGGCAGCATCCAGTGCAAGGTACGTGGCAACCTTTTCTCGTCGGTGTTAATTGTTTTTCAGCCTTCTAATAAAAGTAGCAGATCGAACTAACTTTCACCGTCGATATGACTTTCATAGCTGTCGATTTTATTCTGACTTCCAGACTTGAGTGCTTTTCATTATGTTAAGAATCGGCAATTTCAACGTATTCTTGTGCTTTTCACTTCCTACGCATGAAGACGAGGAAGGACGTGTAACGTGTTAGTTTTCGAATCATTTTCCACTGCCTGAGATATTGTGCACCAGTGGAAGTCATTGTCATGCAGTCTTACTGCACCGTTCTTGGCAATGGAAGCATTTAAGGTTCGACTGTTAGTCTGCTACATTAGCTGAAAGATGCTCGATGCAAAATTTCATTTCTCGGATTAATTGGAGCTGAAACTGAAGCTACAGTTTGAATGACTTCGAGGTTTGCAGGGCTGAGCTTCTTGCAAGAAAACTACACAGCTTTACCCAGAAATTTTTTGACGACTTGCGTCGGGTGAGTGGCCTCTTTCATTTGCTAAGCATGGATCATCCCAACAGCTGTACTGTACATGTCACCCTTGTATGACCACTCATTTCATCTTAGTCCAAGTGTGCAAACTCACCAGCTGCTGGCCGGGCCGTTGAATGAATCTCTGCGCGCAGGATCGCAAGCAGCTGAGAGTGCAAGATCTGATGCAGAGACTGGGAATCGAAAGCCTGGCAAACCACTTGGAGGACGAGTTGCATAGAAGTACAAGGGTGGTGGCCGCGGAGCCCAAACTGGTGCCGCTGATCTTGTTCGCATGGCGTGCATTCACGCGAACGTCCGTGCTGCAGCGGAGAGCGCTCTCCCACAATGCTTCCCTGGGCAAGATGCTGGATGCCTTGCCCTGGTGGATTCGCCGAGCGAGAGACCGGCGGCTGCTGGAGCGGACTTTCTTCCACTGGCTGGTGGTCACTCTCAGCGCCAAGCGGCACCCGTATTTCTCCAGAAGCAACGTCATGGAAGAGCAGACTGCGAGTTATGAAGATTCACGACCGCTGTTCAGGCCCCAGGCTTCGTTTTCGACCAAACTTCGACAAGTCAAGGGGCCTTCTGAGGAAATGAATACTGTCAATTCGCAAATCCGAAGGGCTCAGAGAGCACCAGTTGCAGCCTATTATGGTGCTCCTAAACCTCGCCTTCGGGATACTAATCGGAATCAACTGCCCAGGGCCTCCCAAACCAGGGCTCTGCAGGCATTCCAGGTGTGCATTCAACCCGGCCTCTCTAATGTCATTCTGTAGTTGGATTTTTGGCTTATATACTTAAAAGGGTCAAGTCTGATTGAAAACTTCCAGATGTCAATGCAAGTTGTCTTAGACTGAAAGGTGACTAGTTAAGAATCTATTTGGATCTCTTCCACGCAGAGTACTCTGCAGCAAGAAGTGACCGAGCTTAAGAAAATTGCAGGCCAGGAGATGCAATCTTTGCAGCAGCGCAATTCTCAGGTCTACTCCCGTGCTGAAAGTAGTGACAACATGGCGTGTTTCCAATCATGGCATGTTGACATTTTTAGACTAAAACGCTGCAACAGCATTCCAATGTATTGGATATATTTCCCATAGTTTGATGAATGATGGCGAGCTTATCTGATGCCTGCAGCTTAGGAGCAGGCCAGTGACCGCCCCCACGGAAAGCTCCTATGCCAAGCAACGCCAACCGGACGGGAAAAAGGTGCTGAAGTCCGTTCTGGGGGTCTGCAACAACCTCGCATTAGCCCTCACGAATGTCAGAGGCAAGCTCAGCCCTCATGTTGGACCAAACACTTTGGATAGTCGGCGAGTCGTGAAAATCAATCCCCGTGTCCTCGCAGACACGGTGAACACTTGCATTCGAAACGAGCAGACGAGGATCATCGCCAAAGGCCCGGCGAGAGAGCTTCAAGCTGAAGCGCTATCCAGTCCGAGGGCTGCTGGGAACCCCAGAGGTGGATTGACACAGCAGGCTGCAAGACCTGCTGGAAATTCAAATCAAGCTGGGACCGAGGGTTGGGGAACCCAGATAGCAGCAGCCACAAGCCAGCGTGATTATTCAGGCTGCATCAGAAAGCCTGCGAATATCAACACATCTGCTCACGAACGGAGGACACGGACTTCTAATGGCCCAATGATGGCAATTCCAGAGCCCTGTAACTCCAGATATCAGTCTCCATTCCACAGCCAAACTCATGAAGGTACAACAGCTCCTAATCCGGGGAAAAAATCCAGCCACAACAGAGCAGAGACGCAAAACCCTGCAAATAAAGATATCAAAGGCAACACAACGACATATTCTCAGACAGCTCCAGTCAGTCAAGAGAATGGAAGGATCAAGCGGACCAGTTTATCGCGCGACTGTAAAAGGCCTGGTACATCAAACCCGGTGTTAAACATGTCTGTAATAAACAAAGTCTTAGGGGACGGGGCCACAACTGCATCGCTGGAGGAGAAAAAACTTGTGGAGTCGGCATTGGCCAGGTTGGTGAGCACGAAAATCTCCAAGTTGCGAGGAGGCCAAGCCGTGTGACATTGCCATCTTCCTGAGAGGAAGCAACTGTGGTGCAGGAAAGAGCATGCCCAAACTCCAAAATAAATGAAGTTGTGCGGAAGTACTGCTCGACGTATCATTTTCTCTTTCGTGCCCGGAAACCCGTAAGACATTATAGTAAAGGATCGTGTTGAATTGATAGGAACAGGAAACCGGGAGTGAACCATATGCAATTAGCGAGATGTACACGTGAGATGTTTCCATCATGAAAGTATCAACTTTACTTCTGAACCAACACAAAAAGCCGAGCAGCACTGAACCTACTAGTTGCCGAAGATCCTAAACCTACAGGAGCTTTTTCCTTTCAAAAAATGTTTTGAGGTGCCACAACTGCCAGCCGGCCACTCCCAGGCATACCAGTAACGACATGATCCCAAACCATGCCACCCTGGAGTTCGTCAGTTCGTTCAAGTCCCGCATTTCTGCCTCCCTGCACGTGTCACAAGAGAACAACTATTCAATTCACCCGAGTCCCAGATGTTGTTTAGAGGAAGCTCCGAAACCAACAATGGAATAGTTACTTCACTATCATAATCATACCTCAAACTGAGCAACTCCAGATATTTAAAAAAAAAATGATAACAAATAGTCGTTACCTCTCCCTCAAGTAAAGCATCTCGCTATGGATGGAACCTACAGCTTCTTCCAGCTTCCTCAACTCCAGCTCCATACCCTGTAAATGAGAGAAAAAGTTCAATCCCGTTGCCCGCAGACCCACTTTCAACTCGTACTAACCACAAGAAGCCACCCCTTGGAAGAAAGAACACACGAACTGAAGAATTGAAGTGGAAATTTGCAAGTGGTATATGTAAGATAACGGAGAATCTCTATCACAGCAGCACCTAACATAATTTGATAACTTCTAACGGACCAAATGACTGTAAATCTCTCCTGCGAAACATTCAAAACATTCAAACCATCGAGGATAGAGGAATATGACAGTACATCGAGCTTATCCTTCTTGGCAATGGACGCCCAGTCCTTGGCAGCCACTCCTGTCTTCCAATCCAGGGCCACATTGACAACCGCGTTGGGAGCGGTATTAGTCAACCAAAAGCAGGCCATGAAGTTCCCAGACTCCGTCGTCGTGAAGGCAAACTGTCCATACTTCACACCCTCTAGGTAGTGTAACTGATTGCCATAAGGCGACGTAACCTGAAGGCCCATACCAACACCAATGTTGCATCAGTCATCAAGATAGTCATTTGATGGATAAGAAATTGATAAGTTCACATCAGTTTCAATTTATCAATGTCACCAATTTTAGAAATCAAAAAGTCTATATCAGTTTATATCAGTCACCAATGTTACATCACAATCGTTACATTGATGTTACAGCCCACAGCCCACATCAGCTCCAGCAATAAACTGCAGATATTCACTTTAGAGATACCATTTTGCAAGTGCCTACAACTCCAAAACGTAACAGTATGTGGCTACGATAACCATCAACCAGCTCAAGGATTTAAAAAAGACAATTCAGCTCTTCAAATAGCAAGTGAGCCTCACAGATCAAGGCCGGCAAGCAACAGAACAGGTACTGGTAGCAGACACCAGCATGAACCCCGCAACAGAATTTGCTCACAAAATGACATTCTCTAGGAGAAAATTTAAACAGCGAGAAGCAAAAAAACAAAAAACTCAAATTCTTCAAGAACAAGAGAAATAACGACAGTCATCGTCACCGAGTAAGAATCACCATTAATTCTAGTACGCGCCTTCCAGTCTCCAGGAAACCAATAAAATTTCCAAGACTTTCAGATAATCGAACGCAGATACCCAAAGGAAAGATCAACCCATCCAAAAAAAATCTTCAAAACATCCAAAAATTATCCCAGAAAAATAAAAAAAAGTCAAAAACAATCAATACTCGAGATCGAAGATCGGGAAAAACAGAGCACAAAAACACAACATCCCCAAATCCACAACCTTCATCCCGCAACCGAAGCTCTCAAACTCCGCTCACCTTCACAGTGAGCTTGTGCGCGTCATCGCTATGCACGATCTTGTAATCTCCCACCACCACCACATGGTTCTGAATCTCCTCCGCCACGCACTTGGTCGTCCGCGCGGTCACCTCGAACTGCACCGCATGCACTCCCCCCCATCCCCCTCCCAACGCCAGCACCACCAACCCCACCAACCCCAGCACCAGCAGCCTCTTCGCCCCGCCCATGGCACACCCCAATTCCGTTCGTTCGCAAGAGGGGGGCTTCGATCGATCCTCCTAAATAAGTAAAAGAGGGATCGAATTGCTAAGCTTACAAGCGAGCAAGGGAACGAGCAAGCAAGCAAGCTAGAGATCGGGAAGCAAGCTCGCGAATGCCGAAGAAACAGAATTGGAAACCCTAAGTGAGTCCCACGGGGACTGTGAGAGAGACAGTGATGGGATGGTGATGTGGCATGGGATGATGTGTCATAGCATGGCGGGGATTGGATGGCCATGGGATGGGGGGTGCGGGGGCCCTATGGGACGCCGGCTTGGTGGACTTAATGGCACTCGGTCAACGAAACCATAACTCCGGCTCTCTTGGGTTGTTGACTTTTAATGCTGGGTTTTTAGGTTTGGACCGGGGTGGGCAGGGTTTGTTTGTTTTTTAACAAATTTTTGCTAAAAAGCGATGCAATTATTTTTGTAAGGAATTTTTAGCAAGTATTCTTCCTTTTTTAGTGGACGAAATTGCAAAATGCTAGAAAATCTTGGGATGGTATTGCTCTATTTTGGATGAATGTACATTCTTCTTGATGAATAAATAAATTTTGATCCATATATTTTAGGTTTCATCCATTTTTTGTAGATGTAAATAGTTTCATCACTCCACGGAAAGATAGCTTTTTGCATTGTCTAAAATAAATGAAAAAACAAACCCCAGGGGTGGGAGCGGTGCTGGTATTTTCATTGTTTTTGGATAGCATAAAAAGCAGTATTCTGCAATTTACATCCATAGATATGGATGAAATATACATAATGGATGAAAAATTACATATTCATTCCAAAGGGTGTATGTAAATTCATTCATAACAAAGTTATATTGACTCCAAATTTTGTAACAATTGGACAATTTCATCCACTGAAATAGTACAAATTTATCATTTAATATGCCCTCAAATAAATCATATAGCTTTTGAACAGTAAAGTGCTCCAAAAATACACTAGGTTTGGGTGGGATCCAATATAGTCACAAATACATTCAAAAATACTTTATGTGGAGGAGGACAGATTGGGCATAAATTATGTCATTTTTGACTTAATAAGTTTAAAAATGTTCAAAGTATTGTCTTGTGGTTTATCAAACATCAACAATTGACTCTCTTAGACTTCACATTTGATTGTGTACATTTTGAAAGAAAAATGTACAGGAAAAAGTGACATTTTTTGGATCCAAATGTTTGTGTCGCAATTTGCGCACCATTGATTGTGGGTCCATACCTTATGCATTAGAAATGAAGGAAGATAATGCATGAGAAGTAATTAATTGTGTCCCAATAAGCAATTGAGCTTTGTTCCCATTATAATGCTCATAGTAGTTGGCCTAAAGATAATAAGGTTGCTATTAAAATTTAATGATAAATATTAGAAACTCCTTCAAGGTATCTTTATCATCAATTTATGTAGAGCATGTTCTAATATGAGTTTCATAAGTTTCTCCATTTGCATAGTAGTAGAATGAAGTTCAATTTTCACAACATTTGTCCTCCATTGCATAGATGGTTAAATGCTTAGGGAATAAATTGCCTAGTGCTTTGAAAGCATCTTGTTTGAAGCATCTTATTGCTCTGTGAAATTTCTTTGGGCAAGCTTTTGGGAACGTACTGAGTTTTTACTAATCCTACATTCAAGTTTGTTTGCACTTGATATTAGGAATGGTGTTTAGTGTACTTTTTAGGGCCCTATGTGCTCACAAATGTCCTTTTAGAATTGAACGTTTGTCCCAAAACAAAATGTGATAAAAAACTTAAAGCTTACCATAAATGTCAATCTTTTGCCTTTTTATCATCAATACTACTCCCTTCGTTTGGAAATAGTGCATCCATTCTGAGAGCTATTGCTTTATGAAATGGATACACTACTTCCAAACAGAGGGAGTATTAGTGAAGAGGGAGGGGAAGGAAGAGGGGCTTTCATAAATCAATGGTGGTATAAGAGCCTCTTCACACTATGGCCGTCCAAGTCGAGAGGCCGTGGGACTCTGCAATATGATTGGTGGAACCGACGGATCCTGCGATATGATTGGTGGAAACGACGGACTCTCGACTTGGACAGCCATAGTGTGAAGAGGCCCTAAGTAAGCAAACGTAGTCCAAACAAGTACAAAAATGTAATTGTAAGTATTGTATGGAGACAATTAGATGGTTATAGATGTGCTAGTTTATTTTTCCAAACAATTAATTCATAATGATAGCCTTAGGCAAATCACTGATATATACTTCAAAAGAATAATCATTCAAATGAACATGCAATAAAGAAATTATTAAAATACTAGTAGAGAACTTCAAATATAGTTTGGTTTGGCTCAATTTCTTTTTTTGTATTGTTCTCATAACTTTAGCTAACACTTTTTGTAACATTAAGATTAAAAAGATCCTCAGAAAAAGAAGAGAAATACCACAAGGAGTTCACTTTCCATAGAAGTTACTATCCATCTTTGTTCAAAGTGTATAGCTTTACAAGGGAATATTATTTTTTGAACTCATAATTTAAAGTACCTCGATATTAATTAAATTTTAAATTTCAACCTTTAACTAAAATTCTTCAATTGTTTATAAACTATTAAGTTTTGTTTTTTGAATATGCTGTATTGCTTCTAATTTTTAGGTTTATATTTTTTCCACAATATCAAATTTGTAGTGCAAGTGAAACATACATAATTCATTTATAATTTGGGATCAAAGCAAAGTGCATTATTCTTTATAACATCTAGATGGTTCCATACACTTGATGTTGTGCATTAAGTATTGTATTGTGTAATTTAAGAATTTTGCAAAAGCATTTTAATATGATTCAACAATTGGAATAGTCACTACTATAAAAACAAATGGAATTTTAACTTTTGTGCTAAAAATCACCACTCTAATTGTGTATCAATACTAAATCCTAAAGTCCTCATTGAATGCAAAATAGTTAGATATAATTATGAAATACAAGATGATTGTATTTGAAATTGAAGAATTTCTTAGGGCAATCATTAATTGTTTTCTAAATACATTTTTTGTTTCATTCATTGTAAGACCAAAATCTTTAGCAAAAGATGTAAGGAAAAAATGACCACTAGAAAGTAAACTTTGTACAAGAGAAAGTACCAAAAAAAATTTAAGATTCAATGTATTTATTTTTTTAAAAGTCTTCACTAATCAATAAGTTTAGAAGAGAAAATACACAATTTAGGAATCAAACCATCAAGATAAATTGCCCAACAATTTGGAAATAAAATCTTTAAGGAAAAAATGCTCAGAAACTTTTAATTATATAGTATCAACTACCTCCTCTAAAAAAAGCAATTATAAAAGACTAAATTCCATACAAGAGCATGTTTGAATTCCACAAACAACTAAAAATCTTAAATATCAAGTTTTCTTCATTTAGAAAGTAGTATTTCCATTTGAAAATCTCACAATTATTTTCTAAATTAACAAAACTCAAGAATTTAACTAATGTTTTCATCCATCCTAGTATATAATTAAAAATATCACGCGCAAATCTTTTAAATTATAAAAGCTATATTTTTTTTAAGGATTTGGGATTTAGGATTTAAAAGATTTCCAATTGGCTTTAAAAACAACAATGGAGAAGTCTCTTGAAATTGCAAGAGATTTGCAATTGGCTTTACAAGCAATATCTTGAACCCCTAAATTAAAGATCTCTTGAAATTTTCAATTTCCAATTGGTTTTACAAGCATTCATGGAGAAGTCTAAGTCCTATTAAAGCAAATACTATGTGCAAATCTCTTAAATTACAAAAGCTATCTTTTTTAGGACTTTGATTTAATTTAGGCCAAGATTCTAAACTTCAAAATAAAAAACAACTATTACCTCAATTTAATATTATATTGTAGAATACTATGTACATAATCTTAAATAATGTGACACACTCCATTTGAATTTTTCTATAAAAAGTTGAAGGCCCTAAAAAGCTTAAATGAGGTTTAACCCCTAAAGGACCATGAGTGCAGATTTTGAACAATGAATGAATAGAAACACATTCTAAACTCACCGAAATGCATTTTTTCATCCATCAATTTTGTTTGAAGATTCTTATATCAGTTCTTTAACAATTGTATGGTTCTGATTATGAAGATTTTGCTTTGCAAAAATATTCTATAATTCAAAAGGTATCAGGAGGTCTAGCCTCAAAAAGTAACTTTTTTAGTTCAAAAGATGACCCTTCAAAAATGACTTGAATAAAAAAATCAAATAAAAATCTTCAAAAATCAATATAAATAAAACTCAATATTTTGAACTTATAGAAAAAAAATCTTTTAAAAACCATAAATATTCAATTTACAATTGATTTTAGAAGGAATTTCTAATTTTTGACTTCATATTTTATTTTAAAATGCCGATATGTATTTTTGTTGATCTAACTGTATGGATGTGATCTATAAATAGCATTTTACAGCTATAGTTTGAGAATCATTATTAAAATATTCTTCTATGTTGCATTTTATAATAGATCTTCACAATTTTGGAAATCTAGACATTCCTCTGGTCCTTTAGGGATTAACCCCTTAAGGACTATGAATGTAGATTTTGAACAATGAATGAACGGAAACACATTTCAAACTCAACAAAATGCGTTTTTTTGTCCATCAATTTTTTTGAAGATTTTTGTATTAGTTCTTTAACATTTGTACAATATAGATTATGAAGATTTTGTTTTGCATATATTCCATAATTCAAAAGGTATCGATAGGTCTAGCTTCAAAAAGAAACTTTTTTGTTCAAAAAATGACCCTTCAAAAACTACTTGAATCAAAAAATGATATAAAAATCTTCAAAAATCACTATGACAAGAACTCAACATTTTAAACTTATAGGAAAGAAATTCTTGTGAAAATAATAAATATTCAATTTATAATGGATTTTGGAAGGAATTTCCAATTTTTGGCTTCTGATTTTATTATAAAATATTAATTTGTATATTTGTTGATCTAACCATATTTATATTTATATAGTATCTATAAATCATATTTTACAACTATTGTTTGAAAGTCAACATTATAATATTGTATTAAATTGCATTTTATAATAGATCTTCATAATTTTGGAAATCTGGACAATCCTTTAGTCCTTTCGGGATACATACAAGAAGCTTCATCGACACTTATCTTTTGCGAAGATTTAATTGTAAATTTTATTCATAATCTAGATTCTATACGTTAATTTTTACACATTTCTAGTCTAATTTCCAAAACCTATTTTCTACTTTAATATTATCATTCTGTCTTTGGATATTCATTCTATTGCTTCATCCATCTATAATTTTTGCACCTTTATATTAAGCCACAATGTTGTACTAATTTTTAGTTCACTCTAGATCTACTATAGGCTTATGGTTTGACTTTTAAAATTCATCCATAAATAATCATTTGATCAACAACCTTTATAACTTTCTTTCAAACTTACCAAATAGAAAGAATCACTCCAAAATTAGGAGCTTCCTCATAAAGTGCCAAAAACAAAAAATTTCCTATCTCCCTACCAAAAGTGCCAAATTCAAATTATTTCGGCACTGTCCTCCCAAAACTGCTTTGCACGTATAGTAATTTGATATGGTAGTATGTAGTAACTTCTAACTTTTTGTTCATTTTAAAAGTTGAATGACACTTTGGAAACTAGTCTAAGATGTTTGTATGATACTTCAATTATTTTGAGATTTTATTCTATTTAATGATTTTTTTATCTAGACCTCAATGCCTAATTATTGTAATTCATTAATTCAACCATGCGTAACTTTTGAAGTTTTAACTCAAACTTAATAAATTCTTGTCAGTTTTAACTTTTCTTAAAAAAAAAGTATTATAAATTTGCAACTTAACTATGGAAACTTTCCTCTGATCATTACTTTCTATCTATAGCTCTAATAACTTTTAAAATTAAAACCATGAAAAAATATTTTGCAACTTCCACAATTTCTTTGAAGATTAATCCAATCATTTTAAAAAATAATTTGGAAATATTCTAGTAATTTCTAAAATTGTTAAAGAGAATAACCTAAAAATTTGCAAAATTACCTTGGTAATTAGAGATAAAGACAACAATGCTTAATTTGCCTTCTCATCTTCATATGTCTTATTTCACCAAGGTCTACTAAATACTAATGCTCTAAAACATCAAAAAAACTTTTTAAAAAAACCCTCAAAACCTTCAAGGATCTTTTACACTTCGAATATTGAGCAAATAGCACTTCAACAATATCTTTCATGCTAATGCTGTAAGTTTCTACCAAAGTCTAGAAGTTTTCACTCTTTTATAATTCTCTACATAAAGACTATAAAAAACACAAACCAATAGAAATCTACTTATTGATGAATCAAAGTAAAAAAAATGATAACTTTATGTATTTCTTTGTTGTTTTAATTGAGTTACTTCCTAGATCTTGAAGAAACCAATAGTATTGTACATAAACAAAATGACAATAAAGCAAGGCAGTGGAAGAAAATCTAAATAAAAAATAAAAAATAAAAAATAAATCTCGCCATGAATTAGTCTATATGATTGAAGAATGATGCCATTAGACTACACTATACCTCAAAATAATTCCACACTAATGAAGAATTATGCTTGTTACAAGAGCTAGTAAAGAAAACAAGAGCTATACCCACCTCCTTTGGTCCTTTAGAGATAAATAAATTTGTAACATAAGATAGTAGAATTCAAAGCATCATAAGTTTTAGTCTAAAATTTGTCAAAGGAATTGACAAATGAGAGAATTGTTTGTTAAGGAATCAAAACTATCAAAACCTCCATTGTTTGTCAATGATTTGACTTTGATAAGTGATAAAGTTGAAAAGTTTTGATAAAGTTGAAAAAGTTTTGATAAAGTTGGAAAAAGTTGTGGCATTTAAAAATGCTAGGAATTCACTTGAGACTTTGAAGAAATTTTGTTTTGGAACAAAGACCTAATGAGTACTCATATTTTTTATTTTACAAATTATCAAGATCAATTTCATGTATTAAATGTTACTCTCTCCGTCCTAATGTGACCTTCTTGTTGGACAAAATGTTCTGGACTAAGGCTGAAATTAACATTTTAAAAATCCGTTTCACAATGTAAGTAGAATTTAGTGTACTCCTACCATCCTTTAACCTTTGAGTTTTGGAGCCCTTTTCAAATTGTAATTTTAGAATATTGGAAAGTTGAATTGTTTGGGATTTTCAAAGAGTACCTATGGCACTAAATTGTTGAATGTGAAGTTGTGTCCAATTACAAGACCATGTGTAGACTTCTGTTTTCCGCCTTCCAGAGCTTCATTTCCCTCAATTGGGCAATATTCAAAGTGATGCAAAAAATAAGAATAAACAATGTTGATTGACCCCTTCCGTCATTTCATTTGTCTTTTGATTGATGATTGCATAGATGGAGGTTAGGAGAACATTAGAGAGAATTTGGGCCGTATAAAGGGCCGCAAGTTCCCACAAATTCTCCCACAAGCTCTGCTGAGTTTTCCACTGCTGGGACTGTGCCACTGTAGCAGGGTGACATGACCAAACTTTGGCCACATCAGATTTTCAAAAAAAAAAAAAAAAAAAAAAATGAATTTTTTTATTTGTATAGCTTGTACCGTCGTTCACAGCATAGAGACAGATTGGAGAATAGGCCTGAAATGTCTCCTTCTTGCCTCCAAATCCCTTCTAGTGCTACTACTTAGAGTTGTTTTGTTGGGCCAAATAGCAATCACAAGCTGAATCTAACACCAATTTGCAACGTCACAAAATGCAACAAGAAGATAATATTAAAACAAAAAATTAAGACCAACACGAAGATCATTTTGAGGGAGCATTACTCTAACTTATATTATATGTGTCGTTTGCACCTGGGCCCTAACAATAACACAGGGCGGCTGTAATATTTTCTTATTGGCAAGTGAAAGAAGGTTCCAACACACCAAAGAACACGACAGTTGGATACTATATGCAAAAGTTATAAAGGAACAAAATTTGATCTAAAAGCGTTTCTTCCACATAGGTACATAGTTCATTCTGGAAATCTTCATAAGGTACAGATGGTAGTTTAAAGTCAGTGGCGCATTTGGGGATACCTACCTTAGATGTGTTAGGGGTAGTCACAGCAGGTTTGGAGCCACGGTGAACAATGAATATTCATGTCATGGCGGCATAGGGTTGGCTTCCTTTGGCCGGAATACTCTTAGTGTGCTATTGATTGTTCACCCTCAACATCCACCTCCGGAGGTGAAGGTTGAGGGTGAACAATCAATAGCACCCTAAGAATATTCCTTTGCTTCCTCTTCATTGGCACCAAGAGTCCCGCCAATTACCTCCGTCCAACCAACGAGTGACTCCAATATCCATTATTCATTGTTCTAACGAGTTGACAAAGAGGGTGGTCATGGCATGTTCACAAAACGTGGCTTCTCATTGGTTCCACGAAACACGCTACAGTATTGAGTAAGGTGGGTACCCCCATTATGGCACAGTGCCTTAAAGCGCACCCTAGATTAGCCCTTAAATGGTGTAGTTATCTACTGAAAATTGTCAGTGAATGAATATGGTGGTTCATCAAAGAACCATTGGCCATTTTGGTATTGATGACATGCTTCTAAGCTCACATCACATGTTAATTTGTTTCTGTGACAAGGTAATCATTATTTTCTCTTCTTCAAAATACATGGACACTTCCCATTGATTACTGACAAGTTTTTCTATTGCTTGTTGGTTACTAATTTTTTTTTATTTTCATTGTTTTAAACACGATTGCAACTCCATTTCTTTTCATTCTGACACCTTGGGAGGGGAACTTTGTGCATGTGACTGTTGATTTTTAGTGCAGCCTATGAGTGCTTTTGAATACTTTACTTCCAAAACTTTGTACCCCTATTGTGCTCTCATATTTATCAAAATCTGAATTTTTTTACTGCATTTCTTCCTTTTCTATACATCTCTTTATAATCCCGTATTCACTACTGCTTACTTAGCCTTCAAATTACTCATGGCCCAATTTGTGGCGCTTTTGGGTGTACCCACCTTATTCATTGTTCACCGCGGCTCCAAACATGCTGTGACTACCCCGCCCGGCCCCTAACACCAATACAGGGCTGACTGTACAATTCAGTACTATCCCACCATCCTCGTCGACATCTTTCGTCCATTTCTCGTCCACCTTACCCCTTCCGTTCGTCCGTCTCTTCCGTTCGTCCGAGCGTCTCCTTCCCTTCCCTTCCCTTCCCTTTCCTGTCCCCCCTCCCCCGGTTGTCTCTCTCTCTCCTCCTTTGTCTGCGCATTTCTGCTTCCCCTGTTCCTTTTCCTTCCACCGCAGCCTTTTCAAAATCCTTACAAACCACTGCTACGTTTACCCCGCGTCCATGTCCTTCTCTTCTAACCCTGACGTCGTCGTGCTTTAGGATGGTACCGAAGTCTCCACTGCGCTCTTGTTGCTTCTATTGATCGCTCGGCAAGCCAGTGGCGCACTTATATATAAGTATGACAGGTCAGTTGGCTGCTGCAGCCTTGCCATTGTCTGCGTGGAATGGATGGGAGGCGTGTGTTTCGCGTTAAGTTAGGTCATTGAGTTTTTAGTTTGGTGAGAAGCTGTTCGGGAGAATCTAATAAGGGCGTACGCTATGGATTGCGGCGGGATAACGTAGTTTGAAAACTAGCGAGAGTTTGTGGTTTCAGAGGTCGTTAGGTCGATCACGGCGTTTTGTAATAGCAGTGATTGAGGTTTGTGTATTTAGAGTTTTTTTATTTTTTATTTTTTTATGTTTTGGTTTGTTCTGGCGCAGTTTGAGTGATTAATAGTGGTTTTCTGAGAGAGTGTAATGATTTGTCGTGGCGGAAATGATTGGTTAGAGCGTGGATTGATTAGTGGAGTGTAAAGAGAGGTGGAGATGGAGGATTTTGTATTTGAGGAGAATTAGGTGAGAGCTTTAGTTGTTTGAAGTAATCCGGTTTCGGTTGCCCTTTGTGCAGTGTTTCGTCCTGGAGGAGCTTGAGGTGGATACTTTATTTGATTGAATAGGGATGGAGCGCGTCGGAATGTAAATGGAGAGCATGAGGCTGGAGAGTTCTGGAGGGAAGAGCAAATTGCAGCGATTAGGCTGTTATGAATCGCTGGTAGTAGTAAGTCGAAGCGGTTTGGAATAGGCGTTTCAAAGAGGAAGGAGGCTTTGCGATGAATTAAGAATCGAAATCGCTTCTGTTGCATCATTATTTCTTGAAGTACGGAGGCTCTATTTTTTAGTGATATGTACAGGGTAGAGACGGTGCGTGCTTTTTACACCAAGATAGGAGAGGAGAGGCGTGGAATTTCTATCCAGTAGTATGATTGTGAGAACGTATCAACGGCGGAGTCGGACTGGGCGTAGCGTGTCCGATGGTGGATTCGGGGGCGAGAGTTCCCAATCCCAGGACTCTCCATGGAGCAGCTCTCAGGAAACATTCCCTCTCTCACAGGAGGCATTCCCATCATCTCAGGTACTGATAAGAAGCGTAACCGTTATTTATATGAAGTTTCATATGGCGCTCTATGTTCTAGGTTGGAATGTTGCGTTTGAATGATTCTAAATTCTAGTTGCATGTGCCATTTTGTGTCGCTCGTGTACTTCCTGTGAGAGTATTCCTCTTATTTTGGATTCTTTGCTTTCTGCTCTAGGTTTGATCACCTCATCTTCGTTTCGAATCAACTTCTCAACCTGACTTGGATAAATCTTCAAAATGTGCCGACAAAAATAAAATCCAGAAGTCTTGGGGAATCTCAAGTCGATTGTTCTCGAATCATGGATTCTTACGTATTGTTTCTTTCCCCCCCAGGAGTCTTGCTGGTGGCAACCCGAGAGCGAGAACTGGGCCCTGCCATCAGGCGGTTTACCGGATGAGAGTACCTTGACTGGGTTTACAAGGTCGCGACCGCCGGTATGGTCTCATAGACAAGTGGAGAACGGAAGTGTTATCACAAATGTACCGCATCTTTCTTCTCAAAACAGTCAAGATGTGAATGAAGATGCTTTCAGGGAGAAACTGGTTCTGGATAGTGATGAAGCAGCTGACAAATTTCCCAATCAAAGGTCTGAATGGGGCGGGACGGGTATCTCGTCAAACAGTTGGGGACCTACCACTCCGGCAACAGCAACTTTGCTAGAAGCTCAGGAATCTGGAGAGCTGATGGCACATATGGATGAAGCCAATTTCGCATTAGATGGCCTGAAGCCTGGGCAACCCTTGCGTGTCCAACGAGCTAGTCTTCAGTCCCTTCTATCATTATGTGGCTCGATGCAGCGGCGACGATTGTTGAGAACTCATGGGTATTTTCCTAAACTTGACCTCGATGGTCCCTTGTATGACGAGGGTTATGGTGGACTAGTCTGCGATTCTTCGTGTCCATTGGGAAGATTAGTTTGTTAGACTCGTGAGGCTTGACAAACCTCGAGATATATTTCTTCATGGCTTAGCCCTTAATTACTGATGGATTGTGTCAATGAACTCGCTTGTCTGGAGTTGTGTCCATTTAACCTAATGGCATGTCTTGATGCGTCTTTGTACCTGTTTTCCCAGGTTGGTGAAACCTCTCTTCGATTCAGTCGTGGCTCTTCCGTTGGATGATCCTCCTCTGGCTCTAGCAGCGGCCGCTGTACTGTATTTTCTTGCTCTTGATGTAAGGTTGAACACACACAGTGTTGGTCTTGGGAATTGTAGAAAAATAGCGCATCTTGTTCGTTTGCAGCAGCTTTGTTGACCTATGACCCTAATATATTGTTCCTATAGATTATGGTGTGTCAAACCAATGAAGTCTACTTTAGCAGAAATCAAAAGCACAAGTATTCCTTAGTAATGAAGTATGCTGTAAGCATTCTACGTCCTGCAAATGCGTACGAGCTATGTAAACAAAAAGAAATGAGCAAAGCTAATCGTGGAGTTGTGTCATCTGCTGTTATATGACTTCAATTGGAGTGCTTCCTTGCATTGTGTTCTGACAATTATGGCCTGCTTATGGTTGTATCAGGGTCAGAATGAGGAGTTGTTTGATTCTGCATCATGTGTGCGCTTTTTAATGGGCTTATTAGGCTCATCCCTTTCCCGACCAGCAAATAAAGCTTCATCAACGGTTGGCAACAAGCTGGCTGGTCTTGCATTCAGATTGAAAAGCGGCAATATAAGCTCGGGAGTTGATAAAGCAGGAGAAGCAGTTGTAGCTGAAGTACATCAGTTATTTGCTAAAGATGAGAAAAGCCCTTTTGGTCATTTGAACAAGGATGAGACAAGTGGATTTTTGCTTGGACAAGAGGTTTCATCGAAGTGGCTGGCATTATTGACAGTTGAGAAAGCATGCATCTCTCCTGTTGTGCTTGAGGGTAAATCATATCTGAACTATTGTTACTCAACACATTTCGAGTTAATGGAGTCGTGGGCGGCTAGTTCGTACTCTTGAAGCATATTGTTTTATGACCTCTTTTTACTAATATTTTTTGTAACTCAATTTTTTCCATTTGGGGGTTAAATTAGTGTTATAGTGTTTTACTCCCTCCGTTTAATAATCTCGAATTAGAGACTTGTTTGCGTTTTGACTTTGTGCTATTCCTTCTCGCAAATTTTGGCAGATAATTCTGGGGCCGCACAAAGAATGAGTGGGTTTTTCAAAGAGAGACTTCGAGAGCTTGGAGGTCTTGATACCATATGTGACCTAGCTGCTGGTTGCCTGCGGAACATACGGGTATTCATATACGATGATCATGACTTCGTATTTCCTGGTCAAGTTGAACGGAGAGGTTGAACGTTTGAAAATTGATGGTGCCTTGAATTTTGGTTTACGAACTTTGCAATAACATTGCTCTCGATATGTCAAAGTGCTGCAAATAGTCCACAATGCCATAACTGAGTTTGTACCTGCTAATGGGTCGTGTGCGGGCACATTTTAGTGGAGGTGATTGATGAACCTTCAGAATGATAGCTTCCCTTGTGATCATGTACCCCGTAACCTTTCTCATGGGGCTTGGTTATTCCATCTTTTTTCCGTATTCCGTATTCCTATTTCAAAGACTGTCTCGTGATGTAATTACACCCATTTTGAAGGGCATCAGATTCTTTAGATAATGATTCCTCACAATCTGCCATCGATCTGTTCGTTGGGGAAGACTATGATTGTGCCTCGGAATACTTCGAGGATTTTGGAACTCCTTCCCTAAGTCCATGGCCATCGCAGGAAGCGTTGGAGGCTGAAGAGGCCGAAGGGGGGAGTAAGAGCAGGTACTTTACGGCTCTCGAAAAATGTGAGAAAAACGGAGGAGTGGGTATGCTACTGAGGTGCCTTCTTGTCATGGAAAATGTGACTTTTCTCAGCGAGCAGAATCAGGTGAGCCTTGAAGAACGAGAAAATACTTGTTTCTGTTAGTTTAGTCGAGGTGATGAGTTGCAGTGCGGCATGGGTTTTAAGTGGTTGATATGTCAATCTGGTCTGTATCGGATGCTTATCAATGTGAATTGATTTCGGTTTACAGAGACATCTGTTAGAGTTGAGACTACCTCGAGGTAGCAAGGATGCTCCAGATACTTTCATTGCTCTCATCATCGCCACCATCAAGTTGTTGTCTGGTGAGCTCCTGTCTTTGAGTTTCTCGAATGAAGAGATGCTTTCGAAGCCATATTTTATTGATACTGTGGTTCAAGATGTTGCCTCTTTTGTAATGAGTGTGCTGTGGTGAGCAGAGCTTGCTGACTGCCACAAGGAGAGGAAAGAGATACGTGATAAGTGCAGTATGGAGCTACGTGGTGCGAAAGCTATTAAGAAAATGAACAAGGTGACTGAGAATTCTGCTTCATCAAGTCTGAAGTGTAAGCGCCAACAGTGCAATGCTTTCCTAAAACTCTTGCTAGAATGTGCAGAGAACACGCGTGCCTATATTTGTAGGAGTGTCAGCAGTAGACAGGTAGTTATTAATCTTAACGATGTTGAAAAACACATATGGTACTCTTAGTCCTGCATTCCTAGTACCAGATTCATGCCTCTAGAAATACTCAACTTCTTTATTAGTTTCTAGTCCCTGTCAACTCGCTCTTGGCTAGATCAAATTATCTTGTTTGGTTCTTATCTCTTGAGAAATAGTCGGGTGGGTGTGTCCTCCTCAGCTTTTTATTTTGAAACATTATATTTCTTCAAGGCGTTTCCATCATTTGGAGTTCTTCTGAGCTGTAATTGAAAATGACATTATGCTCGGACCCCTTGAGTCGCTAAGTACGAGTCTTAAAATATTTGCAGATGGAGACCTCTGTGAATAGTGGCATTTGCAAGTCATGTTCTTGTACTTTACCCTGCTTGTAAGAAATATTTAATGGCAAGGTCACTCTATTCTCGTGAAATCATTATGTCCGGATGGATTCGTGAAGAATTTTTTTTATTGTACTTGCTTGCAGCTTTAGGAACTCTCAGCAGGAGTGTCTTCAACGAGGCTAACAAGAAGGGGCCAGGAAAAGCTCTCTTGAGACTTAAATCTGAAGCGCACAGAAGGCAGTCCGTCAGTAGCAGTGTTGAAAATCCACTTTCCAAACAAAAGTCTGCCCCTCCAGAAACACTTTTTTCGAGGTCTTTGCTGCGAATATCTGGAACTTCATCGTCTGGTGCGCATGAGGCAAAGCCATCGTCAGAGTCCTTACTTTTGAAGCGAAAAGAAAGCTCTCCCATGGATGATTCACAGGACCCATTTGCATTTGATGATTTCGAATTAGACTTGGGATCAGAAAAGGCAAGCAAAAAGAGAGGAAGGAAATTAGGGATAGTAGAAGAGGCAAGCGACACTGCAAAAGCCAGTGGGCGCAGAGAACCATCTGATGGCCAAGATCCTGCTGTATTGAGAAAAAGTGCAGAAGATTATAGAGAGCCTAGTCCTCATTTGGCAGAGTGTCTGTTATCTGGTGTCAAGGTACGTATACTTGTAATCTATTACTGTTACATGTATCTCAGTTGTTTTTGCTGCTTCTATTCATAGTTGGTTTCTTTAGTGCAAGTCGGATCGTGCCATTTTATCAGTTTTATATTTTGCGGGCTTTCATTTGTATATTTCTAACCTTATTTTATTCAATTGACTCTGTGTTAGGTCCTTATGAACCTTACAAATAATAATCCAGTTGGATGTCGACAAGTGGCAAATTGTGGAGGTATTGATGCAGTTTCATCGCTGTTGGTGGCATACTTTCCCAAACCCTCAGTTGAGGCATTACAAGTGCCAGGTTCGTCGTATGGAAAATCGAAAGGGAAAGACAGCGACACAGACGAAGATTTGGAGATGGTGGTAGTAGCCCTAGGTGTTCTATGCAACCTTGTTGAGAGGGATGAGGGAAACAGGTTGGTTGCAGTTTTCATCTTGCGCTGTCTGTGTTGTTCATCCTACTGTACTTCAACTTACCTGATTATTTGGGATGTTGAACTTGTGTAATTGCTCATAGTTTTTGTGGATTTCACAGGTCTCGATTAGCAACCTCGGATGTCGATTTGCCGCCACATATAGCCGCCAAAAGAGGCAGCGTGTCGAGTAACTATGGCATGCTTGCTCTGCTTTGCGCTTTGTTTCTGAGCAAGCAAGGGGCAGGGGAGGCAGCAGAGGCAGCAGAGGCAGCAGAAGCCATTGAAGAGAAAATGTCGTCAGAGGTGAGTCCAATTTAGTGGAACAGGTGGTGCCGTTTCATTTTCATTATCCGTGTATGTGCGATCAGAAGTGGATCTCCGTTGTTTCATGCAGATAGGTCTGCAGACTGTATTGATACCGAGGGTATATTCTCACGTGTCTCTAGGGGTTGCGATTTTGGGGCCCTAATCATTCATGAAAACATTCGTGATGGGATCGTTGTCATTTACATTAGCCGAGTCTCTGTAGTTAGCTCAGCGTAGTTATTGTTCGAGGGCTCTCTCTTGTAGGAGCTCGACGTCATCTTCGGACTGATTTTGATATTTAGAATCATCTGGATCACCTGTTTTTTAAATTTCCCTAATTTAATTTGTGCTGGGAGCCCATTCAGGTACATCAGTGCTATAATAGTAGATGATTTTGAGAATCTAATTTGATTGTTTGCTGCGAACATTAGGTGGACGAGGAAGTGAATATTTCGGAGGGGGAGCGGGAAGCAGAGGATATGATTGTTGAGGCTTATACCGCAGTGTTGCTTGCTTTCCTATCGTTGGAGAGGTATTTGTGTACCTTTTTGAAGCCTGTAATTTTCTTAGATTCCTTTGACTGCATGTGCGATTTTTGTTCCTTCTAATTACTTCCCTTCCTCGTCTTTAGCTAAGCATAGTGTCTGTCAATTCACTGGTGGTTGCAGCGATGTGGTTCGCCTTGCTATTGCTCAACTGCTACCTGGAGATAATCTAAGCTCGTTGGTTCCTGTTATGGAACGATTTTTGGTACGTGATCTGGATCCTTCTGTAATCGCTTTCAAGTATTGGTTATTCGAGGCTCGAGTACTCTCTTCTGTTATATTGCCGTCCCCATTCCTGCTAGCCGAAGTATTGGAATTCCAATGGATTGAATTACTGATTCTACGTCATTTGTGTCGTGAATGATCGAGCTAATGTGAGTTAGCTAAACTGTACACCTATTAGATTCGTTTTTGTATGGTGCTGGCTGAGTGACTGGGTAAGAATATCTTTCTGATGGAGCCTATGCCTTTTCAGTCATGAGTAGTACTGGCATTACATGTTCTGTCTCAGGTATTTGTTTGAATGACATGTTTTGTCTTCCGTTTTATAGGCATTCCATTTGTCGTTGAACATGCTCAGCGCAGAGACACATGCCGCGATTACAGAGGTGATCGACTCCTGCCAACAACCCATGCCTCTCAGGGAGCTGATGTGATGTGATGAACCGGATTGCAAATAACCTGTCTTTGCTTTCTTGGCACAAGGATCACATGGGACCCGTTTGGCTAAGGCCACCACCTTGATGGGCTTCTGTATACTAGCATATTGTAATTC
Organism: Neckera pumila; assembly: GCA_963969595.1. Taxonomy (NCBI): domain Eukaryota; kingdom Viridiplantae; phylum Streptophyta; class Bryopsida; order Hypnales; family Neckeraceae; genus Neckera; species Neckera pumila. The sequence goes on along the minus strand of OZ018416.1, from coordinate 20,792,546 downwards.
GACAATGGTCCTCTGTTTAGGACTATTTCTTTCTACATGTCTCATTGGCTTGTATACCGTATTTGTTTCGAGTGTTGGGCCTCAAGGTGTTAGCTTCTGTTTGAATGAGTTGATTGCAGTTCAATTTTTTCCGTGGAACCCAATTTATGTTTTTTGTAAGATGGTTGGTCGCATGTCTAGTTATTGCATTAGGTCACTTTAATTGCTCCTCAGTGTTAAATTGGGCAGGTGAACATGCTATACCTGTCAAAATTTGCACTCAGCATAGTTCCTATTAATAATCAGTTTCCTTTTTTTATTCTTGTGAGCAATTGTCATGGAAATCGAACACACCAGAGTTGTGCATTGTTTGAATAACTGATGCAAAATTGACTAGGACTCAATTTTGAAATTTTAATATGACCTACAACCCTCAAGAAATGCAATTGTTCTACACGAACCTTGAGGTCATTTATGAAACACTAGAAGTCTTCTTTAGAGTAATGGGTTAATGTATGCTTTTGAACTTTGTTCTTTACTTTTCATTGGAGACTTCAAATCGCACAAGGGTTTTTGGAGTTGAGAGTTCACTCCATTAGCCTTCTTAGGTTCATTGACTCCTAAATGCCTAAGGCCCATTTTGAGCTTCTAGGAATTTGCTCTAAATTGAACAAAACAACAAGATTTTGATAAGTTGTTTCAATTTTATTTGAATTGTAACTAGACAAATTCAAACTAGACAAGCTAGAGATCATATGAAAAAAGAAAACATAAAAATATCACTTATGGATTGAAAGTTATAATGTTTTATTATGAGGGAGTGTTTCATAGGAAAAGAAAATATAGCAATATCACTTATGGATTGAAAGATTATAATATTTGATAATGAAGGTGTTAAAATTGCAAAAGTGATTTGAAGTCTTTCAACCCACTTTTTACATGTCAAATCCAAAATGCTGGTTACCAAAAAAATATGAGGTACAAAGGCAAGGCATGCATAACCACAATCAATTTACAACTTCTCAAAACCTACCTTACAATTTTTTTAAATGAATTCCTCATGTGATTTTTTCTCCAAGATCTAGTGTATTTTAGGCTCATTTCCAACACCATGGAAAGTCAAGATTGCACCGGACACCCTTGTATAAAATCCTGAATAGAAAAACGATAATCAATCATTTTCAAAATCAGACTTTTCATGCTAAAATTAGACTTCAAAAAGATTATTTTTTAAATATAAGCTACTAAAATAGCAATTTGGTTAGGTTTTATTTAACTTAAAAGTATATTGTCAACACCCAAATTGGTTGCCTTGGACATTTATGGTTTAAGTACTAAAAAAGGTGCAATAGAGAAGCTGCAAGGTAGTGCCAATTCGACAGTATGGTGAGGTTGTATGTAAGCCAATAAGGTAAAGGTAAAACAACCCATTGTGGTCATAATTAGAATTTTGACCTCATGCAATTGTTGAAATTTTTTAATTCTTTTCCCATGGTAGTGCAAGTGTGAGAAATAGTGAGTGCAATTGAAATTATGTTGTTTAGACAAAGTATGAATTTGCTATGAATTTTTGAAGAGTTCAATGCATCATGGCCCAAAAGAGTCTGTAGGCTATCTTAGAACTAACAAAATCTGAATCCATCATCCGTGCTTTACTCACCTAAAACAATCATAGTCTTTCTCACATAGAAGGCCTAAAAAGTCAATTCTTACAATGAATTCTTACTAAAAAAGTGGAAGTTCCTAATGAAGTCAGTAATCACTCCATTACTGTCATGTAAGACATACATTGAAGTCAAATTCTCACAAATTGAAAAAGACCATGATGGGGTCAATCCCTAGGTGACCACTATGGGTCATCTAACCACAATGCGTTATTTTACCTTAAAGTCAGTACCTCCAAAACGGCCACTTTTTTTGCTTTTGTGCCTTATCATTATTATTGGACTAGTCAAATTATTATATTTTCTTGTTGGCACTTGAAAAGAAGTTCCAATGCACCAAGGAACATAACATTTGGATCCCCTATGCAAAAGTCATGAAGGAACAGGGTTTGGTTCTAAAACAATTTCTTCCATATAGGTGTATAATTGATTTTGAAGATCCATTACCTTAATCCCTAAATGCCCAAGGCCTGTTTTGAGCCCCTGGGAATTTGATCTAATTTAAACAAAAAGACAACATTTTGATAAGTTGTGCCAATTTTTTTCATTTGAAACATGTTTATGAATTTGATCTAAAACCATCAACTGCTACATTTGATTCAATAAAAACAACTCTTGAAAATTACAAAATTGGGACTATCAATGTTGTGTACTATAGATTTGTTAGTTGGATTTTTTGTTCTAAAATTGGGTGGGATTTTTGTATGGTTTTGGCCTTGTTTTGGCATGCTGATTGTTGATTTTATATTGATTTAAGTTGTTGTAGGGGTAAAAAGAATAAAGTGGAGTGGTTATTTGGTCATGGACATAACGTTTAGTAGCTCTATAGTGATGGTGTGGTATATTCCACACTCCAACAGTGCTTCATCAATAACTACTAATGAATTAAATAGGTGGAGGATGTAGAGGCACACCATCATTGTAGAACCAAGGCAACATCAACACATGCTATTGAATGTTATGGAAGTTGGCTGCCAAGTAGGGGGATCTGTCAAGTCTTTGAGGTGGAATTGCAAGGCAATTCCAATTAGGTGGTTGGTGGGTAATTAGTTGTCTTTTCTGTGGTTGGTAACTGCTGGGTGGTTCCTTTTTGAGGTGGGGGATTTTCTCATTAACCCCTAAAGGATCGGCATGCGTTTTTTGGCTGTATAGAAATTTTGGGCAGGTACGAGTGATTGGAGATTTCCATATTTTAAGCTGAATTTTTAATAGAAGGTGGGCGCAAGAAATATCTTTCATATGCACCAAATTTCATGACATTTGGAAATAGGAATAAAAAGTTATAGCCAATTATGTTACTTTTTTCGTAACTGGGCAGTCCGGGCAGATAAAAAAAAATCACTTTTTTCAAAAATGAAAATTTGAAATTGGTTTTCTAGACTTATATATATATGGAAAGCTTTGAATCAATCCATTTCAACCAATGAGTCAAAAGTTATTAGGTTTTTTAGTTTTTAGGCAGTTATGGATTTTCTACTCTGAAATAAACTTTGAAGTTGTTTATTTAACTGATTTTTTAATATAATCTGAAAAAAAAATCATAGGATGTAGGTTGTTTATTACAACATTACAACCATTGGGATTAATATTTTTCAATTCCATAATTAAATTCTTAACAATTTAGTATTTTGGATCATTCTCTACTTCTTTCTACTTACTATTTTTTTTGTATATGTTGTACAATTCCAAATGATTTGAAATTTCTTAAGCATGTAGCCAACTTGTTTAGAATTTTTTTTTTAAAGAAGCACCACCATTTTGGACATTCTTTTATACAAATGTGACATTGTGAAGTGCAGCTGCTCTGTTTTTTGTAGGGACAAAAAAAGGATTTTTGCCAATTCAAATGCTAATATCTCCCAATCTGCATGGTGGAAAATTCTAAATTTTTTTCTACATCTTCTAAAACTAGTTTACTATAAGATCCTATGGTTACATGTGTCAAAAAAGTTTTTTTTTCAAAAATTTGGTGCTTGTATTAAAAATAGCAGTTTTTGAGTGTTTTCAATGAAAACATAGTCATGGAACTTTAGGGGTTAAGGTTGGTAAACCTAAATGTGCCACTGACCTTAAACCGCCATCTACAATCTTTGTAAATCTCCAAAATCAGTTTTGTACCTATGTGGAAGAAACGCTTTTAGAACCAAACTTTGTTCCTTAATAACTTTTGCATACAGTATCCAAATGCTACATTCTCTGGTGTGTTGATACCTCCTTTCACTTGCCAATAAGACAATATGAAAATCTGACCAGCCAATAAGGTAAACCTGCCTATGGCAGGCAGACCACCTGATGCAAGATATCTACAAAACCACCCATTACAGCCTTACATCAACCCATTTCAATTTTTTGTCAATAAATGAGATTATGATTTCATTAGGTTGGTTAGTGGCCAAATCAATGCCTTGGAAGATGGCCATAGAGTTATTAGTGACTATCATAGGGCACTTACACCTTTTTAGTGTAAATTTATCATAGAAAGTTATTTTTTTTATTCCTTCATGTCATGGCCATGTTAGAAAATCTAATGATTGCTTTAGGTGGTAAGATGACCATTATGGAAACACTTTTTGCTAATTTGAGGTAGTCTACATACTCTTTTAAACCAATTGGGCAGAACACTTTGGAAATTCATAACTAATTCATACTTTGTCCAAAAAATAGAATTTCAACTGCTTCCTTCATGTCTCACATTTGTCTTTGTACAAAAAAAAAATTGATTCTTTTTCCTAATGGCAACAGACTAGACCACCCATTCTGCCTGCCATAGGCAGGTTTACCTTAATAGTAACTAGGCACGGTACCAATTTGTGGCAGTTTTGGATGTACCCACCTTAATGGCACCCACTCTGTTGAAGAAGTCCGGTGTGTGTTTAGAGTTACAAACAAATTGACAAATGAGTGCGTGAGTGCTGATGTGAAGCTATGAAAACTTAAATGTCATCTGTGTGAAGGATGATGGATAGAGGGAACTGATGAGGAGAACTTTTAAAAATTGTAAATTATGTTGATTTTTTCACCAAATTGGAGTATATGTGAAATATAGCTGTAGACTCAGTTGATGTTGATGTTGATGTGATTATAATTTTTAAGTGGGTGTTGATGTGTGTTGTTGTTAATTGAGCAATTGATGGAAAGTACTGAGAGTAATAAGAGTAGTTTTAGACTGGTGAAGAAGGAGTGTAAATTTTGCAAGTGTGAGAATTATGTGAAATTAGATTATGTAGAAAAAGATAAACACAACAAGTCCGTGAATAAAGATTTGTTGATTTCGAAGCAAGCTCACATGATGCAAGTTAAGAAGTGACCCTATGCAAGTTATAAGTTCAAAAGTCCTAATGTTGGTCCAAGAGGCTGGTTTTAATTGGAGAAGGAGGAGAGTTTTAAGCACTAGAAGAAAAAGAAACAATAGAATAATAAATTGGGAAATTTCCTTTACCTTTGTGGCTCACAAGAATGGAGTGAAATTTTTTGTAATTAGATTGATCTTGTGAGGTTCACAAATTGCATGTGGTTAAAGGGTAAAATTACTTTCTATATCTTAGGTTGCAATGGCTTAGTAGAATTTCATTAAGAAGCAAATGTTATTAAATAAAGCCTCTCCAAACAAACTTATACTACAAATTTGGGTTTGATTAATATAATTACTAAGTAAATTAACATATGTAACCCACTTTTAAAAGGCATGCCTCAATTAGCTTAGAATATCTTAACAACATAAAATAACTTTGATTCTTAGACTATAGAAATATAATAGAATACGAGTAGAAATCTTCACAAAAAATACATTGAGCCTAAGATTAGTCCATTGATTGGACATGGGGCTAATGAGGACAATAGACAATAAAAATTGATGTCAAATAGTGTGTCAAGGGGAACTTATGGAATTTAGTCTCTTTTATCTTTTCATAAAATCTGAAATGATTAACAACCAATCCATGATCATGATTCAAGATCCTCATGTGGGAAAAAAAATTGAAAAATTTTCTTTTTTCTAGTACAAGGATTCTTTTTTACAATAATTACTTAGCTCAAGAAAATCATTTATTGCTAGTATTTGAAGTTTTTTCTAAAGAAGAACATGGCCTAGTGGAAGATGACATCAATGTAAAAGACAAACAAAATTTCTTTGTTGTGCAACACTTGGCCTTTTATAAAGTGAGGGCATGTTTGGAACACCTTTACAATGAAAGGGGTAATGTATTCTGGGAAGTATGTGGAAGATCATATTAAAGGTACTATTCTTCACTTGGAAGTCATTTGGTCCTTTCTTGAAATTTTCTATAGTAAGCAAGCTTTGCTCAAAAAGGTTAAATAGGCATCATTTGGTGTTCATATATTATATTTAGGTACTGCATATATTTATTACAATGGATTTGGGCACTACTTGAGAGATAGATGGATGAGTAAAGAGTGTATGACAAATTTTATTATAGCATATTATACAAGTGTGTGATACATCATGATGACGAAGGATTTTTTTTTCACATCTCCCAGTTGAATTTAATAGGATTGGATCTGACTGCTGTAAAGATTATTTTTCACCTTTAGGTCAACAAGTTTGTAACAAATACAAGTTCTGTATTGGTGAAGCTGCTGAATGTACTTCACACATTGCTAGGGTGGAGAAGATTAAACATGAGAAGAACGGCCCCTTATTTGCTAATCTAAGACATCAAATTTTCTTGGAATTTATGTGCTCTTGATTCAAATGTTGATTTTTTAGATTATAGTTATGTGATAAATGATAACCTTTAGGAGGCATGAAGAGCGGATTTTTTAATGACAAAGGACAAGGCAAAGTATGTTGAAATGGAAGAGGTATTACAATCTAGTGGTAGGTGGGATGATCCATGAGCTTCTTTTTTAAAACTTTTGTTCAAGATATGCTTCATTGGTTGATGAGGAAATAGAAGATGAAGAAAATCATGAATCACTAGAAAATGTTGTGTTGGATAATGTGTCTTTGATAAATGAAGTTGCAAATAACGTTAGGTCTACAATGCTTGATGTGGAACAAGAGTTTATAAGTGATGCATGTGATGCTAATATGAACAAAGTCAATTCATTTATAGATGTCCCAAATAGTAGATTAGTATACAAAATTGGAGCCAATCATTTCAAAAATTTATATTCATAGACCCAATAAACCTTTCCTTGATAGATTAAGGCGTATCCAACATATTCATGTTAAGAATAATTTTTTTTAGGATCTAAAAGTAATAATGCTAATGTTGGATTGTTTGATGAATCTGCAATCAGAAAGGTAGATGGTGAAAACAATACTACATGGTATTGACTAGAGTTCAAAAATTAATCAAAGGTAAAGGAAAAAAAATTTGATTAAGTCCGTGCTATTCCTTTTGATGAACCAAATATTAGTGTCTTGCCTAGGTACTACAAACATATAATATGTTTAGTTTCTCTAGCATTTGATGAAGGTATTATACTCCATACCTTGTCAAAAGAAAATACGAGAATATTTGATAGTTTTGTTAAGAAATGCACTAATAGTTTGAAGAAGAAAATTGTAGGTATTGGTTCATCAAAGAAGAATGAAGTCATTGCTGATACAATGGTGATAACAATAAATTTGAATGGAGCTAATAGGATGGCAACAAAAATCAAAAGAATGGAGGTGATAGAATGGCAACAAAGACTAGATTACGGCAGCTTGCAAAGAAATTTCAATTTGTACAATCATGATAATTTTGCGCACATAGATTCATAGTGGTTTGCAAATTTATCTACAAACTTGGTAGCAAATTTATACTAATCATATGATGTAGGTGGTTTGAAATATTGTCGTCACATTGATTCAATAAGGATCATCAAACATCCGGGATGGACAGACATATTGGACAGTTATGACGGATTAGACGGACAATGTCACCACCTTAAAATAGTTGGGAGTCCATTAAACACGAGATGTGCCTCAATGAGGCGTTATTCACCGTGTCCCACCGGCATTACAAGAAGCCTACGAGTTTAAAGAACCTCCAATGCAATTTGTATCACTTAGTGAGAAGCCGAGTCTGATGAACTTCAAATTTTATGTTGTCCTTGGTCGTGAAGAGCACACATTACATGCATCATACATATTGTTGTAGTAATCTTGTATTGTGGTTTCTACTTTGACAAGTTGCTAGCAATGAAGCTGATGCTAAAGCTACTACATTATCAACTTTTGTTCCAGGGAATTGACTTGGAGCCATTTCTGTGGACTCCCAAGGTGTTGCGCCGTGCCGATGAGGTAGCCCTTGAATTTTGCTAGTGGTGTAGACTTTTTTTTAAGTTTCAGCATGTGCACACATATATACTTTTAAACAATTTCTGTGTTGGCTTCTTATGTCATAGCCAATGACTTGAGTATGTGTGCATCTGCAAATTAAAGAACTTGAGTTGGGAGGACGTGATTATCTTTTTCATGCATCCCAGTTGAATGGATTGGGTCCTCTTCAACTTATGTTCAGAGAAGATTTGCAGCCAGAGGTTTTCAGAGCAGGTCCCACCCGAAATGATGGACATAGTCCTCTTCAACAGGACCTCAGAGAAGATTTTCTTATGCTAGACGTTGATGGATCGTCTCTAGCTTTTGCAGGCGGTGTTGGTTTTTGTCCCTCTCAATTGGAGGTTGATCCAATTTCTTTTTTGCCAGAATATTGGAGAGGTTAGGGTCATCAAACATTCCAAATGGGCTAGCAAATTGGATGGTTTGGACAAGCATGACTATAGGAACTATATTGTTTTTCCCATAAATGATTGCAATTGTTGCATATCAATTGTGATATGGACCAATACACGTCCACTAGCTAACGTCATTTGGGGCTTTAGCCGTATCAAAGTAGGCAGCCTCACAAGCCTTGGCTAGCGCTAAAGTGATTTATACTTACTCTCATAGCTGGTGCTCAAGTCTTTGAAGGCTTTGGTTCTGTCACAAACCACGTTGACCCGTTTCTTTATTGCATCGCATCACAACTATTTCTTCATTGTATCACATTGAACATATGGATACCGACATACCATATGATATTATGAAGAATGAACAATTGGATACAGTGTGATGTCATGAAGAATGAACATATGAATATAATGTGAGGTCTTGGGTGAACATATGGATACAATGTGATGTCATGAAGAATGAACATATGGATACAATGAAGAAATCTTGGGTGAAGTCCCGACTGGATTTTTGGCCTATTGGGGATGAAATTTGGCATATTGGGTTGAATTTGGGCTTGGGATGTCGGCCAGTTAGAGCCTACCTTGTTATCAAGCTCTAGTCAATTGGGAGACTACTGAGGTGGTGGATAGGGCCGACCAATATTGAGGCAACATGTGGCAGCGAGTTAACCCCTAAAGGCCCAAGTGTCCATTCAACAGACAAGTGGGATTTCGGGCAGGTACCTATGGGCTGAATTTTTGTCCTGATTTTTTGAAACTTTTTTGGAAGATAGAAAAACTGATAAGCTTCATGGGAGTATAATTTTTTTTTTCAATCAATGCCTGAGAAAAAAGGTTATGCCCAAATAAGCTCAAAATAAGAGAGAGCGGGCAGCAAAAAAAAATTTGCAAAAAATAATTTTCTTTTTTTGAATTTTTTCCCATAGATTATATTTTTGTCTATCTGGAAAGCTTTGATTCATTTCATTTGGATTTGTTATGAGAAAGTTACGGACAATCTTATTTTTTGGGCACTTAGAGCATCTTCTTGAAAAAAATAACTTGTAGGATTCATTTCTGAATGCAATTTCTATAATTTTTCAAAAAAAAAAGTTCCATGTGGTTTAGTTTTTTTGCTAGAACAATCTCACCATTGGGATTAGTGCATTTTAATGCCATACAAAAGATATTAATATTTTAGATTTTCCTTCTATCTTGTACATACTTCTACATAACAGTTTTTTAAATAATGAAAATTAAGTTTTTTTGATTTGATTTTTTTTGCTAGACTCTCATCTAAATTCTCCACTATAAAGATTTAAAGCTCAGAACTCTGTAGCGCAAAAATTTAAAGTTAAAAATGTTCAAATTCAAAAAATCTAGTCCCACAATGTGCTGAAAAACTTGTTTTTTGCACTTTAAATGCATATATCTTGCAATCCATGCGAAAAAAAAATTTGAAATTTTTTCCACACATTGCCATTTAAGTTAGGTATAAGATCCTATGGTTAGATGTAGAAAAAAAACAATTTTCAATTTTTTTACTCTTTGCTATAGAAATGGCAATTTTGAGTGTTTTTTGGCAGAAAAAAGGCCTTGGTCCTTTAGGGGTTAAGGGGGCAGGTGTTAACAAGCCGGCTTGTGAGGTTTGACTATTGGCACTTGCTCTGGTTCCACCTATTGGCTCTGCTCTGGTCTCAAACTGGACCATCCAAGAAATGAAAAAAATTGTATGGAAATCTTTGTAAGATAGAGCCATCCATTCTGACCAATGACCCATTCCCGACCTATAGGTGCAAGTATTTTTGACCAAGCTTAGAATTTTTTTTTTTTCCTTTTCAAGGTTGGAACTAATAAATACATGATACATGTCCCAAGTTGTGAGAAAGAAAATAGGAAATAATGATTAGGAAAAAAGTTATTGAATGATCGGAATTGGAAGAGTCTAGATGTTGGCCATGGGTCCGGAGTACATTTTTCCTCCCAAAATTCCTAGTAATTTTAGTTCAAGAGATTAAATTACCAATTTTTTTGTAATCCTTGTCATTTCTATTGATGTACCTTTGAAAAATATTTGTTTTGCCTTCAATACTCTAGATCATATTAGAATTCCTTATTCAGTCAATTATGGGTGGCTCTACCTTAGTTTAAGACCTCATAATCTAGTATAGAACTAGCATAAGATCAAAGTAGAATTAAAAGAGGTTGAGAGATAGAGTGAGGAAGTAATTCCAAGATTGCCAAAATCCCTCAATCAGTCTAGGAAGTATAAGAGAAATCCAAATTGCCAAAAAACTCTATAGCCAACTCTCAAGGAAATAGTGGTGGAGGAGTTAGAAGGAGTGGAGGTATTAGTTGGAAGTGATGGAGAATCTTAGATAAGGAAGAACTTTAGGAGTATTCTCAAGTGTCCATTAGCAAGTCAATTAGAAAAGAATTGAAGGGAATAGGGGAATAATATCTTTGAGTAGTCTAATATTTTCTTGGATTTTGTATTATTCTGTTCCATCAAAAGTCAACTACTAGAATATAAATTATTGAAGTAAAATAGTGTTCAAAATAAAGGAAGAAGTGAAAAAGAAAAGAAAAGATGAAGTAGGAAGTATGGAAATTTTGATGAAGTATGGAACAAAAATAGGAAATTAGGAAGTATTAAAAAATTAGAAGTCAAAAGTAAAGTTAAAAAATACTTTCAATTTATAAGTTAGTAAAGAAACATGGATGAAATTTGAAGAACAAATTTGTAGTCAAACTTCATCCATGCATAATTTCCAATAGAAAAATCCAAATTGTAAATGCCTTATCATTTTAGATAGGTTGGGTTTGCTCCTACTAGTAAAAGATATTAAAGTTTAAAAATATAAATTACTAGAAAAAACAGCAAGATATAGAATCAAGAAGAACTAAGCTAAGGGCTTGAGAAGCTAATCAAAAGAAATAAATTAGAATTTAAAGCTCTTAGAAGAAATCTAGAGGAGTCCAACTATAGTTCAAATTTTAGAAAAGACTCAAAATTCTAGTAGTTATAGAAGGATGAAAGTTGGTTGAGAAGTTAGATGAATGTCGTGAGTAATTATCCTTCCAAGTCCAAACTTGTAACTTGGGAAGTAATTTCTAACATAGATAGGTAACTTAACCCCCAAATGCCCCCACCAAGTCGTAGTAATTTCGGACCAAATGGACCCTTTTGCTCGGGAATGGATACAGATTTTGGAAATCAAAATCCAACAGATTTCACCGTTCCAAATGGCAGAGGACCTGGGCCTGCACTAGTGCTAAAAATCTCGAAAGATTCCACCATATACAACAAAAGATTGTAATGGTCAAATATCAAAAAAAATTGAAAAATGCAGCCTTTGAGGGGACTTTTTGCACTTTGAGATGCTCGTGCAGGCGGAGGAAGTGTCCTTGTGGTCCCATTTTTGGACAAGGGTAGGGGAATCAAGTACCAAACATGTGGACAAAATTTCCAGCATTGAGGGGCTCAAAGTCCCCGAACACTATAGCTATGAATGCAAAAGTACCTCGGAGCACCGCCAGCACCTGACCAAGAACAATGTATAGGGGCGACTTACACGTCGACTTGTTGCCCCACGGTACACTGAGTAATTGCCTACTATAGTGGAAATCCTGTCCGACTTGGCTCAACCCAACGGTCTGCAACCGGCTTTAGCAGGTGCTTCCGGTTGCTACAAACAGCCCAGAATGCTCCAAAGCTAAGTTTCATTGTATTTGCCTGTTTAGCAATGGCCCCCATCTCGTCCATGAATGCATCCACTTGTTACTCCCCACCCTACATTATCGGAAACAAACCCTACGTATCCCTTGTACCATCCACCGGGTAAGTATAACCAAAATCAAACTCAAAGTTCTTGAATTTTAAAGCTGAAGAGGCAACATTTGGGGAGGTGGGGTGCTCAGGGGTTAAATTGCAAATTGAATTGGAATTAGAAGCTAGGATAAAAGATGGATGAAGTTTATAGCCTTCCTAAAGGCTAAATTTCATCAAGCCATATCTTTGTTAGGGAGGTCGGATTATTTTGAATTTTATGTTTTCAAAATTTTAATAAGATTTCTCTATCACTTGGAATTGTTGAATGTAGATTGTAACCACTTTGGCCTAAAAAACATAGCGACCATAGTTAGTTCAGATTTTTGATTAAAAATCATGATCAAAAGTTAAAATGGAGGTGGGGTGCTCAGGGGTTAAGTTTTGATTGATTTCTTTGCAAATTTGTGACATTTAGGTACTTATAAAAGCTCTATTGCTTAGTAGGCACAATAAAAAACGTCTAGACATCCACATAGTACGAATCACACACAAACTAGAACTTGGTTGTGTTTGTTTAATTGCCAAGGGTGGATAAATAAGTGCTTACAATATCCCAAAAAAGAATCCTTGTACTTGGTAAAAGAAGATTTCTCATTTTTTTCCCCACATGAGGTGGATCTTGAATCATGATTATAGGTTGGTTGCCAATCATTTCAAATTTCATAAGAAAGATAGGAGACTAAATTCCATAAGTTTCCCTTTACACACTCTCTGACATCCAAATTTTTGTTGTCTACTATCCTCATTAACCCTTTGTCCAATCAATGGACCAATCACACTTAATGTATTTTTTGTGAAGATTTTTAGCCGTATTCCATTATATTTCTATAGTCTAAAAATCAAATTTATTACATATTGTTAAGATACTATAAGCTAATTCAGGCATGGCTTTTAAAAGTGGATTGCAAAATGAATACAAGACACCATTTTTGTAATTTAGTCGTCTCAGTTTTGTAATTTTCCAAAACTATTTTTATTGAATCAAATGTAGCAGTTGATGGTTTAGGATCAAAATTCACAAACATGTTTCAAATTTGTAGAGGTACATTTTAGATCACAAAATCCATCTATATGATTTAATCTATGATTCTATGTGGTCAATTGGATTGTCTTAGTTTCATCTTCATCACATTCTATTGGTATTAGACCAACCACATTTCATTCTTTTTTGTAAGTTTCAAAAATGGAAGCTATGTATTTAAAAAAATTCTCTTGACTATAATATAAATAAAACCATCCTTTTTGAAATCAATAGTTGTAGTATTTAAAATTGATCCACATAGATTTTATTCATGAAAGAGAGAATTAAAGAGCTCCCAATATTAACTACAATTTAATACATTTGAAGAGTATTAGGGTGACTGGTATCGCTTTCTATTTCTCCTTCAATTACCTTTGTGAATATTCAAATAATTATTGGCCATATCAATTGGAAAATGATATAAAGTTTTTTTCTCTTAAAAAGTACCTACATGTAATAAAAGAAGGAATAATTCATCAATCTTAGGTGACTCTCCTTTTTTTAAATCATTATGCATATAAAAGTCTCTGCATGTTCTAGATGAGAAATTTTGAAAATATTGTTTGTCATATCATAGTGTCAACGACGCTAGCATGTGAGCATGTGAGCGTGAGCTTGAGAGCGGTGAGCGGGGATTGTGTGAGCCTAGAGCCTGAAAATAAAAAACTTGATGTAATTTGTAAATTTATTTGGTTAAAATGTAAAAAGATTGATTTTGTTTATTATATTTAGAAAAGATGCCCTATTACCACTAGACCTATGACCGTGGGTTTTATATCTAAAAGCCTGGGAAGTTGGCGTTATTGCATGTTTTGGAATTTATATTACATTTAGAGAGGCCGTCCAAAGGTGGACTAATTAAGTGAGAGTATATATAATTTAGAGGCAATTTCAAAGATGAGAAGAAGATAAATGCAATGAAAATATCATAGGATGTGGAACACTGTGTACATAATAAAATATTCTTTCATTGCAGCAAGGAATACATATTGGAATAAAAATATAATATTTTGCTACTCAAATTTGGAGATTTTGAAGATAATATATCGGTACTACATATCTACTTTATATCATGCTAATATCTGTCAATTAACTTGGTCACTCGTATGTCTTGATGATTCCGGCCGTAATAAGCACTTGTTTAACTTCGTCCAAGCTGAGGGTAGGAGCGTGGATGAATGGATGTATCTTATAATCCAATTTGCACAAATAGCGAAAGACATAATAAAGATGTTTGCAGTTAACATACATGCCACGCTTTCCAATGGACATCCCATTCATACTTCCATAATGGGGACAAGTACAAGATGGGAAATTGCAGAGAGTAATGCTGTAAACCTTCTGATTAGGTTCAATCCCAGAAGAAAGCGTAATAATAGCACCAAGTCCAGGATAAGGAAGGAAATTTACACCAGTAATACTTGCAGTAACATTCCTTGCACTTTCCCACTGATTACGATGATTTTCAGTGGGCGCCTTACTACTCCGTCGAACTTGCTTGCCATTTCGAATGGAAGGGATTCTTTCAGCATGTGCTGGTCGAGGATGAGTCCAGAGCATAGGCTCAAATACCCTAGATGAGGTGAATAGACGTCGAGGTGACATTGGCACACTAGATTGCAGGTGAAATCCAGCTTCTTCCAACTCTATGATTTCAGTACGAGTAAGATTGGTACCAGTAAGAACAGGCCAGACGTTAGGAATCTCGGGTCGTGTAAGAACATGAGAACGTTTAGGTCCCATGACACATCGTGCAATTTGATCTGCACAAAACCAGAAATCCTCGGTCTGAACAGCTGTGCCCTTATATTCACGCTTTTGTCCTTTGTAAGTAGGAGCAGCAGTAGGTTTACCATGTCTAACAATTAGTAGCTTGCATTTGGCTTGTGTGTACTTCTGAATGGCATGACACTGCTTCCTTGACTTGTGTGAAATTCTTGCTATGTGCCACTCCGATGTATTACAATCTGTTTCCACCACAGATTGGGTATGAGGCATGACTGTATTAAATTCCTCACTTTCAGCCCTGATTTGTACAGTAGCAGCGGCTGATCTAATTTGAACTCGAGGATGGGAAAAGTTCACCTTGTCAGGGCGATGAGAATCACCTTCAGAACCGATTGGAAGATCCAATTTTCTTTTGCCGGACCCAAATACCTCTTCTCCCTCCAAATGCAGAATTCGGGTGCAGATGTCTTCCGCTCCAAGCATCTGACTTAGAGCGTCTGCAATTTTCTTCCCATCTCCAGATGCCATAGCTCTCTTCAGTTTCAAATCTTCTTTAGAGGGTCCCTTCCCATAAGGGCCTCCGCAAAGATAAGCCCTATAATTCGTCATTTGCATAAAAGCTCGAACCCAATCATCGCAAGTGGCTACAAACAAATCAGACCCGCGTTTGCCAGAAGCTTGCATCCATTTATTATGCACTGTTTCTGCAAGGTTGCACGTTGGGATGTCTGCTAGTTCTTCAGTTGTCAGTTTCTGCAAAGATGATGATGAAGTCATTATTGGATTGGTTTGAAATGTAGAAAAAGATATGAAAAAAAGAATGAGAGTGAAGATCATACCGTTTCCATGAATCCACCCCACTGCCGATATCAAAAGTGCCAAAAGGCCAGCCAATCCTCGAGTTCATCCGAATTGCCGATTCTGATGCAGCTCCAGAGGAATACCACCACGCTCTAATTTCTAGATACATCTTGTCCGCCTTGGACATTGATGTTGCATCCTTATATTGCCTGCACAGTCGGATATACTGGTTTTGGAACTCTTTTGCAATTAGCTTCTCTGTATGCTTGTGCATGCTTGTTGCCCAGTGGAACAAGCAAGTCCTTTCACAATCCACCATTGGAAGGGATGGATCTCCCGACCCATATACAATGCGAACTGCATTGAAGTTGGCTTAAGCACTATCGCACATGAATCCCTTGAAGGTTGGATTTGACATCCCATTTTGTGCCATGACCTTATTCAGACAACGCCAAAAAATGATCTGACCTTCGGTGCCTTCAATCTGCATATCACAGACGGCAATGGTCATGACTTTGCAGTAAGTAGAGTCATAGACGTGACAAGCAATAGTTGTCCATAATTTCACCCTCTTTACATGGTCAAATATGATGAAGCAATTTCCAAGGTCGCCATTTGGTTGCATCTGTCGTACAAGATCAACACCGCTCCCAGGTCCATCCACAAGCATCTTGAACAAATAAACCTTCTCTTGTCCTTGTCCTGGAAATACACTATCATGGATATACTCCATTTTGGCACGTCCCTTCATGTCAAGAATCCGATCAATCTCACCACCTCCTTTGTTGTTGTTCCTAAAAGAAGATATCATATTCCGCACATTCGGCGAGCTAAGGAGTTGGAACTTATCCATGACATTCTCTAATGCATCGCCATGAAGCATCTCCTTTGGTCTGGGTCCATTGTGAATCAGAAATGTATCAAGGAACTCCTTGCTTGCCGCTATGGTAATGGCAGAAGTTTTAGCAGTTGGAGTCCTTGCCACTTCGTGAGCAATCAATCCGGTGATTGCTTCGAGAGACTCTCTACACTGGCCATCAGCAACTGGATGTGAATGAACACCCAAGTGGATCGCTGCACGTGACAAATTTGCAGTTCTCTATACATAATAAATCCGCGAGTTACATAGACTGAGACAAGTAGGAGGTTGTCTACAAACTTTACAAAGCACAGTAGACTCTAGTGGAGGAATCTGGCCTATGTTGAAAGGATGCTTGGTGGTCCCAATCCACTCAGTTTCGTTACTTTTTGAAGCTCGTGTGCGATAGTCACATCTCGGATTCTCACAAATCAAATGTCCAACACAATGCGACTTTCTGAACTTTAAACCGAGGTCGTTATGGATGTTAGAGGTCATAGTACGACTCCATGCATGACCATCATACCGTTTATCCATGCCCTCCATGCCCCTAGACCCACATGTGGATCCACGACACGGCGGTAGCTCAAAAAGAACATCGCCATCAAATCTAGCTGGGAGGAATTGGACGTTCTGATATTTAATGGCATCAAAATCAATTTGGGCAAGTTCATTCCGTGATCCGGGCATAGAAGACAATTTGCGTAGACACTATAATACAGTTAGGGAATCACGATGATTGGGAGGAAGAGGAGGACGAGAAAATCCGGACGATGCGGAACTACTAAAAGAAGAACTAAAGGTAGTAGGAACAAATGACTCCACAGTAGGTGGCAAAGCAAGATTTGAAGAAGAAGGTTGACAGACTTGAATTGGTGTCTCGCCTTCAGAATCACTGGATAACTGTATGACTGGTTCTAGAGACTCGCGTTTGACATCATTGACATTGAACATAACTGTATTCTCAGACCATCCACTAGCTAGAGATTCCACTTTGACTGGACGTACAAGTGGGAGTTCAGCATTGAAATTATCAGGAAGGGATGTCAGTATTTCAGTTGAAGTTGGCAAAAGCTCAAGCGAGAGACCATAAACTCTGAAGCGCCCTGCAAAAAGAAGCCAGTAGAACCCTTCTTGATCACTACATTTTGATTGCAAGATTGATTCCTTAAGAATGCCATAGTCATCTTGGACTTCTTCCTCTATGACAATAGAAGAAGGGGAGAACCCAAAGCGGACATGAAGGAGATGGGTGGGCACATGTACAAAACCTTGACTACCTAATGGTAAAACAAATGGGACCTCATGACCTCTTGCAACAATAGTAGCCATACTGAAGTGTCACATAAAGTTGCAGGGAAGTTGCAGCATTAGGAAGCAAGCAATGATGTTTACAAATGCAAGGGGTGCGAATATAAAGAAGAATGAAAGCTTCTATGGTTGTTTGAAATGAACGGACATATATCAGGGATGCCGTATAATTTGAAATTTGATTGATGATTTCAATGCTTGTTATTGCGTATCATATCAAGATTTGCTCTAGAAGAAGATATATCAACAACATTTGAAATGAAGTTGGGTAAGGCGGCGTACTGCATAGTATCAATTAGTAAATCAGAAATAATAAATGAACTATAATACTGACAATGTATCATTTTCTGTCAGACAATATTAGTAGAATTAGAGCTAGCACTGATAGGAGACGATAGATCAAAATGCCTTAGATTGCATGATACCTGACATACTTGCAATGATAATTGCATATCTTGAGATAGGTAAAGGTTTTTTTCATTGATGATAATATGAATAACAGACATATGAAGCCGTCACTTACTTATAAAATTGAGTTCCAATTTTGTGGAGAATAGCTGTTGAAGTTCCTTAGAATATAAAAGGTTGCAGAGTGGAATGAAGCAGTATGTAAAAACGCATGTTGCAAGAAGTGGGTGATGTAGTATGGAGGATTGGAAGATGCTGATATTGTAAGGCCCTACTAGTTTATTTTTTCAGATGCAAGGATATTTGTTTTCTCCATTGTTAGCGTTGGAAACTCCAGTTCAAGGTAGGAAGAAGAGGAGGAAGAAAAGTAGTTTTCGTTATTCAAGTAGAAGGCAATTGTTAAGGGCTAGAATGACTAGACGGGTGCCTCTAATTAGTGCGGTTGATCTGTCTGGCACAACGAGGAATTTGACGTATGAAGGTATTGTTTCATGTGAAGCAATTGGAGAAGATAACGTGGAAGTTGAACCCGTCTCTTGCAAAGCTCAAGCAGATATTGCCTCAAGTTGTAGTGATTGGGATCAAGATATTAACGGAGAAGAGGAGGAAGAACAGCAACAACAAATAGCCCGAACAATAGAATTGGAGCAGGAGGTAGGAAGCACAAACACAATGGTAAGGAAATAATTATCCCAAGTGATATTGAGTTTGAATATATGTGAAATTTTTTCTTAGAGGCAGATTTTGCAACTTTGCATCATTTCATGCGCGCCGAAAGCCCGATTCCAACGGTATATAGCATGTAAAAAACGGACCAATATTGAGTATTTTATGCCCTAAAAACTAATTCAGCATCTTAGAATCTTCCCTGAAATGTTCAGTTTCTGATGATTTTTAGGCAAAATCCAGCACTTTTATTTTTAGCAATTTTTGCTGATTTTTGTAAATTCGCTCAAGTGTCCTAAAATTCTGAAAAAAATTGGAGTAAATTTGACGTGTATAATCTATGGGTATAAAATTTTTTGGCTTGAAATCTTAAAAATTGAAGAAGTTATTTAGAAGATTCCCTTGAGCTATATCTACCAATCTCTTCCTTGTTTTTTTTTGTTTTTTTTTGGAGACTAGTTTCACCCTAACTCTTGTGTTGTCTTTGAACGTCGTCTTTGAAGGCGCCGAGGCAACAACCAACAAGGGAGGGACAAGAAGCGATCACCATGGAAGAGGCGGAGGTTGCGGTAGAGGCTACAACGGAATCTGTGCGGCAAGATGGACAAGGAAGAAATCACGAGACAAGTGCAAGCATTGAAGGAAATCCAGGTATGCGGCTTTTTTCTTGGCCTTTCAAAACCCCAGCCGTTAACGGCTGCGCTTTTTTGGGTTCCGATTTAGAATAGTATATGCTAGGATTCCGTCCAATGGCACAGTTTCTTTCACCTTCTCACACCCTAGCCGTTAACGGCAGCCATTTTCGGGAGTCAAACTTTCCTATTCTGCGCATTAGAAATTAGGTCGCATATAGTAATTTTTCACTTTCTCACACCCCAGCCGTTAACGGCAGCCGTTTTCGGGAGTCAAACTTTCCTATTCTGCGCATTAGAAATTAGGTCGCACATAGTAATTTTTCACCTTCTCACACCCCAGCCGTTAACGGCAGCCGTTTTCGGGAGTCAAACTTTCCTATTTTGCGCATTAGAAATTAGGTCGCACATAGTAATTTTTCACCTTCTCACACCCCAGCCGTTAACGGCAGCCATTTTCGGGAGTCAAACTTTCCTATTCTGCGCATTAGAAATTAGGTCGCACATAGTAATTTTTCACCTTCTCACACCCCAGCCGTTAACGGCAGCCATTTTCGGGAGTCAAACTTTCCTATTTTGCGCATTAGAAATTAGGTCGCACATAGTAATTTTTCACCTTCTCACACCCCAGCCGTTAACGGCAGCCGTTTTCGGGAGTCAAACTTTCCTATTCTGCGCATTAGAAATTAGGTCGCACATAGTAATTTTTCACCTTCTCACACCCCAGCCGTTAACGGCAGCCATTTTCGGGAGTCAAACTTTCCTATTCTGCGCATTAGAAATTAGGTCGCACATAGTAATTTTTCACCTTCTCACACCCCAGCCGTTAACGGCAGCCTTTTTCGGGACATAGAATTTTTTTGGAGACCGGTTCAGATTTCAGATTCATTGCTGAAATTTTGTGGCATCCTCCACCCCAGCCGTTAACGGCAGCCTTTTTCGAGACGTAGAATTTTTTTCCCTCCGGTTCAGATTTCAGATTCATTGCTGAAATTTTGTGGCATCCTACACCCCAGCCGTTAACGGCAGCCCTTTTCGGGACGTACAATTTTTTTTCACTCCGGTTCAGATTCATTGCTGAAATTTTGTGGCATCCTACACCCCAGCCGTTAACGGCAGTCCTTTTCAGGATGTAGAATTTTTTTTCCCTCCGGTTCAGATTTCAAATTCATTGCTGAAATTTTTTAGCATCCTACACCCCAGCCGTTAACGGCAGCCCTTTTCGGGATGTAGAATTTTTTTTTCCCTTCGGTTCAGATTTCAGATTCATTGCTGAAATTTTTTAGCATCTTACATCCCAGCCGTTAACGGCAGCCCTTTTTCGGGATGTAGAATTTTTTTCCCTCCGGTTCAGATTTCAGATTCATTGCTGAAATTTTTTAGCATCCTACACCCCAGCCGTTAACGGCAGCCCTTTTCGGGACGTAGAAATTCTTCCACCGCAGTTCAAATTTCAGATTCATTGCTTAAATGTTTTAGCATCCTACACCTCAGCTGTTAACGGCAGCCTCTTCTAGAACATAAATTTGCTTGCTATATATATTACGGTTTCCTTCAATGCTAAATTTTTGGAGCCTTTCTAA
Source organism: Neckera pumila (assembly GCA_963969595.1). NCBI lineage: Eukaryota > Viridiplantae > Streptophyta > Bryopsida > Hypnales > Neckeraceae > Neckera > Neckera pumila. Next base: position 20,771,399 of record OZ018416.1, on the reverse strand, counting down.
GCTGCAACAGTTAACAATTGTTATGTCAAATTACATATTAATCTCTTTTTTGATGTCATCACAAAGATCATGACACAAAGAGATCCAGATGCACCGGGATTAGATGTCTTACACCAACCTCTTTCTGAGGATCAATTGGAGTTACAGTTCCATGGCTTTTTGAAGAAAGAGACTGTCAACACATCTTCTCTTCTTGAGCGGTTGAGGTATCAACCAAAGGCAAAATCAAAAATCAACATTCCTTTGTGTCGTATGATTTCTTTGCCAGTTGTGAGGCCCTTTTTGAAGAATGACGTTATGAACCTTGCTGCACATTTTATTACTTGCGGTTACATGGAAGGAAATGGAGTTTTTTATGTGGCCTTGGAAGACAATGAAGGAAAGACAGTAGATGTCACGAATGATATTGTTAAATCCTGGAGTGCCAATTGGGTGAAGGCCAATGCTGCATTTGAGAAAGAATTGGAGAATGATGAAGATCTCAAAGTTTTTGCAGGCAAGATGTTTATGGTATGGGATGGCAACCATCGTCTGCAAGCATGGCTACCTATAATCAACCGCGATCATGCAGATGACTTCATCTGGCATTATGCGGTTGAAAGTATTATTTTGGAGGTTAAGGGAGATATTGCAACTATGTTGGCAGCATTACATGAAGTGAATTGGTAATCTCTTTTCTTTATTTATCAAAGTTTGGTTCATTTCACTTCTTAGTCACTAAAGGTTGTTTGGTTTGAAACATTGGAATTGTTGCTATTCTATATTTTTTTTCTTTCATGTTCACTTCATAAATTTTAACACAATACATCTTGTTTGTCCAAGAGAAACCAAAAATCCCATGTTTCTATAAATCTTGTTCACAAACTTTATCGCATTCAGAGTATTGCTGGCCAACCACTCTCATATTTTGAAAAACTTGTCTCCAACAATGATCTTGTTGCAGCTGAAGCAAAGCAGAAGTCAAAACAAAGAACATGGTTCACTCTCACTCTTGAGGCTCTAAACGGAGTCTTATACCAGGTAAAGTTTTAAACTTTTATTGGCCACTTCATATTTTGTTTTCAATTTTTATCTCTTCTTTTTGTTCTTATTGTTAATTTGAATTAATATACTATGAATCATTGTATACATCATTTGTCATCGTGTGTCATTTTTCTTATTCTCATACATCAATTATCTTATGCAGCAAGAGTTGGGAGAGTCTGCTGCAACTACTCAAAGGAAATTTTATGAGAAATATCCCAATCCAGCAGATTGGACTCCATCTGCAGTTCATGAATGGGTCTCTAAAACTGTTGACAAGGTCAAGATAGCTTCTCATTCTGAATTGAGGAAACAACTTCCTATTGCAGATCCAAAACACACGACTGCCTTCTTAGAGCAAGTGAAGTTTCACTATGAAACTCACGATGAAAGTCCAGAGATGACTCAAGAGAAACTTTGGATGCTAGCAACTTCAGCAATGGACACTTCTATGAAGATCAAGTGGTTAGAGAGGTGGAATAAGTCTCCTTCTCTTCGCGAAGCACTCAAATTTCCTAAGTCAAAATTCAATGATATTGACTTCCCTGAGTGGCTTCATAAAGCTACATGGTGGGCTCAGGTGAGTACTAATCTTATTTTTTTTTCATATTCTTCCTTTGAACCTTTTTGTTCAATCATAACATTCTTCTAATCTAAATTTTGTATGTCACAGTTGGCTGTTGAAACAGAAAAGCTATTTGATGCCACAGTAGCTGATCTGGGAGTGTCTATTAACTATCTTCCAGATGGTATGGATCCTTTGCCCACAATCTTTGATTATGTGGAGTCAATGCGCATATTGTTGTGGGATGCTGCATTTTTCCGTGAATTTGATGTGGATAAGGGGATCCACAAGAACCATAAGATTGATAAACAGCTGAACTTCAAACCAGCTATGCAAAGGGTGCTTTACAGATACTTCAAGTATATTCTTTTTCCTGCTAAAGCCATTTCCAAATCTCCTGCTTTCTTTGCAAATTACTTGGACAAAGAAAGTGAAGATTGCATGTTCACAGAGGGGATCATGAGTTCTTGGGATCCCTTGCATTGGGAAAGGTGTGGGTGGTATTTGGATTGTCCTCTCAAAAGACCTCCCACTTTTGACATTGCCCTTCGAGATTCCATTGAACCTGCACTCAAAGGTACAATCATAGTTACAACGATGGATAAGGATGCAACGAAGAAGACAAGAAAGACAAAAGCTAAGCCAAAGAAAGAAATAGTTCATCTTGATGATTCCAATGAAGATGTGCCAGTTGAAGATAGTCTCAAGGATCTTCTTGTTACTGGACCTTCTTCTTCAAATGTTGAGGCTACCCTCCCCCCTTTAAAGCGACAAAAGACTATTTCTACTCCTGTGGTTTTGGTGCCAACTTCTTCTCCTATCTTTGAACTTCCTCCCCAATTTAAAGGTATGATGGGTACTTTGGCTCCTTTGTCGTCCCCTCATACATCCTTGGAGTTGATTTTAAATGATTCTTTTGTTAGAATTATCGAGGAGAAAAAGAAGACTGGTACATTTGGCGCGCCATATGACGACATTGTATCTTTTCTATCAAAGGTGAGTTCATTCTTTTTATTGATTTTCTTTGCTATTTCATGTTTCATTGTTATGAAATCTTACATGTTCTACAAAATCCATCTCTTCGAATTCATAATGTTTTGTGCCTTTAACATCTTCAATTATGAATTAACATTATATAAATTTGTCTTTGTAGGTTGGTGAAGGCAGGGAGTTCTTTTTTGATGGCAAAGTTCAAAAGAAACCTGCAGTGGATCTCATCATTGCGGATTATCCGGATGGTTTTCCAGTTCCAGGGGTTTCAAATCCACCATCTCAAATTCCCCACTGGAATGCCAACATTCCAAGTTTTCTTCAAATAATGATGGCATTTTGTCTCACCTATCTTCATGATGATGGAGCATTCCTTCTATTTTATCCTGATAGTTTGACGGTAAAGAGAGAAGTGGCAGGATTCTTCAAAAACTACAAGTTGAAGGTCAAGGATGAATGGACTATCATCAACTGTTTGCACTTGGCTAATCCTATGAATCCAACTAAAAAAGTAAGTTACAATTTCAAACTTTCATTTTCGTCATTGATTCATTTTTTATTGTATTTCCTTTGATTTTATGCGCACTTTCTAATTTCATCTGATTTTCATTCCAGACTATGAAGTTCAAGGCTTTATTGTTGGTTCGATCATTTGCTTCTCCCATTACAAGGCAGCCTCGGGAGTTTGTGATTACTAATGATCCTTCAATTCCTGAAGTTGATTTAGCCACAAACGACATCCTCTTCAATTCTGTTACTATAGCAAGTCAATTATGTAGAAAGGAAGATGGCAAGCCATGGAGGGGTGCAAAAGAAAAGTCTGAGGTTCTAATGAAGCTTCTTGTTCATGGTTTGAGTCCTGTAGGTGGCATTGTAGCAGACATGACTGCCTCTACAGGTATTGTAATCTACAATATTGACTTACTTCTTTTTCTATTTTTTGTTTGATTTTTAATTCTATTCTTCAATTTTGATGTTTCATAATTCATATATTGTGTTTCACTCAGGTTCTTCTATTAAAGCGGCACATTCTTCTAATCGCCATATCCTTGCACTAGAAAGTGATGCCAAACTCTTTGATGAGGTACTGAAGCCTCTAAAAACACCTATAACCATCTCCAAAAATCTAGATTCTACTACCACACGTGATGGTATGGACATTGATGATGACTCTCCAATTGAAGACGTTGCACTACTTGACTTATGTAAGTAAGTTCTTATATTATTCTACTTATATTATTCCTTTTCAACAACTTCAATTATAAATCCTATACCTTGTATTTTAATTTGTTACTCCATTTTTGATATATGGTTTATTGTTTGCAGTTGGATGACTCCATTGCCAAGGCAAACCTTGCCTTTTTATCAGCACCCTGGATTTTTTAGAAGTCCCTCTCTTAGTCCTCGTGGCCTCCCTGTTTATGTTGAAGCTTTAGCATTAGCTTATGCTAATGATTCATCTGATTCATCTTCAATTTCTCAATCTCCTCGTAGATCTTATGATCCTAGAGTATGTTCTTATTTTGAACTCAGTGCATCTGAGTCAGACGAAATCTAAGTTTATTTTCATAATTTGATATTTTATTCCTATTGTCTTGTTTTTCAAATTGAATTTGCCTATACATGATGTAGCAATTTGCAATTTGAACATAGCAATGATGTAGCAGTGTAGCAATTCGAATCCCATTTGCTGCCCTAAAACTTCACCTTGTGCCTAAATTGCCAATACCTTATGAGCCTTGATTTATACTCCACCACTAAATTATATGAAATTTTAGGAAGTTGAATTTAACTTGGAATTCAATGAAACTACTACCATTAGATTAATTATGTAATCAATTAAAAATAGGTCCCCCCAAAAGGACATCAACTAGAAAAATAGTGGTTTAGGTCATTTGGGATTTACACATTCATTTGGTATATAAAATATGACTACTATGTTTATTTTATGTATTACATGTTCAAGATATTTTTAAAATTTAAAAGCATAGTTATAAAAATAAAATAAAATAGGTGGACCATTTTCATTCTTTAAATTTACATGAAGGCCTATAGATCAATTTTTGGTACAAAATCACATAGTGGCATATTCATTTGTTGTTCATTTGGATTGTAGATCCTTTCATATAATTCCACAGTCATAGGTCTTTAACAAATTTACAAACCCTAAATTTCCAAAAAAAAATTGAAGGCTCACAGGCTCATAGGCTCACACGCTCACAGGCTCATGCTCATAGACTCACATACTAGCATCCCCGATCATAGTGTGCACTCCAGGGCTTTTTTTTTGGCTTTCTGGTGCCAGATTGCACCAGAAAAAAAAATCTGGCTAAAAAAGGTTATAAAAAATGCCCAAAAAATTGGATGAAATCGCCAGACAATTTTGAAATTAAAAAAAATATTAGATGAAATCGCTTAATTGTGGATGAAAACCATACTATACATTCAATAAATGGATGAATGTTGTAATTTGGAGCACCACTGTAACATTTTATATCGCCACTATGGCACTTCTTCAAAAATGAAAAAAAAAGCCCTGGTGCACTCTAAATTAGATATTTCATTGAGAAGGAATGTAACCGCAAATATTCATAGGGAAAACTTCCTTCCTTACCCTGGACTCGGTGCTATTATTATACTTTTGTCCGGGGTTGAATCTAACCAAAAGATTTATAACATTACACTTTGCAATTTTTCATCTTGTACTTATCCTCACTATGGAAGTATAAATGGGACCTCTATTGGAAGGCGTGGCATGTACATAAACTACAAACACCTTTATTACATCTTTCGTTAATTTTGCAAATTGGATTATAAGATAGACACATTCATCCAAGCTCCTATCCTCAGCTTGGATGAAGTGAAGCAAGTGTTTGTTGTTGCCGGAATCATCAAGACGTGCAAGGAAGCAAGTTAATTGATAGATCTTAGCATGATATGAAGTAGATATGCAGTACCAATATATTATCTTCAAAATCTTCAAATTCAAGTAGCTAAATATTATATTCATATTCCAATATGTATTCCTTCCTGCAATAAAAGAGTATTTTATTATGTTCACAATGTTCCACATCCTATGATGATTTTATTGCATTCGTCTTCCTCTCATCCTTGGAACTGCCTTCAAATTAATTATTTGTGCGCTCACTTCATTAGCCCACCCTAGGGCAGCCCTTCAAAATGTGATATAAATTTCAAAACATGCAATAGCACCAACTTCCCCAAATCCTAGGTTTTTAAATCTAAAATCTATGATCATGGATCCTGTGGTAATAGGTCATAATTTTCTAAATATAATTAATTTTGTTGAAAAACAAACACTCTTTTAACTTTTTAGCCCAAAATTTTTAGAAATTACATCACGTTTTAAATTTCTAGCCTCTAAGCTCACACAATTTCCGCTCACTGCTCTTAGGCTCTCGCTCATACGCTCACATGCTAGCGTCAACGCTTTAACAGCACCAGAGCTCAATTTTATAGACAAGTGATTTCTACCCATGAGTGCTCTAGTAAGTGCAATTTTTGAAAAGAAAACTTGATCACATTGTAATTCATAAATATTTTTCTATTCTCTACACAAGTTTTTTAATTCACTTCTTTGCAAATATTTAAAATTCACTTGAGTGCAACTCTTCTTTCCAGAATTTTGTGTTGATGATTTCAACCTCATCACTTGTTTCCAAAAATCTAGAATAGTAGGAATTAAAGAAGACTTGTCCCAAGAAAAAAGGGTTAATTTACATGACAAAAAGGTTCTTTATTTCAGCTCTTTTCTTGTTTTCATTCATAAAAGAGTTAAATTTAATTTGAATCAATATACCAATCCTTAACATTGTGCATATCATATTTTAATGATGAAATATCATAATATTTTTCCCAATTTTTAGGTAATTCTCATAAAATCCATGACACATAATTTTTTTATAGAAAGCAACCATGTCTGATCTAAGAACATCAAAAATACAAGGCACATAAGATTTGAGATATTGAACCTTATTGGCTACAACATCCTTTGCCATCCAAACTTGTATATTAGATTGACTTGATCAGTTGAAGTGCTTGCTCTCTTGGCTTGGGAATGTTGTCTTCCATTAATATGTTGTCTAATGGTATCTACAACCACAAATTTTCCTTCATAATTACTAATTTGAATCTCCGCAAAAGATTTTCCAACATCTTGACTCATGAAGCATAAAATGATTTAGTGACTTTAAGTATGGAATATAAGCAAATTTAGAGATAAGTATATATTTTCACCAATTCAAAAATCAATTGTTGAATAAAGAACTTGGATGAATAAATAAATCATTTTCCTACTTAACATGATAGAAATCAAAGAGCATACCTTATTTGCTGTGTTTTTATATTTATATCTTCTCCTTCTCAATTACCAAAGCATCCTTGGAGGCTTATTCTTCAACAACTCTTTGGGCTTTAACTTTTGAAAGAAGAGCAATGCACACTTTTTTATTGTTGGATTTTAAATGATTTGAGAAATTTGAAGATTATCATATGCTCGAAGAAAATTTTTCTTATCACAAGGAATACAGTTAACAACCCACAAATCCTTTTTTTTTTTTTTCCCTTTTTCCCTCATTTTGGATAGCACTCTCCAAATTGATCAAATGGACATAAAACTCGCAATTTCTCCCATTTTTCTAGCACCTCACAAAAAATGCTACATTCTTATCGACAAAAGAATTAGCAGACAATCTATTACTCATTGAATCCAAAGATTTTGACCCAAAAGATCAGATTTGAATCTCCCTCCATCAAATTTGATTCTCTTAGGAGATAAATTTTAAATTTGATCCTCACTGTTAGTAGGGGGAAATGATCTTCTTTCACCAACTACTTCACTTTCTTCTCCAATGTTCTCTGTTGGAATCTTGTTCTCCATTTTTTTCATGAGAATTTGCCACAACAACTATATTTTTGTGTATTTTCTATAGAAAGTAAAAAACATTGACAAAAAGCCAAAATACTACTTCTGCAACAACCACATCCATATAGCAATGTTCTAATAGGCACTTAGAAATGATGATGGCATTCACAGCAATTACAAAACATTGGAGTAGATTCAGAGGGGTCAAACACTTGTTAATCACAAGTAATGCCTCCATCCATGCGCGCATACTTTGTCCAAGAAAGCTCCATGGCTTGGAAGATGAGATTGATCCAAAAGACTCTACAATATCCATTTGCACCTTTTCACAAGTAGTTACCAAAGGGCCCTAGAAGATAATCCATATAAGACAACTTAATTCCGAATGAACCAAATTCAAATGGCTATTCAATCAATTTTAGGCGTAGTTACTTTATAACTGATTGAAATGATTAATGTTTGCATAAAAAGCAAACAAAATGTGAGTTATGAATCTAGACTATGGATGCTTGTAGACTCTAATGTAATATTCTTATACTTTTGTTAATCTATTGTCATAGTTTAACAAAATTTATACAATGGATGCAATTTTGGACTATATTTGTGCAAAACATCATGAAATCTCCCAATACTAAAGGACATAGATCTTCCAATGATTTGCATGCGATATAAACAATACATGCAAAACATTGTGAGATCTCTTCATGTTTTGTTTATATTCCCAAATTATTTTTCTTATTATTATTTTTGAACTTTGAATTGTCTAAATTTAATGAAATATAGCAGTCCTTCAAACAATCATTTTTAATTTGATACCATTCCCTGCAAAATTCAAATGCACCCAATACTTAGTCATCATGAACAATACAATCATCACTTAATATACATCTCGGACTATGAAACAACTATTTCATATATCAAGTCATTTGCAAAGTGTAAGGAAAAAGAAAGAACAAAAGCGACTCACTTCCATTTTTTGTGACAAAGAGCACTATTTGTTTAATCAACTTGAACCTTTGGGCATAATGTCATAGCATGCCATGAACACAAAAAAGTCATTTGCACAAAATTAGTATGTCGAGGTGTCATTTGAAGAGATATCTTTTTGGCCCATGATCTTAAATTATCTAAGAATTCTAATCGTACAAAGAAATATAAATTTTATATAGTCGATTCTACAATTTTAGATTTCCAATCAAGATTCCATAAACATAAGTTAATGTTATGTGCAACCTATATGTTCTAGATAGATTATATACTAAAAGATAAGAAAGAGGATGGACATAATTAATTAAGTTCAATACCTTTAGTCTTCCGTGAGCTTGGAAACCAACTTCAGAAGTTCCTAGCATGTAAAACAACATTGGATATCACTTCATGTACCAGTACATTACTCAAATCAAAGTTGCACATTTCAAAAATTGTTCAAAATATAATAGATAAAACCATCACATTTGTCTCACAGAACTACAAAAAATAAATCATGGCCCTTGAGAAGAAAGCAATAAAAAAATACAATAGATGAACAATGCATCCACGTGGAAAAGTTCATAAATCAATGATTTGTTGAGTACCTTCCTTTTATCCTCTGTAAGTTGAGGGATAGTAAGCTGAATCACATTGCCATCATTGTTTGGTGTAATACAAACATCCAACTTGATGAGAGTTTTTTCTATCAAAGTTAAACTGTATCAAGTGAATGCCTACAAGACTCAGCTTGCTATAATCCAAGCAAAAAGAATTGCCAGAGCACCAATGAGCAAAAACAAGCAAAATATCACCTGAAATTTCTTTTTATACAACTGCCGCTTTATTGTATCTATGGCCTCAAAGCTTGGAGTTCATTTGCGCCATGCTCCGAGCCTGTTCTCTACAAATTTGAAACGTCTACAAAACTAGGGAACTCAAAATTTGAACCGGCTAACAACTTCATGGAGTTCACGTGGTTGTTTATTGGATTGTTTCTTAGAATCTACAATCTCACATAAAACACTATATTATCTACATTCATCCAAATAATAAAATTTATTTATTTATATTTTAAAATTATGACCTAGCTTTTGGGACAAGTATACCTATATTTATGATTTGACTTGTTATTTGTTGTAACTTATATAATATATTTTTACATTTGTAAAATTGCTATATCATTGAATTTGTCTTTAAAAGCACTTTCACATCAAAGCTGTTATTTTAATAATAATAAACACTGAAAGTAGCTTGTTATGCATTTGAAGTTTTTATAAATAAATTTTATTATGATACCAGTTGCTTACCCAAGTCTAGGTTGCCTGCGGGACATATGGATACATATTCAATGATCATGACTTCTTATCTCCTCATGTGGTCCAGTTGAACGGAGAGGTTGAACATCTGAAAATTGATGGTGCCTTAAATTTTAGTTTACTAACTTTGCAACAATATTTGCTCTTGATATGCTGCAATTAGTCCACAATGCTATAACTGAGTTTGTACCTGCTAATGGGTCGTGTGCCGGCACATTTAAATAGTGGAGGTGGTTGTTGAAACTTCAGAATTATAGCTTCCCTTGAATGCGATTCATTGTGTGTTTCATAACCAGTTGTTGAGTTTTCAACACTCACGTGGAACCATCCCATTGGCAACCCATCACCATTGCCATTACAAGTTACAACTCATAACCTTCTCTCCTCTCAACTTGCTTCCTCCACCCTTGGATCACGGAGATCAAAGGTTGTGATTGAAAAGTGAACAACCGGTTATGTCCGATAACCTACTCGCTCCTACCGCGGCTCGTCCGTTATCTAATACGTAACCTCTTTCTCTTGGGGCTTGGCTGTTCCATTTGTTTTCCGTACTCAGCATTCCTATTTCAAACACTGTCTTGTCATATAATTAACACCCATTTTGAAGGGCATCAGATTCTTTAGATGATAATGATTCCTCACAATCTCCCATTGATCTATTCTTTGGGGAAGATTATGATTGTGTCTCGGAATACTTCGAGGATTTTGGAACTCTTTCTCTAAGTCCATGGCCATTGCAGGAAGCGTTGGAGGCAGGGGCTTTTTTTTCATTTTTGAAGAAGTGCCATAGTGGCGATATAAAATGTTACAGTGGTGCTCCAAATTGCAACATTCATCCACTTATTGGATGTATAGTATGGTTTTCATCCACAATTAGGCGATTTCATCTAATATTTTTTTTAATTTCAAAGTTGTCTGGCAATTTCATCCAATTTTTTTGGCATTTTTTATAACCTTTTTTAGCCAGATTTTTTTTTTGGTGCAATCTGGCACCAGAAAGCCAAAAAAAAAGCCCTGGTTGGAAGCTGAAGAGGCCGAAGGGGGGAGTAAGAGCAGGTACTTTACGGCTCTCGAAAAATGTGAGAAAAACGGAGGAGTGGGTATGCTATTGAGGTGCCTTCAATTCTTGTCATGGAAAATGTGACTTTTCTCAGCGAGCAGAATCAGGTGAGCTTCTTTTTTTTTTAAACAAATGGAAAGTACCAATGTATTAGAAGGCAAACCAGAAAACAAAGGAGCCAAGCCGAAGCTGGCAGCAAAGAGAAACCGAACCAATGAAAAGAAGAGAAGAGAGAACAAGAAAACAAAGTGCTAACTGAAACTGCAAGAGGCCCCTTTTTCCTCCAGACAACGTTTGTACCGCTTCTGTGGGTAGAATCAGGTGAGCCTTGAAGAACGAGAAAATACTTGCTTTTTGTTAGTTTAGTCGAGGTGATGAATTGCAGTGCGGCATGGATTTTAAGTGGTTGATATGTCAATCTGGTCTGTATTGGATGCTTATCAATCTGAATTGATTTCGGTTAGTACAGAGACATTTTTTAGAGTTGAGACTACCTCGAGGAAGCAAGGATGCTCCCCATACTTTCATTGCTCTCATCATCGCCACCATCAAGTTGTTGTCTGGTGAGCTCCTGTCTTTGAATTTCTCGAATGAAGAGATGCTTTCGAAGTCATATTTTATTCATTGATACTGTGGTTCAATATGTTGCCTCTTCTGTAATGAGTGTGCCGTGGTGAACAGAGCTTGTTGACTGCCACAAGGAGAGGAAAGAGATACGTGACAAGTGCGAGGGACACCTGCTGAACCGACGACCTCGCTCGCCATCGCCGAAGGGAACTGCGGGTTTTCTCATCCCGCCCCCCCTCTCTGTCGCAACGGATGAACAGCGCTGGATTCTCGTTTCTCTTCCTCTTCTGTTACAATTCAAAAAAATAAAATAAAACCCAAAGAACTCGGCCAATCAACCTCTATTCGCCTTGAGCAAACCCTACGGAGGACTGTAGCTAGGCGCATAGCTGTGCTCCGCTCCGTAGGGTTTAGGAAATTCATCTATTGCTGTGTTTGTTACCCCGATGAAATTCATCTTGTGCGTGGGGGGCGCCCAGCGATTCTTCGGACGCCATCGCTGAGGTCGTCGGTTCAGCAGTCTACCCCAAGTGCAATATGGAGCTACGTGGTGCAAAAGCAATTAAGAAAATGGACAAGGTGACTGAGAATTCTGCTTCATCAAGTCTGTAGTGTAAGCGCAGACAGAGCAACGCTTGCCTAAGGGACGCTTTACACCAAGAGGCTGGGCCATTCCCCTTGAGGCCGATTGCACAAATTTCAGCCTTTTGTCCAATCACAAGTGAAGATTTCAACCCTTTGTCCAATCAGAAGTGAGGATTTCGAGTCTCTGACATAGGAAATTGGCCCGACCTCTTGGTGTAAAGTGTCCCTAAAACTCTTGCTAGAATATGCAGAGAACAGGCATGCCAAAATTTGTAGGAGTGCCAACAGTGGACGACAGGTACTTAATCTTCACAACACATATGGTACTCTTAGTCCTGCATTCCTAGTACCAGATTTATGCTTCTAGAAATATTAAACTTCCCTAAAACTCGCTCTGAGTTAGACCAAATTCTCTTGTTTGGTTCTTATCTCTTGAGAAATGCCTTATAGTCGGGTGGGTGTGTCCTCAAGTTCTTATTTTGAAATATTACATTTCTTCGAGACGTTTCCATCATCTAGACTTTGAAGCAGATAGCAATTATAGTTTGGAAGTAAATGAGTTTCAAAGTTAACCACCCCATAGACTCTTAGTTGTTGACAATCACTCCATAAGATCAAGTTTCATAATCACTCCAAAAAATGTCTAAAGTATGTTTCTTTTTTGAGCCACAGTGACTTGAATATTTTATTGCATTTTTGTAATATTTATAGGGGACATCATTTTAGACCACCCCCATTAATATTTCAAAAATTTCACATACATGTGCTTCAAAAAAATTTTACATAGAGAAAAATGTAGATAATATTAATTTGAATGGAATTTGATGATTCTTTATGAATCAAAGACTTGAGATTTCATTTACTGTTGTAGATGACCTACAGGTTGCAATTTGAACTATTGTTGCATCTAATTTGAATAGATTTGAAGATATTTGTCCTACTACACAATTACTACAAATCATTTTAATTTGTATTCAACAACCCAAACAATAATTTTCATCACAATCTTTTTTGAATTCGAGATAATAGTTTACAAGGGTGGTATATAGTAGATATGTTTGGATTGTAGGTGATTGAATATGATATGACAGCAACAAAGTGATAACAAAATTTTGACAATATGTTGTATGCCTTCATTCTGTTTGTATCATATGTGTTTGTCAATACTTTGTCCATTTGATTGAATGCATAAGAAATGAATATGTAGAAAACTAGTAAATACTTGATCTCAACAGGGCCTCTCCGCAGCTCTATCCACCTCCAAATATCACTGACTCCTACTCCTATCCTAAAATGCATATCCTACAAATCGGATACTTCAGTGGTCCAGGATGAAGGCTACTTCGGAAACTCCACAACTGACGGTCTTAAATTTGTTCTTCAACATCACCCCCTCGGGGAAATTCCAACAGGCACACCTCTGGCGACAGGCTTGCCAATTCACACGTGAAAAAGAAAAACATAATTACTGTAATTCCACTGATGTGAATACCGTGAAATTTCACAATGTCCCTAACCTTCACCACGAATACATGAAGACTGTCTGCACTAAACTCATACAACTAATACCATTACATATATTACTGCTAAGCATAGCCAAAGTGCGCTTGTATCCAACTATTACCCAGCTATTATACAATTCAGATGAAGGCTTCTTGGGGTTCCCCTTCACCAGAAGGCCGAGGCTGCAGTAGGCCTGTGCAGGGGTGATTTTGTTGAGGCGCGCTCTGCTCCATCTCCACCGCAAAGCTTGGAACTCCTTGATTGATGACTTGCAGCTGCTGCTGAACAAAATGCTGAGATTCGAGCTGAGAAATGTGAATCCTGGATTCTTCGAGTTGCTGACACAAATAAGTTATCAGCTCTTGCTGGTTATGCACAATTTGAAGTAAGTTCAATTGGTTGCTGTTGTTGATACCCATGCCACTCTGTGTATCTGGTGCGAGCTGTGAAATCGGTATTGCAGAGTCTTCCTGAAAACCAAGGCTGTGGCCATTGGAAGTCACAAAACCCTGAACATCAGGGATCCACCAAAAGATGTCAAAGACGTGCAATAGCTAATTGGTGATAAGGCAACAATGCAACCCAATTGCGTGAAGATTCCTGTCCGGTGGCTTGAAAAATCACCCGTTCACGATGCAAACACATGACCACGCGACCACTTTAAAATGAAATTACTCATAGTTAGGTTCTATCACAATCAAAGATGCTTCCCAAATGGAAGATACTAACCTTGTAGATGCATGATTTCAGGGTTCAAGACAAGTCTAGACTTGCAATTGAGAGACACTGCTACTTCAGGCATTAACAAACTCATCCACGAATTCATATAGTATCCAAATAAGACATGTTTTAATGCTTAATTAATTCGGCTCAAGAATGGGGGACAAGACCTTAAATGGTTTGCCCAACTGTAGTAGTGAAAAAACACTCAAAGCAGTTGAAAGCCAAAGGAATGGGTAGTTTACCTCATGCATTCCACCAAATGACTGTGATGCGCATTCCAAACCTTGATCGTCAAGCGTGGCAGTAGCCATTCCTGAGTTCTCCGCCGGACTCACAAGAAGAGGTAGTTGATGCTCGGCTGAGTTCAACAAGCTTGCCTCAGAAGTGAGTGTTTGAAGTAAGTTCCATTGGTCACTACTGTTCAGAATCATTCCACTCTCTGTGTTTGGTGGAAGTTGTGAAAGTAGTAGAGCAGATCCTTCTTCAAAATCAAGGCTGTAGTCATTTGAAAGCGCAGGACCCTGAACATCATCCGTCAAATGGTGTCACAAACCTAATCCAACAAGGATAATGCATTTGAGATAAGGCAGAAACCCACTAAAGCCTGCGCTTCCAATCCCGTGGCTTTAGAAATCATCCATTTATAAAGCCAGCACATGGTCATATGAAATACTTCTTGGTTCTATCGCATCCAAAGATGCTTGTTGAAGATACACTGCAAATGCATCATCTCAAGGTTAAAATGTGACTGGGACCCTAGGTACTACTTTAAACACCAATAATTCATCGCTTATTCTTGTAGACTAGTATCCACATAGTATATGTTTTAATGCTTCGATGAATTAGAATGCTCTCATGAACGGGAACAAGACCTAAAAACAAATTCCATTCTAGTGAAAACCACTCAAAAGCAAAAGGACTAAGTTCCTTACCTCATGCATTCCATCGAATGAATGAGATACGCATTCCATATCATGATTGTCAAGCATGACCAAATCCATTCCCAAGTTCTCCACCTGACTCTCAAGGGCTGTCTGTTGATGTTCATCTGAGCTCAACAAGCTCGCAATAGAAAAATCCACATATACCTCATCTTGCTCTGGCGTCTCTTCATCTTCCCAAGCTTCAAACAATTCCTGCAGCAACAAGGCTGCCTCCGCCTTCTTCTTTTTGAAACCTTCATAAACCTTCTTTGCTTGACCTATCACCCACGCCCTAAACCTCAGGCCAGTGAGGCTTCCCTCTTCCTCACTCATGGGTGGGACCTGAAACCAGCCATCCAGCAAACCTGCATCTCTGTTGTAGTAGAAGGCAGCAATAAGAAACTTATTGTGTGCCTCTTGTGGGGTGGCGAACTGCCCAAGATCAAGCTTTGGCACTGTTTCACCGTTCCACATGGGAGGTGTATGGTGAATTTCGTTAAAATGGCGGCATTCCATTACAATGGCACGTTATGTCAGTTCAGAACGGCCGTTCTGAAATCTACAACAGGGGTATATTCTGAAAATATACGCCTTTCCTAGATATCTAAAATCTATATCAGTCCTAAATTTTTAGAACGGTCGGTCTAAAATCTACACAATTCTTAGATGTTTGAAATCTACAACAATCTTAGATGTTTAGAGTCTATACCAATTCTAGATGTTAAAGAGGACGGTCTGAAAAAATGGCGTAAGGAATATGGCGTAAGGAATATGGCACAAGGAAAATATGGCACTAGGAATACCGCCATTTTAACGAAATTAGCCATGTGTCAAGCGTGCATCATACACCACCTTGGTGCGACCTTGCTTGTCCACTCGGGTTCTTTGGTGGATTCCTCTTAGCGCCGCAACCTAGTTCGCTGAATTTAATCCACAAATAGCCGGTTGTTGACTTTTCAACGCTATCGTGGCACCATCCCGTTGGGAACCCGTCATCATTGCCATTACAAGTTGCAACTCATAACCTATTTGTGGCTAGCGCGGCTCATTGGTTATCTAAGAGCATCACCACCCGGCTTGCAAAATGCAAGCCAGGTTGCAAGCCGGGGAAGAAGGGCTGCCCCACCCGTGGCCTCTTAAGAGGCCATCGCCATCCAATGAGCTAAGTCCACATTCACGGATCATGTCCTTGCTTTTTGGGAAAGTGGAAAAGTGTTTGTCTCATGTGGTTTGCAAGCCGGTTTGCAAGTCACCCTTTGGCTTGCAAAAGAGCCCGGTTTTGCAAGCCACCGGCGGCTTTTGGCTTGGCCTCTTAACAAGTTCATCCATTATGCAAGACGAGTGGGACAATTTTGCAAGCCTCTCTTAACAAGTCATCCAATATGCAAGACGGGTGGGGATGCTCTAATACATAGGCGCCTAGGAACAGGACTGCTGCTACGTAGATATCTAGAAAATCTAAAAGAACTACGCGAGTATGCTTTGGAGCTTCCTATTTCCACATTCCCCGTAAAAGACAGCAGAACCACTACTGACACAACAACGGCGTAAGACGGGATTGAGGCCTCGGAGAGCTCTTCAGGAGGACGCTGCCACCCGTCATCGTTACATGATTTCTAAATGGAGTACACACGGCAAGCCTTCGACGCCCGCCTTCCAACCAATCATATAGCATGATGCTTGGATTCCATTCATCCCTCGTAGCTCGGAATCCAAAAATTGCGAAAAACTTGGAATTAAATAATATTCACGACAGAGATCCACAAACAACCAAACCTAGCTTTGCACTGCCTGCGTCGTCGTCTCAAAGACTACCAAATGTAAACTCGAGTGCTAGGGCGACGAAGACGAATTGCACGCACAAACACAACAATTACATAAAAGGCGATCGATGAACTCGATGCAACTTGAGTCGATCAGAAACGCCGTTGCTTGCTCCTGAACCAAAACCGACGCCCACCCAGGGCCATATATACTCGATCAGAACCCGTTCAGTTTCCCCAACCTAGCTCTCCATTAGAGGAAGTGGAACATGCAAGCGTTTGCAAAAGCTCCACGAGCTTGGGTGAGTCCTTCTGAGCTCACTACAAAGCGCAACTGCGCAAGAGCTTGAGTGGACTTTGTCCTGTACAGAGTACAGACAGTTTAGGGGGGGGGGGGACGGGGGGGACGGGGGGGGCTGCAGCCATTAGTCAAAGGGGTTACACGACTAGGGAGAATTGAAGGGGGTACTGTAACACAGGGGGAAGAACGGAAAGTGTCAAAGAGGCGGGGGGGGAGAAGAATTTCATACACGGCAATGACCGACTCCAAGCTCGACTGCGTCCCTCTCTTCAAACTCGTCCACTCTATCAACACTTGGACAAGATTTGTGGTCGCAAATGTTGGACATATGTAAGTAATTTGGGACGCAATTAGGAGAATGATTGTAATGGGTACGATTACCATAACCGGTTGTTGAGTTTTCAACACACGTGGTACCGTCCCATTGGGAACCCATCACCATTGCCATTACAAGTTATAACTCATAACCTTCTCTCCTTTCAACTCGCTTCCTACACCCTTGGATCATGAAAATCAAAGGTTGTGATTGAAAAGTGAACAACCGGTTATGTCCAATAACCTACTTGCCGTTACCATGGCTCGTCAATTATCTAATACTTAATCTTAGAAACCAATTTATGTCTTAAAATCAATCTATGCCAGAAAACCTTCCCATGGCCTCTAGTGCACAATTAAAATCCTGCACCCCACTGGCGTCGTCTCAGAGACTAACAAATGCAAACCCAAGAGTTGGGGAGACAAACTGCATGCAATGGTCAATTTTGTTAAAATGGCAGCATTCCATTAGTTTGGCACTTTTAACAGTTCAGACTCTGCAGTTTGAAATGGTTTAAAATCACTATAACAGTCCTAGATTTCTGAAATCTATACTAAATCTAGATATCTAAAATCTACAAAAATCTTAGATTTTTCAGATCATACGGTTTGAAATCTAAATTGCTCCTAAGTTTTTTAAATCTGTAGTTCTCCATCAACTTTTAGAAGCTCTAGCATGCTAAAAAATGATCCAATTTTGAAATCGCAAATTGCATTGGAATCGCAATGAAGTGCACTTCAACTTCTTAACAAGTGAAAAAATGAATAATTGAAAACCATACAATCAACAATTTGGATTCCTTCTATACACTATTTATCATTTCATAGAGATTCTTTGGAAGATAGTCATAGTTTTTTTGCATTTAGGTGAAGAAGAAGAAAGTAATCATACAAGCAATTCAAGTGGTATGAGATCAAATATCTCTAAAGCAATTGTGAAGGCTCATTTCTAATATGGACCATTAAATACTAGTTTTAATTTTCACAAATGAAGGCAACATTAGATGGTAGATAGTGTATAGAAAACATCAAACTTTTTGTATGATTTTCAATTACATATGTGTATTTGTAATGATGATAAAGCAGACTTGAATGTGCTTCCAACGCAATTTATGATTCAGAATTCTATTCATTTTTGAGCATACACCGGCCTCCCAAAGTTCACCAAATCTCCACAGGCTGCAAAAATCGTAAGGTTGTTGTATCGGACTATACAGACAGTTGGAGGGGACTGCACGATTCAAAGGGGGTACACAACGAGGGGGAATTGAAGGGGTGTGCAAAGAGGGGAAGAAGACCTTAACCCCTAAGCACTCAAGCGACCATTTTTTGTTCACTGCCCAACTTTGGGCAAAATTTTTGAGCAAAAAAATAAAAAATAATTTTTTTTTTGCAAAAGATTGGGTTGTCTATCAATATTTGTACTCAAAACTCAGATTGCTACGGTCAAATAAAAAATATAAGAGAAATAGCATAAAGTGCCTAGATTTGCCTAGTGTTGAAAAACTTACTATTTGGAGAAAGTATTGGTATTCTCATTACTAGACCTCATTCATTTTTTCACAAATCAATAGAAATTGCAATTTTGACCAATCGAAAAAAAATTCAAATGTTAAAAATAAAAATTGTATATTTGGTGAATTTTTGAAGTTATATCTTCAAAATCCATTTAAAAAAAATCTAAGAATAATTTTACAATTTTGACCGTACGGATGCTTTCTACTTTTCAAGCTTCACATTATCTTCTTTGATGCAAACTTCAAGAAATTTGTAGAACTTATATTTTATAGGGTCGTTGCAAGAAATGGCGTCCACTTTTGGTCCATTTTGGCTTGTTTTCGGCCAGTACTCCAGTACTCATGAGCTTTTGCATATGAATTTTTAAAAAATATATAAAATAAGGAAAATTAGTACAAGACTAAAAATAGCATATCCCCAAAATTTCAGATCTAAAAAAAATCTAGGTAAAAAGTTATTCACAAAAAAGAGCGAGCTGAAATTTTGAAGAAAATACATACTTTGACATTTTAATTTGTAAAAAATAGAAAAAATAATTTTCAAAGAAAGTAAAAATAGACCATTTGGGAAGACTTTATGCTGAAGAGATTTGACTAAAAAATTGATCTTGAAGTCATATAAAATGTTTAGAACTGCGTGCGCAAGAGAGCCCTCTTTGCATAGATGTAGACAACACAAAATAAAATATTTTTATATGCCCCTTGGTAGAAACATGAGTTCCTACTATGCAAATAGACCCTAGAAATTTCAGCTCTAAATCATTAAATTTGGGTACTCCTTTTTACTCAAAACCCCTAAATCGCAAAACGTGACAAATTAGCTAAATTGAAGTTTAAATATAAAATGATTTTTAAAAATTTCTGAAAATATGAGACATAATTAACCTCAAGTTAGACATCTCCAATAAAAAATTCAACGTCATGAAAATTATGCTTCAAAAGTTATTGCAAAAGGAAGCTTCCACGAACTCCTTGTGACAATTCAACAGTACCGGTGTTTCTTGCAATGACCCTATAACGCATTTGTATTTTGTGAAAACTCTTTGGGCTTTTAGGGGTTAAATGGAAAGTGTCTAAGAGAGGGAGAGAAGGCAAGTAGTAGTCTCAGAGTCTAGAAATGTGAAGAATTAAGGTAAGTACACCTAAAATTGCACAAATAAGCAATGCAATATGGTTCTTGTTATTATACTGGATTTTTTTTGGTAAGATCTTGTTGGCAAACTAATCTAAGGAGATTCCAAATTCTCTAAAAATACAAATTTTGGACATTACATGAATAATTTCTTTTTTTAAATTAAAGTACTAAAAATAGGATTGAATGTAACCAACTCTAGATTCTCATGAATAGTGAAAGTACATTTTAAACAAGAATATAGATTGTGCACTTTTAAAAAGCGGTCAAATTTAGGTATAGTTACCTTACATACACAACATTGACCAACTTCAAGCTTAACTACATCTCTCTCCTCAAACTCGTCCACTACCAACACTTGGACAAGATTTGTGGACTCAAATTTGGACATATGCTAGTAATTTGGGACACAATTAGGAGAATGATTGTAGTGGGTATGATTACTTTAACCCTTGAAAGACGTTGAGGACCAAAAGCGTCCAATGAATGACTTCATTGTTCACTATAGAGATAAAGAATGCACCTATTGGTTTAATAATAGGAGCATTTTGGTGACTACCTTGGTCATGGGGGCCACATCCTTTAAGGGTAAACTTGTTTAAAACAAGGGTGCTAAGCTTCATCTTAATCCAAAGTAGCACATGACATAGAAAGCAAATTATTTCTTAACCCCTAACATATTGCAGTGTTTTGAGGCCCAAAACTGCTCCAAAATATTTGTATCCAATATAAGGCTAAAGTCTTCATCTTTATTTATCATCTAATAAGTCCAACTATATAAGATCCTTTTGTTAACTTGTTTAAGTACATCCTTCTAAAATTTTAGAGTGAAAATTGCCTCCAATTGCATGTTCATGTGTCTAAACTTCCAAAAGTAGTTTTTCTTAGCCTTTTTTAACAATTTTTTTTTATCTATTAACATTTTAAAGAAAAACCACGTATGGCCTATAACTTGTGTAATTTAGATACTATGTAAAAAAACAGTTTGAGATCACATGAAAATGAATTTAATAAAAAAATTCTTTGTTATACTTCCTTTAAAAAATTATAAAGTGGAAAGCCATAGTGAATTAACCCCTAAAAGACCATTTGTCCCCTTGGGGGACAATTTGGGTCCGGGCAAGTTCCTACTGTTTCAATTTTCAGTGATATTTTTTGGGATTTTTTGAGGTTGTGTATTTTTGTGAGAGCTTTGTGACTATATAATTTTTTATTTTAATTGATGCCTAGGAGCAAAAGTTATGGCACAATAAGCAAAAATGGAGTTCAGGGGGCAGCAAAACCCCCCCCATAGAAAGTCAAAATATTTTTTTTTCAGTTTTATTCTCAAAGATTATATTTTTGTTTACTTGTGAAGCTTTGTTTCATTCAATTTGAACTAAGAGTGAGAAAGTCATGGACAACCTTAATTTTTTGGGCAATCTAAGCATCTTCTTCATTTTTGAATGCAATTTTTAGAATTTTACAAAAACAATTGTTGAACAAGGTTAGACTTTCTTGCTAGAACAATCTCACTATTGGGATTCTTGTGATTCAATTCCATCTAAAAGCTATTAACAATTTAGTTTTTTCTTCAATCTTGAATCCACCTCTACTTAACAATTTTTTAATGAGTGAAAATCAATTGTTTTTTTTCCTAAATATTTTCTGTAGATTCTCAACTCAACTAGTTAACATAAATAAGTAGAAATTCAAAATCAGACAACAGGGGCACCATGTTCAGATAGCAGAGAAACTTGCTCTTGTGGTAGTAATCCCATCAGCTCTCAGGAGTCAAGCTTTGGATCCGCTCTGTTGCTCTGCTGTGGTTTTTCTTTGTGTCTTTGTATGCCAAGACTTCTAAAAGACACTGAAGGCATTTCATCCTATTGAACATAGACAATGGAGAGACAGTTTTGAGTGCACACGTTATCCATGATGTTTAATAAGCAATCAGTGAAGCAGAGAATTATCCCAACGTGCCTTTCTTCCAGTTGTGCACCTCAAACCTTGATGAAGCAGAGAGCAATAGAATTCATATGCAATTTCTCAAAAGCAAAATTTGTGTATAATAGACATTTTGTTGAAATGGCCTATACCATACGCCATTTTCTAGGACTGGTATAGATTTCCTACCGCTCTGTCTAAACGTAAAAGTGCCAAGCTTGTGGATTAAAGCACATTTTAACGAAATATTTGTTGTATCGATTCATTTTTCTTTTTTAATGTGCTTGGTGATCATGCTGACCAAATGATGTGCGGTCTAGTCGACAACTTTTCTTCACCATAATAGATCAAGGATTTCCCTCTAACCTCGATCTATCTGCAATCTGAAATTCATTGCTCCAAAACTTAGGCAATCATTTCTGTGTCCAATTGCTCTCAATGTATTTCTCACCGTAAGAAAGGAAACCTAGTCAAGACTTTCAATTCACGGTTTGGTCGATGCTGAGCAACTTGTGGTTTTGATGCTAGACGCTTGGAAAATCTGTTGTGAATAATCTACTGCATTAATTATATGCACTGTTTCCTAGTGCCATTCTCACATGCAACGAAAATATTGTTGCAGAGGAATGGCTCAAGATTCAGGGTTCAAGGGCTAGGGTGCAAAACAATTGACGGTTTTGTATTTGTTCTGTTTGATTCTGAATTATCACTGCGACAATATTGCCACGCCATAGCTCAGAAAAAATATACTTCCATTCATATGAATACAAACGTAAGACTTGATATTTCTCAATGCAATCTTTCCCACTAATGCATGAAGAGAGCACTCTATTCTGTATAAAACTTATATGCTACCTCTACAGACTTACTGCGACAGTCAAATTACACGACATCTATAAGAGTATCCAACTTCTCTCCAACTCAGAGGAAGGCTTCTTGGGCATATCCCTCCATCAGGTGGCGGAGCCATGAGGACTGAGTAACCACGTTGAAGCATGCTCTGCTCCATCTCCATCTCAAAGCCTAAAACTCCTTGGTTGACGTCTTGCAGCTGCTGCTCCTAAAGGTATAATTGATATGATCACTGAGGGTTTTGAATCCTGGACTCTTGGAGTTGCTGCTGCTGAATTTGAAACTGCAACATTTGGGCACCGAGTTCTTGGATTTGCCGATGCTGAAGATAAATTTGCTGATGCTGAAGATAAATCTGTTGTTGCTGAAGATAAATCTGTTGTTGCTGAAGAGAAATCTGTTGTTGTTGATCAGAAATTTGTTGATGCTGAGCGCTCACGCGTGTTTGAAGTAAGTCCCAGTGGTCCCTGCCGTTCAGACTCATTTCACTCTCTGTGTTTGGTGACAGTCGTGGAACTGGAAGAGCAGATCCTTCTTGAAAACCAAGGCTGTGGCTATTTGGAAACGCAAGACCCTGAACATCATCCGTCAAATGGTGTCAAAAACCTAAACCAGCAAGGGTACTGCATTTGTGATAAGGCAGAAACCCACTAATGCCTGCGCTTTCTTTCCCGTGGCTTTATAAAAACAACACATGGCCATGGATATGAAATACTTCTTTGTTCTATCGCATCCAACAAAGATGCTTGTTGAAAATACACTGCAAATATGGCAAATTTCGTTAAAATGGCGGTATTCCATTACAATGGCACGTTATTCAGTTCAGGACGGCTGTTCTGAAATCTACATTCGTAGTACATTCTAAAAATCTACGCTTGTTCTAGATATCTAACATCTATATGAGTCCTAGATTTTTTAGAACGGTCAGTCTGAAATCTATACGGTTCCTAGATGTTTGAAATCTACAACAGTCTTAGATGTCTGGAATCTATACCTGTTCTAGATGTTCAGAACGGGCGGTCTGAAAAAATGGCAGGGGGAATATGGCACAAGGAAAATATGGCACTGGGAATACCGCCATTTTAACGAAATTTGCCTTAAATGCATCATCTCAAGGTTAAAATGTGACTGGGACCCTAGTAGTTACTAGTTTAAACACCAATAATTCATCGCTTATTCATGTAGTATATATCCACACAGTAAATATTTTAATGCTTCAATGAATTAAAATTCTCTCATGAACGGGAACAAGACCTAAAAACAGATTCCATTCTACTAGTGAAAACCACTCAAAAGCAGAAGCACTAAGTTCCTTAATGATTGTGATGCGCATTCCAAAACTTGATTTTCAGGCATGGCCATATCCATTACCAAGTTCTCCACCTGACTCTCAAGGGCTGGCTGTTGATGTTCATCTGGGTTCAACAAGCTCACGACAGAAAAGTCCACATTTACCTCATCTTGCTCTGGCGTCTCCTCATTTTCAAAAGCTTCAAACAATTCCTGCAGCAGCAAGGCTTCCGCCTTCTTTTTGAAATCCTCATAAACCTTTTTTGCTTGACCTACCACCCACGCCCGAAGCTCCAGGCCAGTGAGGCTTCGCTCTTCCTCACTCATGGGTGGGACCTGAAACCAACCATCCAGCAAACCTGCATCTCGGTTGTAGTAGAAGGCAGCAACAAGAAACTTATTGTGTGCCTCTTGTGGGGTGGCAAACTGCCCAAGATCGAGCTTTGGCACTGTTTGTCCATTCCACAGAGGAGGTGTCAATCGTGCATCATACACCACCTTGGTGCGACCTTGCTTGTCCACTCGTTTTCTCTTGTGCACTCCTCTAAGCGGGGCTACCTCTCTGAACTTAATCCACACATAGGCGCCTAGGAACAGGACTATTGCTACGTAGATATCTCGAAAGTCTAAAGAACTACGCGAGTATGCTTTGGAGCTCCCTATGTCCACATTTCCCGTGAGGTATTGGTATACCAAAGCCAGCAGAACCACTGCTGACACAACAACGGCGTAAGACGGGTTTGAGGCCGCAGAGGGCTCTTCAGTTGCACCATACCACCTGTCTTCCTCGTCACATGATTTCCACATGGAGTACAGTGATGCTTGGATTATATTCACCCATCGTAGCTCGGAATTCAATAGTGGCAAGAAATAACATCCACCGTAGAGGTCCACAACGAAACCAACCTTTGAACTGCCTACGAGTGCCCTCGAATGGATCTGCAAACCCCTATATGACAGTGTCCTATCAGATGCTTTAACATCAGCCAAGCCTCCATCACGCAGTCCAGACAAACTCAAATAAAACCAATCTTTACCAACATCCATTTCTATGGCCTCTAGTGCACAATATCCCAAACCCCACTGGCGTCGTCTCAGAGACTACCAAATGCAAACTCGAGTGCTGGGCGACAAGCTGCATGCACACACACAACAATTAGTTAAGGGCGAGAATGAACTCGATATCGATGCAACTTGAGTACGTCGATCAGAAACGTCCTTGCTTGCTCAAGCTGAAACAATATTACCGACGCCCACCTACGGCCACACTCGATCAGAACCCCTTACAATTCCCCAACCTCGATTTGCCTACCGACTGTACGTGCTCGTGAAATGCACACGCGTTACGTTCCGCACAACTGACAACAGAAAAGTGGGCGAAGCTCCAGGCCGAAAGGAGCCGAAAGTGGAACATCTAAGCGTCAGCAAAAGCTCCAGAAGAAGAAACTGAGTCACGAGCTTGGGTGAGTCCTGGTGAGCTCATTGCGCAGAGAGTGCAATTGCGCAAGAGCTGTGGGTGGCTTTATACAGACAGTTGGTGGGGACTGCGGGATTCAGAGGGGGGTACACGACGAGGGGGAATCGAAGGGGGGGAACCAAGAGGGGAAGAAGACCTTGAACGGAAAGTGTCAGAGGGGGGGAGAAGGCAGGTGGCAGTCTCAGCAGTGTCTGGAAACGCGAAGAATTACACGCACGGCAATGGCCGACTTTAACCCTTGAACGCCGACGAGGACGTTTTGCGTCCTTTGAATGACAAAGAATCTTTCCCTACAGGACAGAAGTGCAACTTTTCATCCTCGGTATTAGGAGTGGGAAGGAAAGATCTACAACAATTCCAATGAATATATTAGGCTTTTTCAAAGTAGATGATGTCACACGGAATCACAATACATGATTTCCACAGCTACCAGTCTGTCCTTCAAGGGTTAAGCTCGACGGCGTCGCTCTCTTCACTATCATCATTTGGACAAGATTTATAAGTGAAGTAGGAGGTCCCTGAAGCGATCATCTAAGTGCTGAAACTGAATTTTGGGGAGGTAAAACATCTTGAAATATTTTTCAATAAATTTTCCTTGAAAGACAAGACGGAATGGCATGTGGCTCAAGTTGTTTCATATTTTTGGGAGCTTTGCGGAATTAGTTATGAAAATTTGAAGTTAAAATGCCATATGGCTCAAAATACTATAAGAAACCCTTGTTTTTTCTGATGTTGAAGCAAAAACATGTGATGTTTAAGGCCGAACATACTATGTCCGCGGAGACATCAAGATGTTGAAGAGAGGAATTGCAATTTCAAGAGATTTCTGAGGATGTTCCAGATGATTGCGACAGATTTGAATGAAAACAAGTTGGCGTTACCATCAACATTGGGATTTATGATGACATTTTTGAGGACTCATTGATGTCTGGCCATCTGTTTGCAAAAACATAGACTGCTACGTCAACTTTGGAAAAAAAATTCACGGAGGATAAATTCGTGGAAATTATTTTTTGGGGGATAAAAGTCTGACTGAGGTTAAAATTAAAGGGATCAGGCAGCCACTGGGCAGCTTGGGGAGAAAATAAGATGACGTGGTTTATGACATGACATGACACGTGTAAAACAATTGACGTGGCAGAAAATTATGTTGATGTGGCATGCCACGTCTGCATAGCGGGGCTGTCTCTTGGCGTTTTCTACACTTATACTGGAGATGTCTAAATAGACGTAGAAATGTCACTAGAGACATCTTATAAAACGTTGAGATGTTTTGGTGGACGTTTTTGTAGACTTGTAGATGTTTTAAGAAATATCATTATAGTCGGTATAATGTCTATAGAGACGTCATCAGAGCGGCCTATAAGAAAACTGTTTTTTTTTTTTTGTCTGACCAAAGATGTAGCATGTTTAAGTTGGAAATGATATGTCCAAGAGAACATTGAGATGTCTAATGGATAGAAGCCGCAAAATTATAAATTTGTGTGGATGTTGTGGAAAACAGAAGAAAAATACGTCACAACAGGTAGATGCTACCAAAAACAACTATGTTTTTGAAGACATTATTGCAAACATAAATATATTTTAAAAATCATCCGGAAAAATAGTCATAGCCACATCAGCATCCCTAGTCAATTTAACTCCGGATAAGTCATTGGAAGTTACTACGGTCTAGAATAAACTGGTTGCTTTAGGTGAAAAAAAAGAGAAAAGGCAGGTGGGTAGAAAAAAAAAGGTTGATGTAGCACCTGATGTCTCAAGTGACGTGGAAATTCAGTGGCATGGACATCAAAAAAGCTTACGTAGCACTTGACATGGAAATTTAGTGACAAGGACACCAAAAAGCTGATGTGGCATGGCACGTCAGCATAGGGGATCCGCCTGCATCACATTCATGGACGTTCTTGTAGACATCATTTGAGACATATAGATGATCTTGTAGACATTACTTTCAGTAGCATTGTCAGAAGCTCCCTACGACTAGAACATCCTAGCTTATGAGAATACTTATGAGACAATTATTTGAAACACGCACAGAAGATTTTTAAAGCCGATGATTCTATGTGTCACCTGCAGCATTGCTATGCATAATTTGAAGGAGGAAATGCAAGCTCATCAATGTCACAAAGAATAGCAGAGTCTCCAATAGGGCACGCTATGCTGCATTCTATTGAAACAAAGTCATGTCCTTCATGACATTGTCATGCATCTATCATGTCTAAAAAGATAACTCAAATGCTAACATCTATTACCTCTTCCCCTTCTATCATAACTTTTCTACACCTATAACAATCATTGTATTATATGACTTACTTGTTGCATCAGAATGTGATAGTTGTAGAACAGCAAAGTGCTAGATTCAATGTTAGCATCGCATGCATATAAGATGTAGCCTAAGACATGGTCTGAGATTTTATGACATGTTTAGAGATGTAGTATGAGACGTTAGGACATTTGTGGATACATCTATGGAGACTTCAAGATGTTTTAACTCCTAAAGGACCAAGGCCTTTTTTTTGCCAAAAAACTCTAAAAACTACCATTTCTAGAGCAAAGAGTAAAAAAAATTGAAATTTTTTTTGCACATCTAATCATAGGATCATATACCTAACTAGTATGAAAATGTGTGGCAAGATATCTATGTTTGAAGTGAAAAAAACCCAATTTTCAACACATTGCGGGACTAGATTTTTTGACTTTGAACATTTTTAATTTAAATTTTTTGCACTACAAAGTTTTGAGCTTTAAGCCTTTATAGCGGAGAATTAAATTGAGAGTCTAGGAAAAAAAAGGAAATTCAAAAAAACTTAATTTGATTCTTAAAAACACTGTTAAGTAGAAGATAGTACAAGATAGAAGGAAAATCTAAACTATTAATATCTTTTAGATGGAATTAAAATGCACTAATTCCAATGGTGAGATTGTTCTCGAAAGAAAACTAAACCATGTGGAACTTCTTTTTTTGAAAAATTGTGAAAATCGCATTCCAAAATGAATCCTATAAGTTATTTTTTTCAAGAAGATGCTCTAATTGCCCAAAAAATAAGATTGTCCATAGCTTTCTCATAAAAAATCCAAATGAAATGAATCAAAGCTTCTCAATTAGGCAAATATATTATCTACAAGAAAAAGATTTTTAAAAAAAATTGAACTTTTTGCAAAAATTTTGTGCTACCCCCTCTTCCCTGTTCCCGGGGAGGTCACTTAGCGCATTTTAAGAACCACGTGCGGCATAATATAGGGAGAAATTTATTCTTTTGAAATAAAATTTATAAAAGGCTTATAAATAAATTAGGAAGCATAGAAAGGAGGATATCTAATATAAATAATATAGGCAGCCTAAAAATATGGGCCATTCAAAATTTGTATAAGTAATTATAGGGCTGCATAATTGGGTCCTCTATACTATCATTAGTAGGATTAATTTTGTATTAAAGGGATTGGATGAGAAATACTCCATCTTTTGGAGGTTTACGTGGATGAACCTTCCTTTCAATTAAACAGATGAACCTTCACTTCAGTTGAATCCTAAGCATTTACAGTTTTGGTATTGGACTAATTAGCAGCAATGTTAGTACTGCTTGTACGCAGTAAATGACAACAAATTCTGCCCTATCCATGAACAGCAACTGGTGTTTGTAAACACAATTGGAGGTTTGAAATTTTTGTGGAACAATGATGACTGAATGTTTATTTGAATTTCAATGCAATTGCATTTCTTGTATGCCATGTTTGTGACGTTTAAACTTCAATGAAATTGCATGATTGAATGACAAGTTGTTTTCATTTCTATGGATAAGGTACTCTATTGAACCACTTTTACTATCTTTTTCTGAGAGTTATTAACTATTTCAGAGCTGATTCTTTGGAGTTTAGGAAAACTATGTGAACTTCATTTGAAAAATAAGGAAACTAGATTCCACCCTAAACACAGGTTGTTTCACATTTTAAGGACCTCTGGGGAAGTTTGATGGTGAACTTGAAGTTTATATTTGGAAGTGTATGTATTTGGAGATCCTATTAATGGTCTAGCATTCTAATTGAGGAAAGCAGGAAAAAATTCTGTCATGACCATGCATTATTCCTAAACCCACAACACATACTTTTTTTAGATATATTTTTATCCTTATAATTTTGCTTTTACTTTGCTTTTGAATTTTTTTTTCCTTATAAATAATACACCCTAATAAAATTTGCATTGGCATAAAAATTATAAATAATGATATAGGCTATAATATAGGCTGTTTTTCTAAATTATGTAATTATAGAGACCCTTTTATTTCCACCTAGGAGGTAAATAGCCCCCTACAAAATACACCGCTGCCGCACGTGGTGCACAAAATATACGTAGAGTGACCTCCCCAAGCCCCTATTTTGAGCTTATTTGGGCATAATTTTTGTTCCCGGCTCTAATTGAAAAAAAATTATATTCCCACAAAGCTTATCAATTTTTCTATCTCCAAAAAAAGTTTCAAAAAATCATGACAAAAATTTAGCCCGTAGGTACCTGCCCCAAATCCCATTTGTCTCCTAAAGGGACAATGGTCCTTTAGGGGTTAAGAAATATGACATGGAGTGAAATTGTCTTCATTTCCATTCAAATGCAAACTTATATTTTATGCACTTTGACGTGTGTTTCCTTACATTCACTAGAAGTTAAGATATTTAGTGCTTAATGCAAGACGTATTCTTACATGTCTAGCAACCTAGGATATGACTTCATGCCATATTTACAAGGACATCAATGTCCACCACTTACAACTTTTGTGTTACGTCATACATGATGACAAATACTATAGATGTACATAGCCACTACCATTCTCTTTTTCAATCTGAGCAGATGACGTCTCCCTATGGATTTTGGAGAATAGACATGGATGTGGAATGACAAATGAACAAAGCAATAGAAAAAAGGTTCAAACAAGGTAGTTACTGCATTCTCTAGAAATAAACAATACAATAATTTGTCTTTTAAATACTAATAAGAAAGCTCTAGACATGGCAACTCAATAGGCAATTCAAAAAAACGTGCATGCATTTTACATAAGCAATCCTAAATATGGCAGTGATATTAAGCTCAGCATCAAGGACCACTACCTTTATCCCCTAATGAATGTCTAGAAGACATCGGTACTCTTCAAGGAAACATAGTGGTAGACAACCTACTCTATCTTCCTGACATCCTGCAAGACATCTACGTGCTGCCTCACTGAAAGGGATTTTTGAGTTTTAATAATTCCATATGGTTTGTCTTCCTTCCTACCACCCCATTTGTATGAAGAGTTGGTCTTCACTTCTCTATATTATCACATCAAGTGGCTTTTCAAGCCATGTGACATAATTGTCAAATGTGTTATATTTTGTATGGCGTATATGTATGGCATATTGTGTATAGTGTATTATGTATGGTGTATGGTATATTATGTATGGCATATTGTGTATAGTGTATTATGTATGGTGTACTGTGTATGGCATATTGTGTATAGTGTATTATGTATGGTGTACTGTGTACGGTGTATGGCATGTTGTATTGGACATTACAAAACGCACATGCGCATTATATTGGACACGTGTGACTGTCCGTACTAACATCATACTAAAGGTTGCAAGAGGTATTTATGATAAATGCAGACATCTACATTAATGTCGCAAGACATATAGACATTGAAGTTGACATCTTAAAAAATAGCTAGACATCTAAGAAGACATCTCAAAATACATCTCAGAAAACATCTAGACGTCTTTAAAAACATCTTTGGCTGCAACTTAGAAGTCTAGTACATCTATATTGATATTTGTCACGTCGAGGTAGACATCTCTAATGACGATGTATGTTATTAAATGCACGTCTAAGTGAACGCCACATCCACGGAGGTGAGCATCATGAAAAGAATGATGTGTCTTCCTTGACATCTTTTAAGACGTTCAGATGTCTATGCTGATGTTGTATATAATATCATTGAAATTCTTTGATGACGCCAAAGACCGCTTCTGAAAATGCCACGTTGGCAGCTTTGGTGCCACGTCACCCTATTTCAGCCTCCACGTCATTGCCATGTCAAAGGACACATCATCAACGTGTAATGGATGAAAAATTTGCCAAGCTGGCTTTTCGTGCTTACGTGGAGAGTGGAGACGAGGTGGCAGCTACATGGCAACTTTTGAGAACCTCTTTGATTCATGTTTTTTGTGATGTCTGGTAGAAAACATGTGATGTTAGCCTAGATTTTTGATGTTTTTGGCACGTCTCACTAAGCGTAATTTTTTAGACGTCTACGTTGATGTAGGAAAATGTTAGATGTGACATGCCGATGTCAAAATCTTGATGTCCAGAAAAACTTGGTTTTCTTATAGTGAAAAGCGACGACCTCCTAGAATGTACACCATTTGTACATTTTGGTTAATTGAAGAAAGCAAAATGTACCTCTGTGTCATGTTGCATTCAAAATGCCCAATCTGAGTTCGAGCCTCCTACCTTAAGGAATGCAAGGTATGATTACCTTAACCCTTGATGGATGTCGAGGCCGAAAAGTGGTTGATGGATGACTTCACTGTAAATTGTAGAAACAAAGAATGTACCTTATTTGTCCCATAATCAAAGCAGGTTAGGGATTACTTTGGTAATGGAACCGCATCCTTCAAGGATTAATCACTTTAAAAGAAGAGTGCAAAGCTTCATCTTAATCCAATGTAGCACATGGATTAATTACTTTAAAAGAAGAGTGCAAAGCTTCATCTTAATCCAATGTAGCACATGGATTAATCACTTGAAAAGTGAATTATTTCTTAACCCCTATAGGACCAAGGCCTTTTTTCTGCCAAAAAAACACTTGAAATTGTCATTTTTGTTTCAAAAGAGTGAAAATTTTGAAAATTGTTTTTTTTGCACATTTTACCATAGCATATTGCACCTAACTAGTATAAAAATGTGCTTAATAAATTTTAGAAATTTTGAGTGGATAGATTGCAAGATATCTGTGTTTGAAAGTAAAGAAAGAATTTGTTTTGCACATTGCAGGACTAAAATATTTGACTTTGAACCCTTTTAACTTAAAATTTTTGCACTATAAAGTTTTGTGGTTTAAATCTTTATACTGGGAAATTGAATTGAGAATCTAGGGAAAAAAAAATATTTCAAAAAAGCTTAATGTTCATTTTTTAAAAAATTGTTAAGTAGAAGTAGGTACAAAATAGAAGGAAAATCTTAATTATTAATAATTCTAAGATGGAATTAAAATGCAGTAGTCCCAGTGGTGAGATTCTTCTAGCAAGCAAACTAAACCATGTGGATTTTTTTTTTAATTTGTAAAAATTGCATTTAGAAATGAATCCTACAAATTATTTTTTCAAGAAGATGCTTAAATTGCCCAAATACAAGATTGTCCATAACTTTCATATCACTTATCCAAATAAGATGAATCAAAGCTTTCCATATAGACAAAAATATAATCTATGAGGACAAAAAAATTTATTTTAAACTTAAATTTTTGAAATCCCGCTTCACCAGAAGGCAGAACCCGGCATGAGGCCTGCAGAAGTGATTTTGTTGCGGCATCTCCATCTCCATCTCCACCTCAGAGCTTGGAATTCCTTGATTGATGTCTTGCAGCTGCTGCTGAAGACAATGCTGAGATTCAAGCTGAGAAATATGAATCCTGGATTCTTGTAGTTGTTGCTGCTGAATACATTGCTGATTTTGCAACACCGAAATTTGGGTACGGAATTCTTTGAGTTGCTGTTGCAAATAAGTTATCAGCTCTTGCTGGTAACGCACAACTTGAAGTAAGTTCAATTGTTTGCTGTTGTTGATGCCCATTCCGTTCTGTATGTCTGGTGTGAGCTGTGAAATTGGTATTGCAGATTCTTCCTGAAAACCCAGGCTGCGACCAGTGGAAGTCAAAAAACCCTGAACATCATGAATCCACCAAAAATTTTAGAGACGTACAAATAGCAAGGTTAGTACATAATTTGAGATAAGGCAGCAATGTAACCCAATTGCGTTGAGTTCCTGGCCTATGGCTTCAAAAATCACCCATTTACGATGCAAACACGTGACCATACGACCACTTCAAAATGAAAATGTTATAGTTAGGTTCTATCACAATCAAAGATGCTTTCTAAATTGAAGGTACATTGTAGATGCACTGATTATTTTAGGGTTCAAGACAAGTCTTAGCTTGCGACTGAAAGACACTGTTACTTTAAACTTTAACAAACTCATCCACTAATTCATGTAGTATCCAGATAGTAAATGTTTTAAATAATGCTTAATTAGTTTCCGCTTAAGAATGGGGGCAAGACCTTAATAGGTTATTGTAGTAGTGAAAAAACACTCAAACCAGTTGAAAGCCAAAGGAATGGATTGTTTACCTCATGCATTCCACCGAAGGATTGTGATGCGCATTCCAAACCTTGATTGTCAAGCATGGCAGTAGCCATTCCTGAGTTCTCCGCTTGACTCACAAGAAGAGGTAGTTAGTGCTTGACTGAGTGCACCAAGCTTGCTTCAAAAGGATCCACACCCTGTCTTGGCATTGCCTGATCTTCCAAAACTTCCCACAATTCCTGCAGCAAAACTGCATCCGCCTTCCCCTTTCTGAAATCTTCGTAAACCTTCATCGCTTGAACTTTCATCCACGCCCTCTTCTTTGCGCCAGTGAGGCTTCGCTCTCCCTTGCTCATGGGTGGGATTGAGAACCAGCAGCCATCTTCAAGGTCCAGCGAACCACCTTGAGACTCATTTTAGTAGAAGGCAGCAATTTGATACAAAATCGCTGCCTCCTTCAGGGTGGCGTACTGTCCAAGATAGATCCATTGGAAAATTGTGCCGTTCTCTTGGGGAGGCTTGAATCGCGGCTCATACACCACTTTTGTGATTCGGCCATGCTTGTCCACTATTTTTCTGGAGTAAACTCCTCGGAAGGCTACCTCTCTGAACTCAATCCACACATAGGCACCTAGGAACAGGACTATTGCTACATAAATATCTCAAATAATTAACGTTTTAATTACATTAATTAACGTAACATTAATTAAATGTAATTAATACATATATATTATAACATAATTAAATAATAATTATGTATTAATTACATATCCATGTAAACATACATGTATAAACATATCAATTCATGTATTATAATATATGTTATATTATATATAACATAATATAACATCAGACCGCGCGGTCTAAACATTATATAATATATATCAATATATCAATATATATATATATATATCATATATTTATATTTATATATCAGAATATTTAATATTTATATTATATCAATATATCAATATATCAATATATATATATATATATATATATATAATATAAACATTATTATATTATATGATTATATACATTATTGATGTATTATAATATATGTTATATTATATATGTATAAACATATTATACATATTATTTTACATATACATTGATATATATATAATATCAATGTATATTAATATATATTTAATATATATATATATATATTAAATATATAATATATTTAATGTACATTATTATTAAATATATACGTACATTAATAATTATATATTATACATTACATTAATATATGTTATATATAATTTATGTAATTAATATGATATAATATATATAATATATTATATCAAATAATTAACGTTATAATTACATTAATTAACGTAACATTAATTAAATGTAATTAATACATATAATAGTATATTTTATATTTAAAATATGTATATTTATATGTATTTATATTTATATATATATATATATATATAATATTATATATTAAATATGTGATATATATTATGTTATATATTAATATATATCACATATATAGCCCTCACTATATATTATATTATATTATATTATATAATATATTATATTTATATGTTATGTGTAAATTGAATGCTTCAATTTGAGTTCACCAAACTGCATTTTAGGGCTGCAACTTCGGGGCCTTGTATCTCCTTCATATATTGTTCATTTTCAATAAAATTTGTTGGGTTTTGTTCCCCTTGAAGTATAGTTATTGTGCTAAAGTTTTCATGTCAATCCAAGTTGTTTTGAATGTTTGGGAGCAATTCAAAGTTCAAAATCCTGCCATTTTTGTAGTATAGTGAACTTCGGCGACTTGTTTCTTCTTCATACAGAGTTCATTTTCAATAATTCTTTTTGTAAAAGTTGCGCACTTTAGTCTAGT
Source organism: Neckera pumila (assembly GCA_963969595.1). Lineage (NCBI taxonomy): Eukaryota > Viridiplantae > Streptophyta > Bryopsida > Hypnales > Neckeraceae > Neckera > Neckera pumila. Next base: position 20,735,524 of record OZ018416.1, on the reverse strand, counting down.
TTGTGTGGCTAAAGTTTCATGTTAATCCAAGAATTAATGAGAGACTGAGAAGCATTCTAGTAGAAGGAGGTTCAGCTTTAGATGTGTTTTTTGCATTTTTTCTTGCTAATTTTTGACATTTCAAAGCTGTTTTGTAGACATAATGAGTCAATTGGATGAATTTTTTTTTCACCAATGTGTTTTTATACTAGTTTTGAATAATTTTGTAGTGTAAAGTTTTTTCATTTGAGTAGGTTTAGAATTCAAATTTCACCTCCAAATGTGTTTTTGGGAAAATTTCAGCATCCATTTTCAACACTAAAACATTATGATCTTGCAATCTATGTGGCCAAATGACTTCAAATTTTGTACATGTCATTTACAACATATACACTACAAGATTGTACGATTGAGATTTGTATAACTTGAAGACATATAGATCCATAAAGCTTCAAAAGCAATGATGTTTTTGAACCTCAGAAATTGAATGTCACTTTGGGGTTAACTTGTACTAATTGTAGTAGTGTTACGTACCATTAACACTCACTTGTTGTCTTAGTGGATTTTTGTGTGTTATTTGACCTCTAATTGTCCCTAGGCAACAACACTCTTGAAGAATTTGGTTAGAATTTCCTCCGTATTTAAAAATACGGCAAAGCTTTGACTTCGTGTGTCTAAAAGTCGGGAGTTTTTTAGTGATTCTGTAAAACCACGGCGAAGCTTTGACTTTGATTAGAAGGAAGTTATAGAATTTTTTGTGATTTTCCGAGAGACGGCGAAGCTTTGACTTTGATTAGAAGAAAGTTATAGAGTTTTTAGTGATTTCCCAAGAAACGGCAAAGCTTTGACTTTGAAAGAATTAGAGTTGTTAGAATTTTAGAGTGCTTTAGAAATACGGCAAAGCTTTGCAAGAAATTCTCACCAAGTTTAGCTTTAAAAATGCAATTTGGGAATCCCAAGTTTAGTATCCAAAATTAGCACCATAAGTATTGTGTTAGCCTCCAAAAATTAGTGTTCCATTTTTAAAATAGTCACCAAGAAGTAGTACCAAAATTTCAGTAGAAAAAAGAGTCCAAAAAACCCTCCAACACCCGTGAGCCGAACTGTCCAGAGAAGAAATTAAACTGTTGAGAACCGGCTCACAAAGGGTCCAGCTTGTCTTGGGCTGCCACGTGGCGGTGCCACCTCATCTGTCACGTCATCGCTGACTGGGACGGTCCAAGCAACCCGAGGACGACACGTGGCGCACTGAACTCCCGATTGTGTACTGTGGTGACTTCCGCCTGGTCGTGTGTCCTGCCTGGTCGTGTATTCTGGCTCCCGGTCTATGTTTCGGTATCTCTCTGTCTGTGCACTGGACTGCTGGACTGCCGTGGCCTTTGGTCAAAAAATCAGATTTTTCATTGAGAGGAAACTCAAACAAAAGAGAAAAATAGATCAAAGGACAAGCTAAATTTTATATGTAGGAAGGGGCTTTTAAAAAATATATAGAGAGAGAGAGGTGAAGTAGAGTAGATGGGAGGATAGAAATTAGAAATAGAATTAGAAGAGAGAAATTAGAAGTAGTATCATTTGCAACTCTTCACTTTACAAATGCAAACATAAGAAAAGAATAGGGTAGAACTTAGGACCTCTCATAGACTCCTCAACTCTCTTCAAAACTCAATAGAATGGAATGCAAATGAAGAAGGGGAAGAGTCCAATTAGAATTTGAAGAGAAAATTAGAAGTCGGATTAGGTGGAAATCCGTGGGAGTCATTTTGAATCAATAGACTTTAGATAAAATAATAATTGACTTGAAGAGTTGATAGACAATCAATTATTGTTTGTATGCCAAGTCAACCATTGGAATACAATAATGGAGGGAGAATAGTGTAGAAGGGAAAGAAGTGATAATAAAAGAAAAGAAATAGAACAAGCCTTATCTTTTGTATTTTTAGCCCTACTTTAAGCCGTGGGCAAAATTATCAAACGACTTTAACTAATGGAAAATGACGGAGAGTTCAATGGAGTGATGGACAACCTACCGGATGACGTCTCTATCGAGGTATGAACTCAACTTCTCCTATTTCTTTTTGATGTCCAAAGTTTAGCATTTATACCATTAAACCGAACTTCAACCATGATTCATAGGGTCTAGAGTAGGTTTTAGTCAAAGTTTATCATTTGATACTTGTAGATTAGGTCTAGAGGATTCCAAAAACATATAACACTTAGAAAACCGAGTTAAAACGACCAAGATATAGAAGGATGAAGTTTAGGGGTCAAAATGGATGAAAGTTAGATAAATCATCCAAAGTCAACCATATTAGAAAGTCAAATATTAAATAGAGTTCAGAGCCCAAAAGTCAAGTCTCAAGTAAAATTATGAGGTAGATTAGTAGAAATCAATGGATGAAGTTTGATGAACCGATTAGCGGTCAAACTTCATTCCTCCATAATTATTGTTAGAAAGCTCGGACGAGGTCGAGTTTTATATTTTTAGAAATGGCATAACATGTTCTATCACTTAAAAATGATAAATCAAGACTGAATTCATTTTGGATAAAAAACCACAGTGGCTTAGTTAGTTAAGAGAAAGCCGGGTGAGACTTATAGTTATTTAGAATCTCTTGTTGTTTTGTTTAATCTTCACACGTAGGAGTTAGAAAAGATCCATTGCTTGGAAGGCACAATGGATTGACGCTAGGCACCCTTAGGATAAAACTTACAGCACGATACTAAGAACCTGGTTGTGCAATGCGAGTTTACCATGGGTGGGTAAATAAGCGCTCACAATGTACTGTTGTAGGATGGATGAAATAGTGATAAAAACATTATTGACATAAGAACACTATAGCTCACTAAGCCTATTTGGCGTTAGCTACAAATCCTATTCTATTATACCCTACTTTAGCCATAAGGACAATGATTAGTTTTCCTTCCATCAGTCATTAAATTCATGTTTCTCTAAACCTTTCAGTTGTAATCCATCTTCCGTTTTAGGACAATGTTTTGGGAGGCCAACCCCTTGCAATGTCTCACAGTAGAAGAGGACTTCTTCTTGCTATAGTATAGTTCTATCTTGGGGTGATTGCACACTACGGTCGCCCCCCTGGCTCGAGGTACAAACAACTACAGAAAGTACAAATTGTACAAAAATTGGTACCCCTTGTATTACGCCGATTATCCTGGTACTCTGATAAAGCACCGTCAACTCAGGCAATGGACCCGTGAACTCGGGCACCTCAGATGGTTGCTCGATGCTATTCTGGTTATTAGTCTTGGGTATGTTTTGTACACCTCTTTGTACACTAGATATAGCTTCTTTGTACAGTTAGTGTTAATAGATGTTCATTTGCCATTTTCGATTTGCCATGTGCATTCAATTATTTTTTATTCATGATTCCTAGATCCAAAACTTACATCGGCATACTTGAAATGCATGATAGTCAATTTAAGTTGCACAAAGTTGTACTACATTCTCTCATGAAAAACAATGATTACAAATTATTGAACCTAGTTAATGCAGGGTTTGCTCATCAACCAAGGAAAGCTCCTCTATTATTACAAGCAGTATACTTATATGCAAACTCATAATTTAATGCTGTATTTAGTAGCGCAGCCCGATGAAGCAGAGTTGCAGCCCGATGGAGCAGAGTCACAGCCCGCTGGAGCAGTGGCACAACCCGATGGAGCAGTGGCGAGCCAGATGGAGCAGATGGTCCCTGTGTTTGGTGAATACGCCCATTGTAAAAAGGACGTCTTTCAGAAAACTTTGACAAAGGCGTCCCTCTTACATTTAGTAATTACATTTCCAAGTTTATTCTAATATGTTTCAAATGCGTTTAGGTGTCAATGTAAGTGGAACTATTGAGTATTTGGGTTTGTTTTCATTCTTTTGAAAGAGGCTCATCTCTCATTCTTCTAAACTTGTTCTCAGAGGGTGCTCCAATGGTTCTTTTAGAAGTTTCAAGAAGAATTTGAGGATGAGTTCTATCAAACATACTTTAAACTCCGGTATATAGGGTCAATTTATAGTATGATCGTCAACGTCAACATATCGTCCACCAAGAAGGGACGAACACGAGTCATCTTTACAAAAAGGTGGAAGTAGTATTGTGAGTACCATGAACTTGCTATAGGCGACCGGGTCACATTTATGCGCTTAGAGGTGGCCCATCTTCAAGTTACTGTTTCAAAGGCACCAAGCATAAGAGTTCCGTTTCCAGTGGGTCATCATGAAAGCAATGCAAATGTTGAATTTGGGGAACCATCTACTAGCCTTCGAACCTAGCATAGAAGCCACGGAGCATAAGGATAATAGATAGTACTTTGTAGGCGACTACTGCACTAAATTTTGTTGTGCACATTCTGGAAACTTTGCAGAAGTTCTGTTCTTTTTGTAAGAACTAAGGGATATTTTGTTATAAAGTTTGTACATTTTGTACTACTTCATACTTGTTGTACACATATACACTTTGTTATTCTTGTCCATTTGCTGTGTTTATCGTTGAAGCTCTTGATCTGGATGCTCATGTCCGTTAGAAGTTTTTTCAAAGTATTTTTTTCCGTTTATCACTGAATCATCTGTTGTTTTTGATGCGTTCTCTCCATTCTATCAAATGGATTGATAAAATCAAAAAGGAAACTTCTGAGTTCAATGCTTGATTTTTAAAGAAGTCGCTGTACTACTAATGGCAAGCGTCAAATTTTAAGCATTTCAAGAAATACATATATGTTAAACCAAATCACAGAACTGGACAAACTTACAACATCAAAAGAGAACGACATTACAATGGAGCAAGCAAGTCAATACACACATACACAAATAAATTCAAAAGAAAAAATCAGACGATCAGTGAAAGAACTAAATATATAGGTACTACGAATATGGATGAATGTGTAATGAATGGATGTAAGTAATATTACTTGTACTCATATTCGTTAATACCCCCTTCACGGAGATAACAGAATTAAAAGGCGGTATCTTTGACAGTTCAATGCCTTCGGTGCAGGTGAGAGATAGATCCAGTATCAAGCACAGATCGCAAACATGAATATGGTGAGTATTTTAAAAACTTGTATCAAGTTTTCAAGATTCAAAGACGCAATTAATAATTGGATGTTTGATTGTGGAGATTTTGATCCTGGCGTTGCTATTGGCAGTTCTTCTACAAGTCTTCGATTTTTGCCTAGAACAATTTGCCAGACTGCAAGGTTCAACCCATCTTCATGTGATGGAAGAAGAAGCTCACACGGAGGGTGTCGCGACCAGGATTTTGAAGTTTCCTTACTTTGCACGGAATTAGTGGTAACCGGAGGGAGATTGTAATCGGATTCCTGTAAAGGACGGAATAGCACTTCAATAACCCTGAGAAGACGGATTAGTGGAACCGGATCCGATCATGTCCTAATCGGGACCAGATAGGAACGGAACCCAGCTCGGAATAGAGTCGTGACCGGATCATGATGGAACCGGATCCCACACACTCGGACCGGAAAAGATCATGATGACTCATTTGACAGGTCTGAAAGTATAAAGGGGCTGCTAGTTGAGCCGCCTTTCACCTTTCCGATTTCTAAAGTTGTTCTCTGAGCGCGTTCAAGTCTTGTGTTGTTTCTTCCCTCTACTGTCCGAGCTGCGCAGTAAGTCCGGGTACACGAGAGCAAGAGTTCGCGACAGAGTGCGTGCTTGTGGTTTGCAGGTTGCGTCTTCCGGTCAGGGAGAGAGATTGTGAGGAACGGGACGTGCGGCTAGGAGAGGAAGTGAGGTAGGAACGGAGAGTTTCTTGAGTGAGCTGTTGGCGTCGATGCCAGAACTTAGGAGAACAAGGCCTAAGGCATCTACTCCACCGCCCACGCCCGAGATCAAGCTCCGGAAAGTGATTCCGGTCATACCGGTGAAGGAACCGGACTGACCGAACTGATGGAGGATCTCACCCTCATGGGCTGTTTGGGGCTTGCTCGGAAACCTTGGGGTTTCAAGGAGGAGTGGATGATGAGAGAGCTTAAGGGGAATTTGTCAAACGAGTTTGACAACTCCATCCGCGCCAGCCCTGGCCGCTGAAATGCAGAGCTGTGGAGGGTAGTATACGGTTTCCGGACAGGAGGAGCCGGGAACGTGGGTTCAAAGGATGACTTCGCCCGAGACAAGTTCCTGATACGGAACGACTCAAAGGACGGATTCGCTGTGGTGGATTGCGAGAACGCCCGTCACCGCCGCCTTCTTGAGTTTCTGATTCCAATCCTGCATCTGGAGAAGCCGAGGAGAATTTACTATCATCTGATGATATTAAATAATATTTATATATTATTTAATCAATTATTTTTACGAAGAGTGCCCCCCCCGAGAAGGTTTTGAGACTCCAACTAAAAGTTAAAGACAAATTCCGAGAGGGGTTGGATGGAACATTTTTTTGACGTTTTCAAACACCTTCTTTGAATTTAGTTCATAACTTTTAGTTGGAACCTCAAAAACTCAAATGAAAATCTAAATCATTCATATCTCTAAACTGGAATTAAAATGCATTAATTCCAATGGTGAGATTATTCTATCAAGCATACTAAAACATGTAGAATTTAATTTTTTGAAAGATTATAAAAATTGCATTCAAAAATAAATCCTACAAGTTATTTTTTCAAGAAGATGCTCTAATTGCCCCCTCTGCCCCCCCTTCTAAATTCCGTATTATTTGGAGCATGATTTTTGTTCCCGGGCACTAATTGAAAAGGAAATTATATTCCCACAAAGCTAATCAACTTTTCTATCATCAAAAAAAATTTCAAAATCTCAAAACAAAATTTCAGTTAGTAAGTACTTGCCCAAAATTTCCATTTGTCCTTTGAAGGGACAATGGTCCTTTAGAAGTTAAGTTATTTGAAATCAAAGATTGGGCTGAATTAAAGTACCTTAACCCTAATTATTCAACACTTGTATTTGGATTTCAAGCTAGTAATAGGTATTTGATAAACTGTTAGAAGCTGAGTAGATATAGGGAAAAAAAAATTCTTCAAGCCGAAAAAGAACAAAACTTTGGGGCCCTCAAAGGGCTGCGGAGTATTTTTGTAATGCTTTCATCTTATTATTTGGAATTTAATGATTCAAATGTTTTTGAGTGCAAATTATATATATAGTCACTCGCTGTGACATTGAAATGAAAAGATCTTTATAACTTTTGCAATATTTATTGGAATGATGTAAAACAAAGCTCCACATACAGATTGTCAATGGAGAGATGTTAACCCCTAAAGTTCCAAGGCCATTTTTTCGCCAAAAAGCACTCAAAACTGCCATTTTTATAGTGAAGAGTAAAAATTATTGAAATTTTTTTTTCCACGTCTAACCGTAGGATCTTATATTTAACTAGTATGGCAATGTGTGGAAAAAATTTCAGAATTTTTGACTGCATAGATTGCAAGAAATCTGTGTTTAAAGTGAAAAAAACAAGTTTTTCAGCACATTATGGGACTGGATTTTTTGACTTTGAACATTTTTAACTTGAACTTTTTGCACTACAGAGTTTTGAGCTTTAAATCTTTATAGTGTATAATTTGAGTTGAGAGTCTAGCAAAAAAAAATCAAATCAAAAAAACTTAATTTTCATTACTAAGAGAATTGTTAAGTAGAAGTAGGTACAAGATAGAGGGAAAATCTAAAATATTAATATCTTTTATATCAAATTAAAATGCACTAATCCCAATGGTGAGATTGTTCTAACAAAAAAACTAAATCATGTGGAACTTTTTTTTGAAAAATTATAAAAATTGCATTCAGAAATGAATCCTACAAGTTATTTTTTTCAGGAAGATGCTCTAAGTGCCCAAAAAATTAGATTGTCCATAACTTTCTCATAATAAATCCAAATGGAATGAATCAAAGCTTTCCAAATAGACAAAAATATAGTCTATGGGAAAAAAATTTAATAAATTAATAAAAAAAAATTGCAAATTTTTTTTTTGCCGCCTCCTCTCCCTTGTTTTGAGCTTATTTGGGCATAACTTTTGTTCTTGGGCACTGATTGAAAAAAAAATTATATTCCCATGAAGCTCATCAGTTCTTCTATCTTCAAAAAACATTTCAAGAAATCAGGACAAAAATTCAGCCCGTAGGTACCTACCCGAAATCCCAAATGTCCGCCGAACCGACAATGGTCCTTTAGGGGTTAAGTACACTTGAGATATTTTTATTTATTAAACAATGTAAGTTTTTATTGTGTCTTTTTTTTTAAAATAACAAATATTTCAAATTTTCTTCTTGATTCTCTTAAGATGCATTTTTTTAATACCATTTCAATGAACCATGAGTTTTCAAAGCCTATTGAAGAATGGCATATATTGAACAACCGCTCTCATTAGTAGAAGTTGTACATTTTAGGCAAAAGTGTATAGAGGTTGGTTTTAAAAGAAGATTACTGTTTGGTAGGTTTATTTATAATGCACTGACATTATACGTGATAATGTTTTTAAGCCTCCAGTCCAATTCTTTTACAATTATTTAGCCCATTCCTTGTAGCTGCCTCCAAACCAAAGCGTCAATGGTCTCAAGAGATGGTAAAACTACTTGAATTGGGTTTTTTCTTTTGTAATGCAATAGGAACATTTAAAATGCAATATCAATCTAATTTAAGAGCATCTCCATTGGCAGACAGGGAAATGAATTGAATGCAATAAAGAGAATTTGGCATGTCCATGTTGTCTACAAGGCCTTGCCTCTTAACCAAGTCCCCCCAGGAGACATCAAATATTGAAATAAGAAGTAAGAGAATCTCTCAGAGAATCTAAATTCCAATGCATAAATTTAAAGTAGTTAGACTTGGGGGTTAGGTAGATGACATTGCACGGAGCAAGCCTGAAGAGACATTAGGAAAATTTTCAGGCCTCAAAAAGGCCGCAAGTTTTCATGGCAACCGTGCAATTATAGGAAAATAAATCAATTAGGAATTCGATGTGGCACTACTAGTTTTTAAAGTTTTTTAAAGTTTTCTGTATTTGCACCACAGGGTGACGAAAATGAAACCTCGCGGCCCTGTGTATGGTTCAAATTTTTGGTAGTATAATTACAGATTGTTTGCTCTCCCACAAAAGTGGTGGGGCTCCAAAATTGTGAGCTCTGTTTGAAGCTTTTCCTTGAACTTTGAGCTGGCTCTTGTGGAAGTGGGTGCAGGTCAAACGTGAGGGGCCCAATAGCTTCGAGTGTGGCGAGCGAAGTGTGATGCCAAAAACCTTAAACTGCGTCCTTGGTGGGACTCTCTCTGAGCCCAACTCCACCAAACCATTCACTGAGTCAGTATTTTGCTCCCCAGTGGAGATGCTCTAACTTACAAGTGTAGCCCTTGCCATCCATATAAAAGTCCACAAGATCCATGCATATTGTCAGAAACCTAGATTGTTCCACAAATCAGCAGGCACATACTCACAGGGGTGGTCAATTTTCAGGATTCTCGCTAGGGTTCCGCCTTGGTACTGCCTCTGCTAACAGAGCCAGTCATCTAGCACTAGGAAGACAATTTATGAAAGTTGGTTGGCCTTGGATTTGATTGAATCTACAGTAAATGCACTCGATCTTGCACACCTGCTGGTATAGACCATTCTTCACTTGTGTATCTCAACTTACAATAGTTGGTCGACATGTTGGTTGTATGCCTGCGGTTTTGAGCGGTGAGGCAATGGGCTTGCAGTGCAAGTAAGTTGCATTTGGGGTACTTCGTGGACAGTTTTAAGGATATGTTTAAATTCTGTAATTGGGGCCAACAAACCTGACGTTTCTCACTACCGTATGCATTTCCCAGGCTCTTGCTGCAACCTAGTAGAGATGCCTCTTATCATGCAGGAAAATGATTGCTCTGCTTGATTCTAATCCCGTCCCTGTGTGATGACAAGTTTCTAAAGCAGCAGCACTCATGCACTTAATTGATTTCCTTGCCCCCTGTAAGTTAGCGTAGTTCGTGATCTCCAAGGCTCCACTACCAGCGAAACCGACTGGTTCAGTGAATGTGATGACGTAGGACAATTGAGGACGTAGGACAATTGAGGACGTAGGACAATTGAGGTTCACTGAAAATTATTGTGTCCTTCAACTAGGTCGATGGTGAGTACCGTATTTGGCCATCACTGCACGGAATGGGTTCAGGTCTTCAGGAGGCTTGCCAGGCTACCAGTGGCGGAAAGTGGAAGGGATGTCTCAGTACAACCTTATCCTTCCAGGACGAGATAACTCGTACTCAACTAACGAAACACGTCGAAGCAAAAGCCGTTTTTCGTTGTTGTTGTTGCACACAATGATATAATTTATTTCACAGGCGAAAAAGGAGAACACGACCGACGCCACCCAGAGATTCACCAAGGGCGGAACCAACCCAACTAACTAACCAATACAATATACAGGGATGAGCTATTGATTTATGCAGACATATGTTTTTGGATTTGTGTTGGTGCACCGTCACTTGGATGTATGGCGTGTGCAGTAGAGTTTCTTCTCATAGAAGTAAGTGTAGTAAACACTTTTTTGAGGAGAGAAAAAAAAACATATACAATAAATGAAGTGGAAGCACAAATTGATTTTGATTCATGCATTACTGGTCCAAAGTACATGAAGATGCAGTTTGGTTTCAATGGTGGATTTTGGCTAGCTTACAAGCAATTTTTTGCAAAGTAGCAATGACACAGCCTCACGGCCAAAGAGAGTTTGCCATGTGTCAAAAACATGGCAAAAGTAAAAAAAAGCAGCATCAATGACGGCAAAACAAAGTTCGCCATGTGTCAAGAGCATAGCAACAGTGAAAAAGCACAAAATCAAAGCGGCAGTAATTGATAAAAAATGACAGAAAGCCTTCACTGAGGAGCATCCTAATATTTCCCTTAAAGGTCATGTACAGTTATGCTAAAAAGACGACTTCCACCTGTTCAGTCATGTATAATAATGCAAGTCCTAGAGAGCAGTTTTTAAAGAAATTTTACTGAAAATACATGACTCATCAATATGCATTTCTTCACTTAATATTGCACTGAAAGCACCCCTTCCCCTTGTAGTGGTCTATAGAATAACAACTTGGAATTCGGGATACATTGTAAGGGCTTCAGAGTAGATCGCATATGATACCATTTTGGGTTTTGAACCCTTAATGAACCAGTATGTGTATTTTGGTTGTATAGAAATTTTGGGTAGGTACGTGTGATTAGATTTCCATATTTTAGGCTGAAATTTTGGTAGAAGGTGGGACAAAGAATATCTTTCATATGCACAAAATTTCATGACATTTGGAAATGTGAGTCAAAAGTTATAGCCTAATATGTTCCTTTTTTTTTGTAAATGGGTAGTCCAAGTAGATAAAAAAAATCTTTTTTTTCAAAAACAAAAATTTGAAAATGGTTTATTAGATTTATTTGTATGTGAAAAGCTTTGAACATTATAACTATACAATAATAATATGATAACATAATTATTATAACATATAATTAATATACATATATTATATAACATAATATATTTATAAATTAACATAATTTATATATCACATATTTTACATTATATATATATATCAATAATATTAGTATTAAATATACATATCATTATAAATATGTATTATTTACATATTTATATATATATACATATATGTATATATGTATCTAATAATATATAATATGAATATTAATATTATATGAATAATATCATAAATCTACTTAAATATATCAATTAAATATTGTACATTAATATAATTAATAATAATATATAAAATATATCATATAATATATTATATATTATATAATATATTATAATACATTATATAATTATATAAATACATATAATATAAATAATAATATATTTAATGTATTATTAAATATGTTATTTAAAATATATTTAATATGTATATACATATAAAATAATTATAATTATGTTTATATATGTATAAACATATTACATATTATACATATATGTAATATGTATAATACATATTATAATATATGTATTATAATATATGTATAATAAACATAATAAACATAATACATGTATAATAATATTATACATTAATTGTATAATATATTATACAATACAATATAATATTATATAATATTATTATATTATTATAATTTATTATATAATATATAATAATAATATATATATATAATATAATATATCAATATATATTATATATATATTGATATATATCATGAAATATATAATATAATAATGTATATAATCATATAATATAATGTATTATATGTATTATAATGTTTATGATTATAAACATAATACATGTATAATATAACATATACATATGTATTATATACATATAATATGTATATGTTTATTATGTTTATATATGTATATGTATATGTATATGTCTGATTATATAAATAAATAATACATATTATTTATCTATATGTATATACATATAGATGTTATATGTTATATATACATTTAACATATTTATGATATATATGTTATATTATTGTACATATATATATATATATATATATATGTGTATGTATTATAAAATTATATAAATATTATATAATGTAATTATACTAAATTAATATAATTTAATGTTTTCTCATGCTTGTTTGTGGCTTCAGTTCTTTCACAAACTTGACAAGGCTTCCTGCAATTCTGCCCCTAAATTTTCTTTTTCTTTTTCTTTTTGAAACAAATGGAACCGAATTTCATTGCTGATGGAGACAAGGTACAAGTGGCTGGCCCCTAAATTTTTATTTGAGTTTGATTTAAGCTTACGGGGTCTTTACTCTCACTTGACTGTGACCAAATTAAAAGCGAAGTACAATGCATTTCTTCCCCCATATCTGAAATTAAAGGGAGCAATTGATTCCACTCCAAGAGACCAAACTGTGGGCTTAGGGACAAATCATTTTCATGGCTGTGAACAACGGGATGTTGATGAAATTTTAGTGGATTTTTGTCACTCATTTTTAGTCTTAGTCAAGCATTTTGAGGACTACTGTACCAAACCTATGTACCAAACCTATGTACCAAACCTATAGGGTAGGTTCAGCAGAATATCATTCTATAAAGAAATGAAAAAATGTTTGGAAGAATAATTTTTTCCAAAAAAATCCTATGCATGGGAGAAAAAGAACCTTGAAAAAGAACTTATGGTAATGCTCTTGGGTCCTTCCATTGGAAGCTGCTCCAGGGCAAAAAATCTTCCCATCACTCACTCTCATGTCAAGCTGCAGGTCTTTGACAATTCTGTGTCGTTCTGAACTGAAATTTTAGTTTAGGCAACTCCAGCATAGAAATTGCAAATTTCCTCGTACTGCACTGCATGTACATTGGAATTGCAAGTTTTCTAGTACATTGAAATTTTTAGCTTTTTTAGCTTTTGTTGGTTGGGCAGACTTTGGAATTCTAACTTGCAGTGGGCATCACCCATCCAATTGATCAGTCCCTGGTGAGAGTGCAACAAGAGACACCTGTCTGCAGGACAGGCTGCTACAAATATGTGGAATTTGGGGGTAACACTTGTCTCAATATTAGGTCTCCAACTGAATTCTCAGTCATCTCCTTGGTGTTGGGGGCTCCAGATAAGGATGGGGGCTCCAAACCAAATAATCAACAAAAATTACCCCCCAAAACACTAGAGGACCTGGGTATAAGCTGGGTATGACATGGGTATGACATGGTACAATCTGGCTATGGCATGGATATAACTTGGATATGAAATGGGTATAATCTGGGTACGACATGGGTATACATAGACAACAATCGTCAAAGACTATCACTTTCTAGAGCATTGAGAAAAAATGAAAAAAATATTCAACCATAAAAAAACATTCTAGATTATTGTAGAAATGTATTGAAAATTTTCAAAAGCTATAAGTGCTCAAATTGCAAGATTATATTATTTGAAGTTATTGGAGCTTCTTAGTGGCTTAGTCAAAAAAACAATAATTTAAAATGGTGCCTAAATTTATGGAAAATTATTGACCTAATTGGTTTTATATATATATAAATAAGGATTGCCTATTTCATAGGAATTCAACTCACTCCACTCAATCTTGCATCTCTTCTTCTCTTTTTTATTAATAACTATAAAGGTATGTTTGCACTTGGTTTTAAAGAATGTTGTTTTTAAGGGTCTTAGGACAAAATTAGACCTACTTCTAATATGGATTCACATTGCAAACATCACCCCTAACACAAAGTGCAAACATACCTTTCATACAGTGTAATTTTTTTGCCTTACCATTTTGACCATTTGAAAGCACAATCTCTTATAAACAAAATATATCTCTCACACACAATAAACCTTGACACTTAACAAACCCTGACACACAAGATAGAGATTTTAGGGTTTGAAGTTTAAGACAAGGATTTAGGTAAATATAATTGCCTTCGATGAAAGTAGCGGCAACCATCCAAAATTATAAATACAATTGGATGAATGCCAAATTGATTTTAATTGCATTTTAAAATTATCCAATTTTAACATATTAGTTCTTGGATTACCTAATTGATTTTTGCGCTTTAATGAGATATTAGATAGAAAGATGACCAAGCTACTAGAAAGCTATGATAACCCCTAAGTGCTTGAACCACAAATACATATCTTTATACTAAGATCTATCCTAAAAAAATCACATTAAACTCATAGTACATTCTTTCTTCTTATATTGATATATTATTACTCAAACTTTCTTCATATATACTTCTTCAATGAATGTTAATGAAATGAAACACCATTTTCAAAGCAATTGTCATTCATTAACCCCTAAAGGACCGGACTGCGTTTTTTGGACTTATAAATTTTTTGGGCAGGTACATGTGATTGGAGATTTCCATATTTTGGGCTGAAATTTTAATACAATGTGGGGACGAGGAGTATCTTTCATATGCACAAGTTTCATGACATTCTGAAATAGGAGGAAAAAGTTATTGCATAATATGTTACTTTTTATCGTAACTGAGCAGTCCGGGCAGATCAGAAAAAATCACTTTTTTAAGAAATAAAAAGTTGAAATTTGTTCTTCAGATTTATATGGACTCAAAAAGCTTTGAATCATTGCATTTCAATAGTTGAAAAAAAAGTTATGAGGCTTTTTAGTTTGCGGGCAGTTATGGAATCCCTACACCAAAAAAAACTTTGAATTCCCTTATTTTACTGAAATTTCAATATTTTTGAAAAAAAATAATGCTATTGGATGTAGACTGTTTATAACAACAATCCCACCAATTGGATTGGAATATTTTAATTTTATAACTTATTCCTTAACAATTTAGTATTTTGAATCATTCTCTACTTCTTTCTACTTACTATTTTTTTCCTATATGTTGCACAACTCCAAATGATCTGAATTTTTTTATATCTGTAGCCAACTTGCCCTGAAGAATGAATCCAAAGAAGCACAACCATTTTGGACATTTTTACATAATGATCTGACCTTGTGAAGTGCAGCTGCCCGGATTTTCGCAGTGGTCAAAAAAGCATTTTTGCTACTTCGAATGCTAATATCTTGCAATCTACATGGTGGAAATTTCTGAAATTTTTTCCACATATTCTCAAACTAGAGTACTACAAGATCCTACGGTTACATGTGTCAAAAAATGATATTTTTCAAGAATTTGGTACTTGTACTAGAAATGGCAGTTTTGGAGCATTTTTGGTGACAACATAGTCAAGGAACTTTAGGGGTTAAAGGGCAAGTTGCATATTTAGAATTTAAGGAAATAGTTTGATTTCTAGCCCTACCCAACAGCTAAGGGTTTTGTTTGACTTTAACTTCATTTGGAGTCAAATTTTTGCATTAACTCTCAAAATCTAAAATAAGATTTATAGATGAATACTAAATTAACGTTGCTACATAAATGTTAACGTTATAATAGTATTAGTTATATAATATCATAATTAATAGTTTAGTGTGATTATTTAATTATTATATTAATTTATTTGATAGTAATCATTATTATCTTATGTTATCATTTTAATATGTTTATATTAAATTTTATATGACGAACATATTTCATGTGTTTTATCTGTTATTAATCATCTGTTATTATTAATTATATTTAAGTTTTCTGAACCAGAAATACTTGAACTGAGAACTTCCCACATCTCCTACTACAACAAACGGAGGATCAACTAAAGAGATGGAGTCATTCACGCTTTGAAGAACGCTGACACCTTCCTCCACGAGACGCTTGTGGTCTGCTGCTGTATAAATGACGGGTTTCTTCGAGTTGCCCTCCTTCTTTGGGTGATCGCTATACGGGATGTCCCTCCTCTTGCACCACTGCTTGATGTGAAGAGCTGAATGCAAGTGCGATTTCTTGAAATTCGTGAATAGGTTCTGTATGCCATACCGGCTGTGATCACCGCTTGTACCTCCAATTTCTTTGTTGCACTCCACGCAGAAGATCTTGACGACTGCAACGCCATGCTGATCGTAGGTCTTCAACTTCCAGAGATGGTCCGCAAAATCCATGGACTGCAGCTCCCTCGTAAGCTTCGCAGCAGCGCTTGTATAATTCTCCATGATCTCACTGGAAAGGATTTGGGATTGAAGCAGACTGCCATCGTCTGGAAGCTCTTCAGGGGAAAACCCTAAACCCACTTCTGCCTCCTGCAACGTCGAGTCGGCAGCAACTTCGAACTTCTGCGCATCGGGGAACTCCAAGTCAGGGGGTGCCACAAAATCATTGCTTCCGGTTTCGCCATGGATCTCCTGACGACATTGCTTTCTAGGTCCACCCCCGTCTTCCTCCACCGCAGGGATCACGTAAATGCGTTTCGTGACAGGATTCATCGCCTCGAACCTCTTCCGGATGCGACATTGATCCTCGAAGTCCCAAAACTCAAACGCCCAATCAACGCACCCGCCCTCCTCCAGACGCAATCGCAACTCGGTGTAAGTGTCGCCAGCTTTACAGAAGAAAGGACTGAGGAGCTCCGGACGCGCGTTCTCGTCTGCGAGGGAAAATAGCTTTGTCTTGAAATTGAGTGCCATCTTTGCTTGAACCCTAAACTGCCACCTTCAGTCCGCAAACACACCGCAAGCACAGAACAGTGAGAAGGAAAAGACTGGCCCGCCAGTGTCTACGCGATCCCCTGCCCTAAACCCCAGAGCGGACCCGGAACAAACAGGGCGCCAATTTTCGAAATGAAATGAAATTAAATGACAAAATTAAATGCCAACCACTTAACCAACGGCTACTGTAGAAATGAGTAAAGTCTATAAAATTATTGATTACTTTCAATATGCCACTCACAAGGCAGCAGCATTTAATACTTTTGGCCAAAAAAAAGAATAAAAAGGGGGGTATCCTAGGTCTAATTTTTTTCTAATTGGACATATTTTTCTATACCCTATAGTAGTTTGAAGACATGTCAATCCATTTTAGTACCCTATAGTATTAAAAAACAAATTATAATTTTTATCTCAAATGTTTTTTAGGCACCCTATCATTTGTTCGCACGTAGTTTTCTACTGCTACCGCTCACTACCCCCCCCCCCCCCCCCCCCCGAGATCTCTAAAAATTATGCTTAGTCAAAGGATGTTGAAAAATGCAAGAAAATAGGTACTTTGGAATTTAATTCTTAAAAAATAGTAAAAAAATTCAAAAAAAAAAATGGAAAATATATTTTGTTCTAACTTAAAGATGCTCCATCTCCACCAATTTCATCACAAGGAAAAAAGAATTGTGTTTTCTACACCTGTGCAAAGGTGGACATTTTGAGCACATGTGGAAGGTGAAGAGTATTTTATTTTTAGAAAATATTTGGTAAACTTATGTAACTATAGTAGATGTCTTTGTATACCAATTTTGAGCTTCAAATTTGCATTTTTGGGTCAAAAATAGGACTCAAAACCTCCAAAATGGCCAAGGTAGACATCCAATCTGGTTAGTTTAGAAATAGTAAAATAATTTTAATAATTTTGAAAAATTTATTCAATGTCTAAAACTATTGTATGTACCTTCACTCTAAATTTCATGCCAAATAAACAACCAACGCAAAAGTTATGAGCAAAAATCATCTATCCAAAGGCAAGGGGACACTCAAAAAGGACAAGTGTTTCTTGCAATCACCCAGGTATTGCATTCACACTTTAATTCCACTCCTAATGCTTAGATGTACTAGAAGATGCTACTAGAAATGAAAATTTGTATATACTAGTCTCACAATGTAGCGCATAACAGATTGCTCCCCAAAGTACTTGATGAACAATCTCCCGAAAGCCTAAATGAGTGTTGGAAAAGGTTCTTGCTGATGTGTATTGAACCTCAGGTTTGTGAAGTAAGATATTAGTTTTTCTAAGGATTTCCACACTTCTAAGCGACTGTGATGTGCATTGCTATTGTCCATGAAGTTCCTTTCAGCACAAACTAGATCTTGATACACTCTTTGTGAAGCATTGGGTAGAGCACTATGTTGGAAAAGCTTGCATGCGTGCGCACTGCTCAGTGACAAGTTTCTAGGAATACTATTTGCTTTGCTAGAGAGATCCTTGTCCTCAGAAATGTGAACATCACTCCCATGCATTCCTATGCTTGAGAAGATTCTTTCTAAGTCTTCAATAGCTAATTTCTGCAAGGCTTTGTCTCTCATAGTCCACACAAATTGAAAGTGCATGTGCAAGATTTACTCTCAAATCCGGTTAAAAGCATGCATTATACAAATGTGAACACGATTGAGTGGTATAGAAAAAATGGGATGCCATCAAGAGAGGTCTTGTACACCATGCACAAGAATAGTAGAGATGTCTTCAGCAAAGAGGCTACCAGGCTAATTGAGGTGTCGTTTATCAGCAGCAGTCCTGGCTTTTGATGAGGTGAGCATTGTTTGCTTGTTCTTAGACTGGTTGCAGTAGATGTAACAGAAACTAGCAGTAGGTCCACTTTGTAGTCCGTACATTGCTTTGATAGTTTTCATATCAGCTGCTAGGTGCAATTGTACTTTGAAGTCACCTACTCCATTGACCTTTAGGAGTTGACCGCATTCTTGGGCTCAAATGATAGCAGGCATTTAGTAAGTTCCAATATAGCTTAGAGAATTTTGTAATTCTCTTTTGCAATTTGAAAACAACCAATAGGACAAATATCTCATTTGCTTTGGGCAGAGAAGTACTAATTTGAGTCTATTGGTATAGAGTCATCCAAGGCCCTGTTCATAAAGGTTATACTCATTCTTTCTAATTTTTGCTTGTGAATAATTTTTTCTTTGTCCATTTTGATCACAAAGATCAATGGCTTGTCTTCAAGCTCTGCATGCCATGCAAACCATTAGTTGAATTCATTGGTTCACTTATAGAAATTGGAAGTTTGAAGGACAACCATTAAACTTGGGATCCTGGAATGTACATGCAGGTATTAGTTACAAAAGTTGGAAGTTTCAAGGGCAGCAATTGAACATGGAATCACAAAATGTACATGCACATGTTGGTGGGAATGAACATTTGGTAAGCACTATTACCTTCTGGAGTAATTTTGTAGAGCTTAATCATTGTCTGTTGCATAACCTCTATGTTGCAAAAAAAAATGTTTTCGTTTAATGTGATTTTCTTCATGTCTTTGTTTTTTTTGTGAAGGGAATTTCAACAAAAGAATGTAGATTGTAATAGTCACCAATTAACTCTCGCAAGTTCTTGTTCATGTCTAACCGTAATTGCCGTATAGAATGAGAGTTGGAGAGGTATAAAAGTCGCAAACCTTGAGCAGTAGACTTGGTACTGACTTTTAACTTCTTGAATATTGCTTCATAACCCTGGTGGGTTATTCCTATCTCATCGCATGTTTTGAGAATTTTATGTGCGTTGACGCTTTCTCCTATCTTATGTATGTACTCATTTGTCATTTTTGTTATTGTAGAGGTGAATTGTGGGGATGCTATCATAGCATGAAGTTCCGTTTTTGATAGTAGAGATGCCAAGACTTTTGCTGTTCTCATTTGGTTTGCTGATTCAACCCACTTAATAAATCAATTATTATATTAATAACACTAATTTATCAATGTAAACATTACTAATTAATTAAGTAATGTTTATTATTTTAATAAACATATAATAAATTAACATTATTTATGATATTATATATTATTAATATATACTAATATTAATCCTAATAATAATATTAATGAAATTTACATATATAATAATTGATAATATATAATTAATTAATAATTAATTAAAATAATTATTAATGTTAATTGTACATAAATCACATCATATTAATATAATTATATAAAAATAACGTTAATATAACACTATATATTATAAGTTAATATACCTACTATATTACTATATTATAACTTATATATGTTATAACTTATATGTTATTGTTATAATAACTAACACATATAACTAATAACTATTAGTTATATGTACACATAGTATAATAACTAATACATAGTATAATATTATAATATATATAATATATTATAATATAATATAATACACATATAATATAACATAAACATAACTATGTTTAACATATGTGTATATATATCTATTAACATATATATACATTATAACATATAATATATTATATAATTAACATATATATTATGTTAATTTATCACTGATATTTATATATATTATATATGTATAATAAATTTATAATATTACATGTATTAAATATATATATATATTAATACATATGTATATATTATATATATTATAATATATTTATAATATAATATATATGTAATTAATACATATATCAATGTACAATATAATTTAATATAATGTACAATGATCTATTATTAATATATCATATAATAATGTATAATATATAATATATATGTTATATAATATATTAATATTAATATACATTATGTCTATTAATACATAAATGTATATACATATTTAAATATATATCTATTATTTAATCAGACCGTTTTTATGTAAAATGTTTTATGTTATATGTTATATATATATTTATATATATTATTGTATCAATATATAATAATTATTTATTATTATATATATTAATATAATGTAATTATATAATATATGTTATGATTAATATATTACATTATATAATATTAATATACATATATATATTAATACATATATTAATATATGTATATGTATATATTTGTATTTATATTTATATATATTATGTATGTAATGTAATATATTTATATAAATATATTATATATATTTCATATATATGTTATTATATACATATATGTTATGTATAACATAACATTGTAACATATATATAACATTAATATTAATATACTATATATATGTATATATATAGTTATAACTATATTTTATTAGTTATATTGTGATATTTCATCAGTTATGTGCTGATGAAATTATTATGTGCTGAAACTGAATTGTTCAAAACCTTATCTTGCATGACATGCTTCACTCCCTAATACAAACCAAAATCACAAGCAAATACAAGCAAAACCAATGAGCAAAAATTGCAACACAATAATAATTCTTTAGGAACCAAAATTGTTGGATCTCCCTCATATGCTGTACAAGCTCAAAAAACTCAAAGACTAAACCCACCATTCATGTCGAGCTTTGTATCTGTAAATTCCTCTCCAACAAAGAGCCCATGTTATGAATACCCAATTTCTCCATTTCTGGTTTCTAGACAAATTACTGTAATCAATTTTCAATTTGTACATTCAATTTTCAACAAGTATGGCAACAAGTGCTTACAAACACAATTCTACTCCAACTCCACTCCTACTATGAGCAAAGAACTTCAGGAAAACACAATGAATCAAAATCAAAGAAGCAAACACTGCATCAAGATCGCAAAACCAAAGCACCTGAACATACTTTGTTGCAGCAGAGACGCGCAGACTGCGGTTGGGAACGTGAGGACTGAAACTATCTCTTCTGATGAAACCCTAGTTCCCTAGTTTGAGCGGCTGAGATGCCATGGATTTGATCAGTGGTCAACTATTTCTTTCTTAATCAATGTAAAGGTGGGGGGGCTTCTTTTTCAAAAAAGATCAACGGTTCTCAACTTTTTTTGGTTGGTTGAGGGTACGACAAGGTGTTCTTGTCATCAGAGGAGATAGCTTCACCATCAAGCTTAAATTAGGGGACGCCACATTGACACATGCGGAGCTTGACACGTGTCGCCTGCAGTGAACAACAAATTTACGTATCACATGTTTCCAGAAACATAGAAAACACGATAGGAGCACGTTATGAACTTTGCAAAACTTGTATCATCTGTGATGTTGCGAACATGATTCTCAACATAATCCACATTACATGATACGTTTCCTTCGAATATTTTCTGAACGTGTTTTTTGCGTTTCCCTTCTGTTAGTTCCAACAAGATTTTTTTCTAGTGAAGGAGAATTCCTACAAACATGAATTTGAAAGGCAAATCTTCATCCCTTTCCTTTGTCTGTACATCATGGTATTGCGTCTGTAAATTGGTTTCACCAGTTATGTGGAGTTCGAAGGATAATTTGTGGAGAAATTTTGTCAAGATATTCTTAGTCCTAAAGTCCTCCGAAGCAGTGTTTTTTTAATCCCTAAAGGACCATTGTAAGGACCATTGTCTACAATGGTCGGGGCACAAAGGGGATTTTAGACAAGTACCTACAATCTCAATTTTTGACCTAATTTTTTTGAATTTTTTTGAAGATAGAAAAATTGATTAGCTTCTTGGAAATACAATCTTCTTTTCAATCAGTGCCCAGAGAAGCTTTGATTTAGTCCATTTGAATTTATTATGAGAAAGTTATGCACAATCTTGTTTTTCAGGCAATTAGGACATCTTCTTGAAAAGATAACTTCTAGGATTCATTTCTGAATGCAGTTCTTACAATTTTTCAAAAAAAAAGTTCCACATGGTTTCATTTACTAGTTAGAATGATCTCACCATTGGGATTACTGCATTTTAATTCCATCTTAGAAATATTAATAATTTAGATTTTCCTTCTATCTCGTAGCTACTTCTACTTAACAATTTTTTAAAGAATAAAGGTTCATTTTTTTTAGTTAATTTTTTTCCGTGGACTCTCAACTCAACTCTCCACCAAAAATAGTTAAATTTCAAAGCTCTGAAATGCAGAAAATTAAAGTTAAGAGGGTTTAAAGTCAAATAATCTAGTCCCGCAATGTGCTGAAAAGCTTGTTTTTTTCACTTTAATCCCTAAAGCACTGAACAGTCATGCTTTTTGGAGAACATAGCATTTTTGGACAGCTCATTACAAGCGGAGTTTTCATTTTTCTTTTCTTTGAAATTTTCACACAACATTTTTCCAAAGAGTAGCTTAAAGGTCCAACAATTTTCAAGACTTTTGACAGCCTGGTTAAAAAGTTATTGTATAATATGTGATTTTCAATGCTTGGCGGGCACCTCAAAAAGTTCTTAAAAAATCACTTTTAAAAAAAATAAAAATTTGAAATTAGATCTCTAGATTTATATAATTATGGAAAACTTTGAATCATTGTATTTTGATTTATGAGATGAAAATTATGAGGTGTTCTAATTTGCAGGCAGTTATGGATTCCCTACTCTAAAATAAACTTTGAAGTCCTTTTTGTAACTCAATTTTCAATATTTTTGGAAAAAAATAAAAACATTGGGTGTAGATTATTTATTTTAGCACTACAACCATTAGAATTGGCATTTTTCAATTTCATAATTAAGTTCTTAATAGTTCTGTGTTTTGAATCATTCTCTACTTCTTCCTATTTGCTATTTTTTCCTATATGTTGTACAAATTTCAAATGATCTGAAATTTTTCTAGCATATAGCCATCTTCACTTCAAAAATGAACCCAAAGCGTAACCACCATTTTGGACATTTTTTCATACAAATGTGACCTTTTGAAGTATAGCTGCCCGATTTTTTCCAGTGACGAAAAAAGGATTTTTTTCAATTCAAACACTAATATCCTGCAATCTACATGGTGGAAAATACACACAGTTTTTTCCACATATTCTTACACCAACGCACTATAAGATCTTATGGTTACATGTGTCCAAAATTTTTTTTTTTGTAAAATTTGGTACTTCTATTCAAAATGGCAGTTCTGGAGCGTTTTTGGTGAAAACATAGTTGAAAACATTTAGGGGTTAAACTAATGCAAATATCTGCAATTTGTGCGGTCAAAATTTTTGTTATTTTTCCATACATTCTCATATTAATTAAAAATAAAATCCTTAGGTTAGATGTTAAAAAAAAAAATTTAAATTTTTTTTAATCTCTGCTATAAAAATGGTAGTTTTGAGTGTTTTTTGGCACAAAAAAAAGGCCTTTGTCTCTTAGGCACATTATTTCCATCTTCTGTGACAATGTACTTCAAATTTTTCCTTGTAGTATTGTTTTAATATTTGCGAGGCGTCTCTAGGACATGCAACAGTACTTTCAGTATCCATCTTTTCAATCAACAACTGAGATGTTATATTGCTTAGTTATCATAGCCTTACGGTGAAGAAATTCATTTTCTACCAAAACACCATTTCAGACAATTTCATCAATTGAGCATATTAAGTGCAATATGCGTATGGTCGTGAAAAAAAATTGTTTGGGTGGAGAAGAAGAAATGATCAATGTTTAATATTTTTTCCAAATTTTCCCATGAAAAATGAAATATGTGAGAAGTATATTTGTGAAGATTATGTTTCACATAATTCTATTATGTAGGCTTGCCTATTTCCAACCAAAATATACTTTTGATATAAACAATGCTTGCAATGAATCCTATAGCGCCATAGTAGCATGCTCTCGTCGATGTCCTATTGATCGGAAAGAGTGGAGTGCGGTAGTCCAAAATGGGTCCATGATCCAATATGGGTCGGCTCCCTTATATTTGTAGTGAACCATGACTATTTTTGGCACTAGTAGTAGTCACGATTTTTTTGAATGGATGCTGTTGTAATGCAATCCAGAAGGTATGTTCGCATTTGGTATGAATACCTAAATGCCCAAGTTATTTTTTTTGGCAACATGACAATTTTGGACAATTGACTATGAATGGAGTCTTTATTTATTTTTCTTAGAGATTTAAACACAATATATATCCAAGGATTATATTTAGAGCCCAATAATTTTCATAAATTTAGAGTATATGGTTGAAAAGTTACAGATGATATACAATTTTCATTGCTTAGCGAGTAGCGTGGGCAATCCAAAAAGCTTGTTTGAACATCACTTTTTTAAGAAATTCAAATTTCATATCAGATATGATTTCTAAAATTATATAACTTAGAATGACATACATCATCCTATTTTGATCAACAAGACTAAAGTTATGAGAATCCTAGTTTCTGGGAGTTAGTGGATTATTATTAGATGTCCACTCTAAGACAAACTTCGAAATCTTTTATTTAATTCAATTTTCAATATTTAAAAACAAAATTTAAAAGCGTTACATGTACATGTTTTATTACAACATTGCAACCATTGGAATTGGGATTTTTTATGCTTAAAAATAATTTCTAAACAATTTCGTATTTTCAATTATTCTCTACTTCTTTCTGATAATAGTTTGCGGATCATTGAATGTCGAAGGAATTTTTAAATTCCCCTTTCAAAATTTATTAGGAAATATTGGTGATAGCACTACACAGAAATTGGTATTTAGTGTAGGCAACACTAATTACGAAGCACAACACTAAATATCAACAATCATGTTAGTGTTACCAACACTATTTGTAAACATAACACTATTTTTCAACTATTAAATACAAATTTTTTACAAGTTTACATTTAGTGTTACCTATTATTTAATTAAATTGCAGCTCAAAAAACTATAAACCTAAATAGACTATACAAATGCTTATTCAAATAAATACTTTATTAATTAGAAAACATTAATTATCAATTAATTTAAATTTAGAGTTCGTTGGTAAAAAATCAAATAACACTATTAGTAACATAACACTAAATACCAATTTTAGTGTAGTGAATCCAATCGTATGCATATAATTGTACAATTCAAAATGTACAACTATCATTTGTACATCCATTTAAAAACTTTCTTCCCAAGAGCACATCACCTAAGTTTTTGCAGGACCTGTGAAATTTAGAACTTAATGGATCTAGACGTTTAGGGATTACTGGTGTCCAAGCTTCTATGTACAGGTTTGGACGCCGCCTGCAGGTTCAGAAGAAGCTCGGAAGTTGGTGTCCATTTGTGATAGGCAGTCGGGCAGGCTCGGAAGTTCTGCAGGCTCGATATAGGCTCGGGCAGCTGAGCTTCAGGAAGTCATCTTCTTCCGCATCGTCGTTGACCCGACACTTTTCATTTCGAACTTTCTTGTGCATACTTGCCGCTGCGTCGTCGTTTGTTGTTGCCGTCTTCTTCATTTTTCATTTGTGCACATCGTTCCTTTTCTCTTGTACACACTTCATTCTCTGCCTTGTAAAGCTAGTTCTCCGTCTTCTCGTTTCTGTTTCCTCCTCCGTCTTCCCGCTGCTGGAGGTGGCTCAGTGCTGCGGAGTGCTGTGAAGCGGGTGGTGGCGCCGCGGCAAAGTGTTTCTCAAGATTGCGGAACGGGAGGTGGTGGATCAATAGATTGGGGTGGGAGCTTGTTCCATTTTAGGGTTTCTGGAGCGGCTTCAGCGCGAGTCGTTCGTCCAAGGTTTTCGACAATCGTGAGCAGGTATGACTTTGCCACGAACTGCTTTGAGTCTTGGATTGTCAATGTGTTGTTTTCTGTGTCCTTCGAATTGCGCCGCTGTTGTTTGGGTGTTAGGGTCATGTTTTTGGGATTGGCCACTTTTGTGCATTCGGGGGTGCACATGCAGTGTTTTTTTACTTGTCTATGCATGTGTTCGGGAACAATAGATTGCAATCCCTGCGTTTATGTAGCGACTCAAAATCTGCGTTTGTAAGACATTGTTACAGAGGGATTGCTTACAGGTGCTCCTTCAAGCGTGTTTACGTTTTTCATGCATGCATTTGTGTACAGCGGATTGCAAAGCATGTATTTCTGTAATCGCTTCAACTATCCTTTTCAGAAGCCGGCTGTACAAGGTATGGTTTTCCTTATTAGATGTCGCAATTGTCTTCTTGCAGTGATCTTCCGATGTCGTGGGTTCATAGCTCGTAGTAGTTGTACTACATTCATAGTTTCTAATAGTAGTTGGGACGTTGGAGTTGCAATTCTAGAGCAGACGAGAATCCCCGGAAAAAAATTCCATGCATGCAGCTGTTCGGAACATGAAATCAGAAAGGATCCCTATTACTGCGTATCACGATGTTTAGTTCAATCGTGACAATGCACCAGCCAGGTTCAGAGCGCGCGTTTTGAACACTAGAAGAAAACTACGTTTGATACAACAAATCGTGTAGGATTGGTTTTGTTGAGTTTCCCGTTGCCAATGCAAAATTTTGCGTTGAAAAATGCATTGGAATGTGTTGGAATGTTTTTTCCAACGCAAAATTCTGCATTAGTAACGGGAACCTCAACAAAACCAATCCTACACAATTTGTTGTATCAAACGCAGTTTTCTTCCAGTGGAACCAAGGAGAGCGTAAAGAGCCCCTAACATGCGGAGGGCTGCTTCCAAGTCCAGACCGCGCATTCTGAACCATGGAGAGCGTAAATAGCCCCTAACATGTGAAGGGCTGCTTCCAGGTCCAGATCGCGCGTTCTGAACCATAGAGAGCGTAAATAGCCCCTAACACGGGAAGGCAAAATTCCAGGTCTAGACCCCGCGTTCTAAACCATAGACAGCACAAAGAGCTCCTAACTTGTGAATGGCTGCTTCCAGGTTCAGAACGCACGTTCTGAAACTGGAACCTGAACATAAGAGCAGGGCAAGAGAACATAAGGAACCGATTTCAGGACCAGACTGCACGCGCTGAAAATCCGAGAGCACAATCAAGTGAAAGACCGCAAGGACCGGCTTCTAGGTTCAGAACGCGCGGTCCGAACATCAAAAAGCGAGAGCAAAGAGAGCGAAACGTACAGACAACAAGAACAGAACGTGCGTCCTGAACCACACCTAGCGAGAGAGAAATGCCCTGACTCCAGGTTCAGAACGCGCGTTCTGAACCTAACACTTACCCTGAGCCCAGAAAAAATAAACAGTCCAATACAAGCTTCAGAACGAGCGGTCCGAATCAAAGTGCGTGAGCTGTCAATAGGGCAAGTGGGTAGACTGAAAGATCAGAACATGCAACCTGGATCCACGAGCGTAAGCAGGCAATAACGAGAGATAAGTCGACCATAGGCTAATAAAGCAAGTTCACAACAAAAGACAGCGCGAGCTAGCGAGAGAATGAATAAGACGGAGTCCAGAAAGAGAACGCGCAATCTGAACCTCAAATTGCATGCGGTTGCGTAACTAAGCGAGGGTACGTTTGCAGGTTCAGAACGCTCGTTCTGAACCTAGAATAGCGAGAGCTTGCGTAGCCGAGCGAGTGCTTATTTGTAGGTTCAGAACGGGCGTTCTGAAACGTACACCATTAGCGGGCGACAAGGAGTGCTGGCGTCATTGTGATTCAGAACGCGCGCGAGACTGTAGTATTGAAGCCAGTACTACCTGAATTGATATGTTTAGACCGCGCGGTCTGATTCAGAATATATTGATATATTTATATATTTATACATGATATATATCAATATATATTATTTTGATCGATGTATTATATTATATAATACATTAACATTATAATACATGTATATGTATTATGATACATGTATTATACATGATATGTATATGTATATATCAGACCGCGCGGTCTGATGTTATATATATTAAATATGTTATTATATATGTATAATATTGTACATTAATATTGTGTAATTATTAATGTACATATATCATATTAATTATGATATATTCATATTATTATATATGTATAATAATATGATATTGTATTAATATGTATATTGATCGCGCGGTATGTATGCTGATTTATATATATATATAAATACATATATATCAATATATATATTAATTTATATATTATTAAATTACATAATATATGTTATATATTTATATATAATATGTAACTATATATTAATATATAGTTACATATGTGTAAGGCATGCTCCATGCATACAATGTACTCTTTGATACGCATGAAGTGGAATACAGAAATTGTAGTCGACATCTGTTGTTACATGTTCAGTACGATTCATTGCCAAAAGTAACCAACTCAATCTTTGCCTACATTGTCATTTCAATTTGCATTCGTGAAACTAAAATGTAAGCAATATATGACGATGTGTTTTTTATTCTTTGATTCTCTTATTAATATCTTTTATTGTTTTTTTGTTATTATTTGAGAAGGTTCAGAAATGGTGTTTGAAGAATGTGCCTTTTAGTACAGTTAGTGAATGCACCGTATTTCAATCCTTCCTAGGCATTATTTGAGTGATTTGAGTGGACAATGGGTTGGCAATGGAGACCCTATTGCATTGAGTTCTACTCTTGTGAAGGAAATTCTTGTTGTAGGAAATAATAAATGAACTTGCAGATTTAGTCATTGACTTTTGCTTTCTCTCATCAAGAGGTATTTGTCCTCACATTTGTTATCGTTCTATGCTTCTCATCATGGGTTGAGGGCTAAATACATGTGTAGAAGTCCTTTTCCATGGCTCCTAAAGATCTCAACATTTGTGCTTGTAGTTGGAGTTACATGTACTAAATTTCTTTAGTATAGCATGGAAAAACTACCAGTTGTAGAAATCAGTGAATCGCATTTGAGGCCCTATATTTTAGTAGTACTTGGTTGTGTGGGTGAAATTATCACTCTCATATGATGAAAGTGATAAAGAAGTTGTTGCTTTCTATGATGTACTTAGTTACGTAACTTTTTTAGTGAAGAAGCGTTTATATATGGACTAGCTGATATTCCATTGTTTTTCATTTCATGAAAATAGGATCTCACCAAAAGCGTACTGATGAGGAGGCGACTCCACTATTGGGAATGCAGGGAAGCAAATGTCCCCCTATGTCTCAGATTCCGTATGGTCAGATCAATGCTTGGCCAAACTACGGAGCTGGTATTGGACCAGGAACTCACCCAATGATGCATTTGCTCGGAAGCGGATTTTATCCTCCTTTTCCAACAGGGAGCTTCAATGGCATGGTACCAACGTATGGAGGTCCTTCTCACGCTAGACTCATGGAAATGAATTCTACTCATTATATCAAGTTACACCTAATCATGAATTATGTATATTAGTATCACTTACTTATCCATTTTAATAATGATATATGTCACCTCTTTTCCAAAATAATTATTTTTCAACAAAATTGCTATGCAAAAATGATTTTATATTCATGACAATTTTCAAATCAATTTGGACTCATTAATATCAAAGAATTGGCTTTTCTTTATCAATTTGTAAACTTAACTCACTTACATTTTAACTATGTAAAAGAGGTTTTAGGAGCTACTAATTACTTTTTTCTTAAATTAGCTTTATAGTATAATAGGCATGCAATTAAAAAATGCACTAGCAAATCTATATGAAGCAAGAAGTTGCGCAATTTTAGGTGCACAATGAATTAGTTGCAAATTTTCAAAGGTAAAGATTGTGAGAGGTAGTGTATATAACTTAGGTAAATCTAAACATTCATCTAATGTACACCAAGATAAAAAAAATCCATGCTATTGAAGCTTTTTTCAAGCAAAAAATTATATTGAGAAAAATTGTACCTAGAATCATCCTTTTATATAGCTGTCACAAAAAACTTACATATATGAACCCACTTTGTACCAATTAAATTAGTTCTAGTTTGCAAAGGATCAATGTATAAATGATCAAATAGCATAAATGCGCCATTATATGAGAATACTGTAAAGACTTCATAATTATTTGAATCTAGACCACGCTAAGTCATGAAGGATGTCCTCCAACTCGAGTGTTGAAGGCCACCAAAAGAAACGTGGCACGATAGTCTAAACCTAAAACCGCCGCCCTTCGCGTTTCACCGTCCGTTGTGTGTGTGAGCGAACAAACTTGAAGCTTGCCGAACTCGAAGCTTGCCGTGCAGCCCGCAGTCATAGTCCATCCCGCACTTGAAGCTCGAAGGTGTCTGTGAGTCCAGACCGTACTCGTTAGCTGCACTCGAAGTCCAGCCCACACTTGAACCTCGCTTTGTTTGAGGGTTTAGCCCGCACTCAAAGCTCATTTCTATACTTGCAGGAAGCGAAGCTTACCATATCGTATTTGGAGTGTGCAGGCACGCGTGGGATCATATGAAATACGGTGCTGATGCTTACCATTTGACTTGACTTGTAGATGATTAGAAGTAGGAACCATAGAGCTCTGGTTGGTCCCAACTCTTTCTCTTTTCTTTTCCATCACTGGAATGCACTAAAGGATATTAAGTTGTGCATTTCCTAGCTTGTAGTTAGGTCCATTCTACAGTAGTTTATCCGAGAGTTGAATGGGTTTAGCGCCTCCTCATTCACTATTTTAAATGAGACTGCCAAATTTGGTCCCATTGGCAGCACTGTATCTTCTTCAATGTCTTATATATGCACGATCCAGTATAGGTATTTTGCCCACATGATTTTCTTTCTCCAAAGCAATAATAAATTTCCGATGGAACTTTCTGTTTTGATGCAAACTTCCAGAAAGTTGCCAACTCTCTATGTTACAAAAATCCAAGTTTTGTAGCACACCTCTTGTGCATTTAAAGGGTTAATATTGTCATATGCATTTTGTAGGTTTATTAGTATTTTCGAAATGGAAGTCAACTTGTTGCAATGATGTCAAACATGGATCCTAAGTCCTAACCAGTAGGTTCTTTTGGGCAACATATTGCTTAAAAGTGATATTGCTTAAAACATCTTTGAAGAGATTGAATGTTTGAAGAGAGCTTCTGTCTTTTGCAACGGATGGAATTGTTCAATAGCTACAAAATCTTATGACAACATTGCTCACTTATGAATAAATGCATGCACTTTTGGATGAACATATATATTTTTATCCATGATTTCATGTTTCATCCATATCAGTGGTTGTAAATAGCTACATCCTTCTACTGGATATTGTTTTGTGCACTGTCTTGAAACATTGACAAAAGAAAACTAATCCTAATTTATATCAAGTATTGAGAGGGAGTGTATCACTACCTTGAAACATTTACAAAAGAAAACTAATCCTAATATAAATAAAGTATTGAGAGGGAGTATATCTTAGGTTGTTAGAGACTTAGTGCATTGAAAGAAAACCAAAACAGATGCAATGATATGGAAAGATGTCATTTGTAAACCAGACAATATGTTAATAATACTAACTTTATGAACTTCAAGAATGATCAAGGATTTTTTCAATTTTTACATTTTTCTAGCATCTTACGTAGTACATGGAAGATGTTTTGGCATTGAAGAATGAACTAAGCACTATTGCTTAGAAGTCTATGAAATGAATAGAACACCTTAATTTATTATTCTTATTTTGGTCATTTGGTCCCATCTAAAGTGGTGTAGATTACTTACCTCTATTATAGTATGGTTATATTTTGACTTAAACAATTAAATATTAGAGCTACACAAGCAAATATGATGGCTCCTTTCAGATAACTTCCAATATAATTTCACAAATTGTGATGTTTAAGGGCTAAATGGAAAGTGCATATAAACAATTCAAAATCTACATAACACTATTCAATAAGATTTGAAGTTCTTCATATTACAATCTAAATGGTAAAATGTATAGTCATTGCCAAATGCTAAAAACTCAACAAGCAAGTGAAGACTGTAGAAGAAATGAACATTGACAAATTTATACAACTAAGAAGAAATCAAAGAGAAGATTGAGTTGGACAATATTGTAATCCTTGTGGCCATATATGAATAGATATGCATTAAATTTTTTTGCACGCATTCAAATGACATCATAACTCAATGTTGATATTGAGTTTCAAATTTATCAATCTCAAACAAAAGTTATGAAAAAATGACACTAGTCTTCTATAATAGCAATCATGCCTTGGTAAGATAGATGTCCCACTTGTAGGTCAGATAAATAGGAGGGGGTCCAGTTGTAGATGAAACCGGTGTAGAAATCCCATAGCCAGAGTATCCCCGCAAAGCACCCGTGCCCCCAAAGACAACTAGTTCCCATGGTGGGGCAAAAAAGAGGATACCAACAATATTGAGGTAGGAACCTTTGTATTTAGATGCATCTCCAAAAACATGATGCATCACTAATTGCACACGAGTTCCGCTGCCCGTGGTTTTTGGATTCACTATTCCAACGACTGTTCCTGTGATTCTACCTAGAAGAGTGCTATTTGTTTCAGGTCCAGCCTTCATCATACTGTCATAAGCAATGAAGCTCCCCCATGCGCCACCCACTAAACACAAGACTATCCAAGGTCAGTAGAGGACTTCATTGCATTATCGTTTCCAATGGGCATCATGAGTACATTCATAAGATAAATACACTTGAAATTGCCTAAATAAGCATTTGAACAGGGCTCCCTATTATTAAACTGCTGAAGTTATTGTTGAGTCTTGTCACGAAAGAGGACTTAGATTAACTTAACGTGCATCGTTGAACATTGTATAAAGATATTTTGAGTTTTGAAAGCAGTATTAATAGGTGCATCGAAATTCCTCCCTAGACTTTCACGAATGCAGTCTGTACTGTACTGTACAGTACATTGTATCTACAGATTTAGACGCAGGTTTAGAAACAGGCAGCATTTAGATGCAATTACCGAAGTGGAGACCACCTAGAGGCTGCGTAGATAATGCAATTAGTAAGATCTCAAACTCAACTTTTGAATGATTGTAATATGCAAATTCAGGTTACAATACAACCAGCCTAATGAATAGATCCAAACTGGTGTATTGCAATGGTCTTCAATTCCATAGACAGTGTAAGTAATAATTGTGTCACTTGAACAGAACAGTATGAAATCACCAAAAAGGAAGAAGAATGGATCAACCGTCACCTTGAAGGCTCGGTACAGGGGTTCCTGCAGCCAGCAACCATGTCGTATTGGGACCTCCTCGAATCTCATGTGTGTAGTGGGTGAGGTGGAGATGGTGTTTTGCTGTTGGATCAAAAAAACGGTAACTGTGAAAAACCAATTTGCATAATGGACTTCGTAAACCGCGGTGGACTATATCGTTCAACCAAATCACTTTTGAAGAAAAATTCACCTGCCACACAGTGTTGGTGGAACCTTGGTTCTCACAACGTGACAAATTGAAATGCTGAGAGTTTCTAAGCTGAGTTGAGTCTATCCAGATATCATTTGGTAAGTTTCATTCTGTTCGTTTAGCTCGAATGCAATGAAACTGGATCCAGTGGAGAGCTTACCCACAACCGGTGTCTGCAGGGTGCAAATCCATGCCAGAATGTGAAGGGTGACAGTGAGGATTGAGAGTGATCCCATGGCGGCAGCGCGAACTGTTACCTGCGCATATCCATTGTGTGACTATTTGTTAGTGCTTGAGAGAGTAATTTATAAATTGCTTTTGGTTTTCAAGTGAAAGATTACTTTCAAAAAGGCAAGATCACCAAACACCATGAAACTCGCTGATCCTGAAAGCATCCTCTTAACATTGGCAAGCAAGAAACCGCTAGGGCAAAAATCACTTTTGCATCCCATTCTGTTCTCAACCAGTGACCAAAACACGTATAATCCTAGTGACCAATGGAAGTAGAAATCCAGTATATAATGGTCAATGAGAGCAACAAAAACAATCAAAATTATGTGCAAATGGCATTCACAACTTGATCAAAATGTGTGCATGGTACTCCAAATTGTGCGAATGACGCTCCAAACACTCCAAACTCAAAGTCTCTCTGTGAATTGTTTCTCACCAGGCTGCGCAGAAGCTTGTGGAGATGAAGTAGCTGAAGCGAGAGGCATGTGAACACACACACACACACTCGCACTGGATCTAAGCTTACTGATTTATAGACTGGCAAACAGACCCCCGACCTTGACGGTAGTTCTCGATAAGATAGAATATTATTTGGCACGACAAGTTGCATGTTCTCCTGATCATGGGAGAGTAGGGTACCTTTAACTAAAAGGAATTGTCGATTTGTAGTAAGTTAACTGAGTAACTGACTGCATGAGTGCATGACCAGAAGTCAATGCATTCATACGGATTCTAGGGACCAAAATTATAACACTGAGAACTCAAAATGTCAGATCTCTGCTCAAAACCAACGCATTCTGGGTGCCATAAAGTTGCAGTATACCAACAAAAGTCTCGCTTTCCTGTGAATCATCAATGGTAACTAAAGTTATATTGTCTCATGCTCTGGCAGTCCGAGACTTCGGGAGATGCAGAGTTGTCACCTTCCAACTGTGATCCATTGGGCCCATCAGTGTCAAAGCTACCACAGTAATGAGCTTGCTTTGGATCGAATGGTGACGAAAGTGTGACGAAAGTGTGGGCAAGTGGAGTGGAAAACCAACTCATGAACTTCTTATTAGGGCAACCCCACAAGCTGCCCCCACAACAGGGGCGCCAAGCAGGGTTGGCGCCTCTGTTTCGCGAGCCTGCTTCGAAAGCACAGGCAGTGCCCCCGCGGTGAATGCGCCATTGGGACGCGCCACTTGTGAGTTGCATGCCGCCTCATGAATGCAACTTACTTTGTCAAAGTCAGGTGGTTTCTTCACATTCAGGGCTTTTTTTTTGGCACCATGGTGCCAGATTCCGCCAAGTCTGGTCACTGCGGCTCTGTCCCTCCGAAAACTGACCTATGCAGTGAAGCCAGAGGGAGGGACACGGGTCCAAAAAAAAAGCCTTACTTCACATTGGGTAATTTTGGATAATGTTGGTAGAGATCCATTCAATGTTGATACAATGAGAGCATCTCCACCCTAACCGATGATCCCATAACTACTTTATGAAATTTAGTGCAACATGCTACCTAAGTTATTAGGATTTAATGCAATATGCTACCTCTAAGACAAATGGGCATCAATTTTGAGAGTGAGCAATATTAAAAAATATAGAAAAGATAGGATTTTGCAAGTTTTGAAGGATTACTGGGAATACTATAATACAAAACTAACAAAATAGATGTTAACTCCAATGTAGAGGAAGTTGCACATTGGCTACCAAATTCTATTATTTGTTGCATTCTAGACTAAATTCTAATATTTTCAAGGATTTTTTCTAATGTACTTTTAGCTCTTGAAAATTTTTAAATAGCAATGGAGCAAAATTTAGCCACTTTTGTGAACGCTAACCTTGACTTGTCAAGGGAGGTTGATTCTAAGAGATGGCAAGCGATGGCAAGAAAACTGCTTTACCATAAGAACGGAAAGAGCTATAAACAAACCGGCCACTTTGAAAGTCAAGAGTCAAGAGTGTGGCTTGCTAAAAGCTTTAACTTGCTTGCTTACACCAATTTCAAGGCACCACTTGACATGCCAAGGAGATGAGTGGATGACATGCTTCACAAGGCAAATATAATTTCTTGGTCGATGTGCTTCTTCTTATGGCGTCCCTCTTCCACCATTTTGCGATGGGGTGGATGGCCACCATACATGCCGGCTGCCTTGGAAGGGTACGCAAAAGCCCCACTTGGCACCTTTCCTTGGCGAGCCAACAATGGGGATGCTCTAAGTAATTAGATTCATGGTGTGGCACATCCAAGATGCATTATTTGCCAATGTCTTCATCAAAACTTAGCATGGTTGGGCTTGTTTTTTTATTTGATGTGTCTACCATGGGGTAAAAAATTAGCAAGGGCCTGTTTACTACCCATGTCAGCCCTGTTTGGTGCCTCGCTGTAGGATTGCTCTTATGATTTAAGCTTATGAAAATCCCCCAAAAGGATCATTATTCTCTTTGGAGCAACTTGACACCAACGCAGGTCGTTTATAAATGCACCTATATTAAAGACCTAACACCACTTATGAGAGTCACTTTTCTAGTGCTATTGAGCTGCCCTAAAGGTGGAATAATCAATAATTTTGATGAGGTTATTAACAAATTCTGAAAGCAAAATGCAACCCAAGTGGTTTACAAATTTTCAATATTGATTGAATATATAAGATAATCTATACTTTAACCCCTAAAGCACTAAACATGCTTTTTTGAAAACATAGCATTTTGGGCAGCTCACTAAGAGCGGAGTTTTTATTTTTTTTCTTTAAAAATTCACAGAACATTTTTCCAAGTAGTAGCTTTAAGGTCCAAAAATTTTCATAACTTTTAACAGCAAAGTTAAAAAGTTATTGTATGATATGTAATTTTGAATGCTCGGCGAGCAGCTCAAAAAATTCTTAAAAAATCACTTTTAAGAAAAATAAAAATTTAAAATTGGTTCTCTAGATCTATATATGTGGTTTTAGATCTTGAATTATTTCATTTTGATCAATGGGATGAGAGTTATGAGGGTTTTTAGTTTTTTGGTAGTTATGGATAATTATTCATTCTCTACTCTAAAATAAACTTTGAATTTTTTTATCTAATTTAATTTTCAATATTTCTAAAAAAAACAAATTCAGAAGATGTATATTGTTTATTCCAACATTACAACCATTGGGATTAGCTTTTTTCAATTTCATAAATAAATTATTAATAATTTAGTGTTTTGAATCATTTTCTACCTCTTTCTACTTACTATTTTTTTCCTATATGTTGTACAATTCCAAATGATCTAAAAAGTTTCAAGCATATAGCCAACTTGACTTCAAAAATGAATCCAAAGAGTAACCACCACTTTGGACATTTTTTCATACAAATGTGACCTTGTGAAGTGCAGCTGCCAAGTTTTTGCAGGGACAAAAAAAGGCTTTTTCTCAATTCAAACACTAATATCTTGCAATCTACATGCTGGAAAATTTTGAAATTTTTTCTATATATTCTCAAACCAGCTCACTACAAGATCTTATGGTTACGTGTGTCCAAAAATGTTTTTTTTTCTAAAATTTGGTACTTGTATTTGAAATGGCAGTTTTGGAGCGTTTTTGGTGAAAACATAGTCAAAAACTTTTAGGGATTAAAATACTAGAGTCACTTTGAATGGGCACTCTTGAAGCACAAAAATGTCTCAACTTTCATTGATACTTCAAAAAACTCCTCACTTTGCATTGTTTGCTTCTAAAAAGTTGAGGTGGTTTTGAGTATTGGAAGCATTCATCTAAGGCCATTCTTTTAGGAACCTTACACTTGGTTGGACTTATTAGAGCATCGCCACTCCTACTATTGAAATGATCTTAGGACGATAGGAAAGTGGAAAGGTTTTGAGGGTGATTGCACAAAACACCTGCCAATTTTGTTGCATTTTATAATATTCATATATTTTTTTGGAGAGTACTTTAAAATTAGAAAAATAACTTTTACATTTTTTAAAAATATAGCCAATGTATAGACCTATAAGATGAAGGTAACCACTAAAGGAAAAATATAGGAAAATTCTCTAAATAGGAGAATTAGAAAATTGCCAAATCTCAAGAATATATATACTTTGATGTTTTAATTAGTAGAAAATAGAAAATGAAGAAAATAAAGAAAGTAAAAAAAATAAAAGCTGGCCATATCTATCTATCGGTCTGTGCCCGCGCGCTTTGACGCTCTGAGTTTCTTTTACAGTTCTGCTTCAGTTTAGGGCTTCTGCACTTGCACTTCCGCAGTTGCACGTGTGGACACTGGCTTAAGGTTGCATCGGGTTTGGTGGAGCGGAATGTGCGAGCGTTCTCCACGCGGCAGAAGGGTTTTGTTTTCCAGCAAGTTTCGTGAAGCGGCGAGTGTTCTTCAAGTGCGACTCAGCATTTGTAAGCACCGCGTTCTCTTATGTTTGTTTTGGAAACTTTGAACTGGAGGGTTTAAGTGGTGTCAAGTATTGCGTTCAGAGCACAGTGATGCCCTGTGAAAGCATGATATAATGTATTTCATTTCAGAAGTGATTTTTAAGGGGAGTCATTGTTTTTTTAATTTTGAGGTGAGGTGAGGATATGTGACCGTTAATTTTGGTTGGGAGTGCAGAGTTATGGACTCGTCATCGGTTCTACCCGAGGGGATGATGTTAGGGGAATTGAAGATCATATTTAGTTTTGTATAGAGGGGATGGAGATTGGGAGCGAGATTGGGAGCGAGATTGGGAGCCATAGGTGGGCAGCTATGTGTTCTGTTCCAACTATCTGTGATTGGGTGGAGGAATTCCCCGACACGACTACTATACCGGATGATGCGACTTGTCTTGAGCACGAGCGTGTCTTCCGGTTGTCATCCACACCGAGGGAACTAGGTGATCCGTTGCTTTTGCAGAAGGATTTTGTTGTTGCTCATCAGGGGAGCAGTGGAGCTACAGCATTTTCTGGACGAAGACTTCCATTGCGGGAGTACCTCGACTCTATAAAGACAGAGCTGACAGCTCTATCCGGTTTGTCAAAACCATTGATTTTCTCCGAGGCCTTCAAGCTCCTGGAGAGCGACTTTACGCAGATGCTAAAGGCGGAGTGCAATATGAGTGCTAATCGGAAGTTTGTAGAAGCTGTCAAGTAAGTATTTCTTACTTCTTTTTTGATATGGAGAGTTTTAAGTGTTTTATCTTTGTTCTAATTTTTTGTAAATTTTGTTGGAGTTTTAATGATTTATTGTTTAAATGTATTGCAGGGAATATATTTGGATTGCTGCAAAACTGCATGGTTGGCCGATTGCCAAACCAGGTATTTAATCATGTATATTCTTTTTTGATGTATTTTCTTTTTTGAAGTTAATTGATGTTTATTATTGTACACATAAATGCTAAATAATTGTGTGCAGGTTGGGTGAACTCCATATGTTTTGGAGTTTTTGCAGAAGCCGTGTTGAAGTTCAACACCATGAACATCAGTGAGGTTGGAGTGGAGAATGAGGACAGTGTCATGAAGCTGAAGTTGGAGATTACAGACATCTTTTGGAGGGTGATGGACGAAGGAGTTACTTTCTTGCAGGAAGAAGCAGAGGCAGAAGATTCTATCATTCAGGAAGCAATTTTGTTTTTGATAGACCGGGAGAATCTTCTATGTATTTTGGAAGAGTGGACTGCCAGTGCTCAATTGAGAGGTATCAGAAATTCCCAGAGCCATCCATTTGGTGTTGGTGCCTCTCCCGAGATCAGGATGGCTGCAATGGAGTATTACAATGTAATACTTGGTCAGGATTTCACCAAGGTATGTATTTAATTTGCTTTGTCAGTGAATTTGATGTTTTATTATTTTAAAGTTATGAACTTGATTTTTGTGATTTAATTTGAGATTTTGTTCTTTGTAGGAGTTTCGTCACATTGCTCAACTGGGGAGATTG
This sequence comes from Neckera pumila, assembly GCA_963969595.1. NCBI lineage: Eukaryota > Viridiplantae > Streptophyta > Bryopsida > Hypnales > Neckeraceae > Neckera > Neckera pumila. The sequence continues at coordinate 20,695,429 of OZ018416.1, read as the reverse complement.
AAGTTGAAGAAGCTTCCAAAACCATTGGTGAAAGTGAAAGTGAGGAACAATGATGATTTCATTGCTCTAGCCAAGAGAAAGACAGCATAGGTACATAACCCATTTTACACATTTTGATCTTGACTCTTGGTGTAAATTACTTGGGACCAATTCCAGTTGCTCCATTTTCGCATTTACTACTACTGACACATTCCCCTGTGATTGGCCATGTTTCCTGCACGGCCTATATTTATATCTTTAGGTGCAAGATCGAGCTGCAAGGTGCGGCGCAGAATCTCGATCGAGGGGGGCGGATTTGGTGGTCCGTCAACAGCTAGCTGGGAATGAAAACCCACTGCCAACGTAAACGTGTACTTAATTCCATGTCATGCAATGATCGATCGAATGGACTGGACTGGGAGGGCGTTGATTGATTCTCGGATATGGTCTGCAGTAGTGTGGTTACTGTGGAAATGAATTCTTCGGTGCATGAATTTGCATGTACGTTGTGGAGACGTGAGCTTCCTTCATTTGGGACCTCACTGGATTCATGAACTGTGACTGGGAGAAGCTGCGCTGATTGTTTCCCTATTAATTAGTGAGGGAGCGAAACTAGTGTCACCTGCACAATTTAGTGTCCATAGGAATAGCTAGAGGAATGATTCAACCTGCACTACTGTAGTTTAAAATAATGTGACTTTGGTAAATTAGTGTAGAAATCGCACTAATTGGAGAAACCAGTGCAGTGATCTTCTGGAATTATTTTCTTGAGAACTGATTTTCCTTTGTGACTGTTTGCGACAAACTGGACGTTCCGTGAGGAAGAAACCAACTTGAGGCAAAATGATCTTTTCGGCTGACGTTTGGATCGATTCCAGGAGCCAAGTCCAGCAAATCAAGGGTCCGGCATATTTCCTATTACTTACTTGACATGGGATGGACATTTTTTTAATTTTCTTGTTAAAAAAATCAATAGAATTTCAGTGTCCCAAAGAATACCAGATTTTTGACCTCTTGTTTGAAATACATTATTATTAGTTTGTCATATGAAATTATAGTTTGATAATGTGCCATCACTGCCATGTAATTATAAGTACACATATCACGAGGATGCTTGTACTAAAAAATTTTGTGATCATCTGATAGTGCATCCAAAAGCTCATAATGTTTTGTTGTGTGTGCACCTAAGAATAAAAAAATGGCATACTTTATCTGTCCCTATTAAGTGTCCCATTTCATGAACGTCCATGAGATTAAGAAAAACACCCTAAATTTTTTACATTTAGTGGTTTGGACTTGGGAGTTAAGAAAATAGGGTTTAGACTTTAGACTTAGAATTTAGAATTTAGGGTTTATGGTTGCAAATTTAGGATTCAAGGCTATAGATTTAACCACACATAACATAACACATGCTTATGTATTATGTTATATAACAACATAACACATAACTTTCGCACCGTACATGTTATGTTATTGAATACTTTGAAATTCAATAACTTTCGCACCGTAGCCCTAAACTCCACGAAACCATGCCGGTGCACCTCTCTTTGGCGAGAGCTTTCCGACGGTACCAAGCACGTGGCCGGGGGACGCACGGTCCGAGAGATCTCAACATAACAAAACAAAACAAACAAACAGACTAACTTAAGGTATAGATTGTATTGCACAAATTTTATAAAATATTTTATAATAATAATAATTGTAGTGGCACTACTCATTGAAAGTAACACTAATCTTTGAAAGGAGGAGTAATTTTGCACCTTCACTAATAGGAAAAATCATTGAACTGTAGAGAACTAAATGATGAAGTACGATGATTGAAAAAACATGTGTAAGCTCTAAAGTATGTTCCAATAAATTTAGACAATAAATAGATATTCACTGAAGCATGAATATTCAACAAGGAAATATAGAAACTAGTGCATAAATTTTATCAATTCAATTTTTGACCTCATGAAATCTAAAAATGACATTTGAATATTAAAATGAAATCTAAAAACAATATTCAAATGTCATTTTTAGATTTCATTTTAGTTTAGTTGCAATTTCTCTTCGTGTGATTTTCAAAAATTAGAGTTCATGGATTTCCAATTGTAGATGTTAAACAACTTTTTTGGTTTTAAACAATACAATCTTAATGTAAACTATCATTTTTCAACCATAATTTCAAATTCTTTGAGATGGTGGGAAAATATTGAATATTTTCCAGACAAAGAAAATTGTGAAAGAATGTTCAAACCATGAATTTGTTATGATTTTGAATAGGGATTCTGATAAAGACATGGTTGCAAGCATTTCTTTACCAGAACTAATCAGATTTGTACACAACATGAGTGTTTCTCAAGAAATACCCAGAATGCGCAAGATTCTAGTTTAGACGGAGTAGTTTAGATGGATTATGCAGATTCTAATTAGCTGAAGCAGATCATGACTGAAGGAGCAAACTACCATTCCACCGCAAAATTCCAACTATGAAAGCCATCGATAGACGAAATGGCTGAGAACAGAAACACAAGGGCCCTCGGTAGCTTCCCGAAAACCGCTTCTCGGTACTGCCACCGACCAAAGCAGAGAATCACCCTAAAGATTCAAGACTGCTAACTTAGATGCTACGCGAACTTCGCGGCACTTGCCAAGACGATTCATGCCCAATATGCTCTTTAGCGCACTTCATAGAAAAAAACAGAAATGACATAAATTTTAAAGATACTCAATGGCAAGAAAACAACACTGAGGTATTTGACTTCTTTCACTTCGATGACAACAGAACAAAACGCCAAAAGTACTATCATGTTGCAAGTTTTCATTGATAGAAGCATTCATAGAAGCACTCATTGTCATCCAACCTTAATCAAAACTTGCGCTTGAATGACCACTACATAGGAATTGCAAACTTAAGTTGAGAGCATGAACTTACATCGATGACTGCAACTGCTGCAACTGTATGCACTTATACACCAACACAAGGATTGCTCCATGTGGTAAAGGAAAAGCCTTGAGAACTCCACCACCTAACCAGAGAGCCAAGGCAACAATAGCAGCTACAGCATGGTACGCCTTTCCCAAGACTCTGGTGGTGATTATGAGTGCAACAATAAGAGCGAGACCTTTCTCTCCTCCCATTAACCACGCCACTCCCGAAGCAAGCCTGTAACCTACTCCAAAGTCTTTCCAAAGGGCCAAAGCACTTACAAGTAGACTCAGAGACGTCTGGGCACCCAAGGCATGCCACATTGCCGAAACCACCCATAGAAACAACAAACCCTCCCTTCCAATACGTTGCAAATCCAAATGCTTGAGATCTTCTTCTTCACGGGGTTTGCCACGGTTTGAATAATTTCTGGATGATTTTTTCTTGATGTTGCTAAACGTGCCACTACTGGGGTAGGTGTAATAGTAACTCTCCATATTAGAATACTCGCTTTCATAGGAATACACTGAATCACTCCAACCCTCATTCTCATACGGGGCTCTTCTGTAATGAGATTTGTATTGACGTGACCGTGACCACATGTCTCTCTCTCTTCTTTGATATACCTGTTTTCTTCGAGATGCCTTGACTTGCTCCTGCAAAGAGCTATCGTACAATTTCCTGCTTGCCTCATCAGATAAAACCTGAAGACATTTTAAAACCAAGTCGTTAGAGGTAGCACTCAAAGAAGATACTTGGAAGTAGGGAACCCATTTACGTGGGGTCCCCTTCCCGTTGTTGAAAAGTCACCCATTTACAATCCAGGTGGCATCCAAACACATGAATTGTAAGAAGGAAGATACTTCTAGGATCTATCACAGTCAAATATGCTCCCATGAGATGCACCATAAATGCAGTACTCATTGTTCAAGGGTAGCGTAGGCTCAAGATTGGGTCCTTGCTGAAGTTTGAAGTACAGCACCCAAATACAACATACCTTAATGCATTGGAATCCACTTGAAATGGACACAAGACCAAATAAAGAAATCCATTCTAATGATGGGATCCATTCAAAACAGATGAAAGCCACGAGAATGGGTTCCCTACTACACAATGGTACGGTTTATATGAGTTTGCGCTCTCATTTCCAAATGCAAAATATATATTTACATGTATCCAGTAAACCTTCAACCAAAAGTATGAAGTTATCAAGCAATGGAAAGATTATCAGAGATATACATACAGGCAGGTAACGCACCTCATATGCCAGACGAACGCTCATAAATTTTTCATTGGCATTCACGTCTTTATTCACATCTGGATGCATCTGCACACCATCAAACGTAAAAATACTTATTGTTGAGTTCATTACTCAATCTCAACATTTTCAGTTTATCCTCTAGGCAATCAAACAATGTGTATACCCAGACGCCTGCGCAAAAATATAATTGCTCACATCTGCATACATGAACATTTATTGATCTAAACATTGTGCTTAGGATCACGCAAGATTGCATACCGTGAGAAATCTTGCTGACAATCGACAAGATTTTCAGAAAACTTTGGCAATGTCAACGTGATTCAAGAAGACAATGGATTTTGAACCTGGCGAGCGAGCTGCCTGTAGGCCAACTTAATAGCGGAGGCTGTCGCTTGGCGGCGCAAGCCGAGCACCTTGTAATGATCCACCACATTAACTTCCTCTGAGTAGCTCCTTTCTTGCCTCCCGCCATCCTCTTCTCTTCTTGCAGCACAAATAAGCCTAGACTTGTATATGTACCACCTTCTAGGTAAATTGAAAGGTTTTCTCTCGATTTCTGTCAACCCTTTAAGACTCGTAAACCTGCATGAACACAGTGGCGTAAGGTACAAAGAATGCAGGCAGTAAAAAAGATCCATGAAGGTGGAAAATTCTATTACATGACCTTGCTATGAAGTATAAAGAACTGCACATTGTAGCGTTCAAGTTGGAATTGAGGAAAGGAAATGGCCATCAACTGTGCGAAAAAACCGAATTCACCCTAACCCTATCCCAAAATCCCTCGAAAGCTCTTAACCCCTAAATATGACTTAGGGTTTTATTGTTCGAAAACGATCTTTTCGATTGAAAATATTGTGAAAATAACAGAATTCAGAAGGGACCAAATTCTATAACACCAGAATCAATAAAGAACAATTCATGTGGTGGTCCAAAAACGAAAGATTTCAACAGATGAAGTCTCCATATGACAACTCAAACCTGCCAAAAGATCATTGGGCTCATATGGAGCCTCTTGATCCTTGAGGTAATAACGATTCTCACAGGGCCATGAAGTTGGAAAATTTTATTAAATAACCTTGTTATGAAGTCTTAAAGATTCCACATTGGCTGTGGTCGACTTGGAATTCAAGAAAGGAAACGACCATCAGCTATGAGAAAAGTCCAAAATTCACTCGAACCCTACCCCAAAACCCCTCCAAAGGTCTCAACCCCTCAATGACCAATTCGAACATAACCAATTCGATTGATCATATTGTGAAAACAACATAATTCAGATGGAGCCGAATTCTATACCGCCAGAATCAGCAAAGAGCATTGCGTGCGTCGGTCCAAACAATAATCCGAATTCGAATTTCAAAAGCTAGGTTACATACCTGAGCTCCAGTCCACCCCCAATCCCCAAGGGCAACGACGAGATCAATCTCGGCATAACCCTCCTCCAGTGTCCCGAATTTTCATGGATTTCGGCCGAATTCGTGGAACCGTCTTGACCTAGACTGCCATGCTTCCTCTTCAATTTCACAGAAAGATCGCCCGGTGAGGGTTGTGAGGAATTGGAAAACGAGAGGAGAGGGGAGAGGTCCGAAGGATGCTGCGACCAGCAAAGAGCAATGGCCCCCATGGCCGAAAGGCTGCCCGTTCAACGTCGAATTCGGCCCTGGACCGCCATCACCATGGCTATGGCGGAACTAGAAAGCGCAGAGGGACGACAGACGGCAGCTTACTGCCGGGACGATCTGTTAGCTCTAGCCGTCTAGCCCCTTATTAGCGCCTGCTTGAGCGATTTTGTCCCTAGATTTTTGTAGCAATTGAGCGATTTTATCCATTGGAAAAGGAGAATCTATCATCAAATATTCCTCCAAAAAAAATGTAAAATTTTTGGGCGATAAAGCAGCCCCCACCCAAAAAACTTGTTTAAATAAGGTCATTTTAAGAGTCACATTAACCCTGTAAAGACGGATTGGTCTCCGCAGAAATCATCCTTTTTGATACAATGTGCATCATCTACTTTAAAAAAAACAAAAGTGTTCATTCAAGGTCAAACTATTGTGTAAGGCCTCCCCTTTTTGCACGAAATTCCAAGGATAAACAATCGCACTTTTGTCCTACATGCAAAGATTCTTTGTCATTCATTGGACATTTAGTGTTTGCAGCAACGTTACAAGGTTAACCTTGGAAGGATTTAGCTCCATAACCAAGGTAGCCACCAAAACTTCTTTGATTATTGGCCTGATAGGTGAATTGTTTGTTTCTACAATGAACAATGAAGTCATCCATCAACCACTTTTTAACTCACTCATCTTTCAAGGGTTAACCTTGGAAGGACATGGCCCCATGATCAATTCACTTATGCACAGATAGCTTCCTTCCATATAAGAGGAATCAAATATGTGACCAACCAGACCAAGGAAGAGGTAAGCACCTGAAACATTAGCTCTCCTAGAGCCTCCAGTTGAGCATCACTGCCTGCTGCTGTTAGGGCCACAGCAAAAGACTGCACCAACAATAATCCCAATTCAACACAATACCTCGACATGAAACCGACAACTCATGATCAAAGAGTAACAATTTCAAATACAAGGTAGTATTTCAACAAAGTATGAAAAGAAAGCAACTAGGCAGAGAAAAATCACAAGTAGAGATTTCAAGCACAACAAAACTTGATTATGCACCTTCACCCTAAAGTCCTCAAAGACTGGGTGAGCAACAGGAGCCTTGATAGCATACGTTCGGCCAAGATCAACCCTTGTGACGGGATCGTAATGATCGTCAAAGGTGTTCAAAAAGTCATCTCCTTTCATTTCCACAGGGAGTTTATTTGCATATTCTCCTTCGAGCCTGCCAGAAAGTCATAGATTACGGCAACCGCTGTCAATTATGCAAATTCTGGAGCACGGTTGAACTTTTTTGTCAAGGAAGATTTTGAGAAGACATCACTGGTAGTCAGTCTGATACAAGGAATATGAAACATGATACATACAAGATCCCTGACAGATTATAATTGAAATTCTAACAAAGTGTCAAAATTAAAAATATAATATTGAAGATTGAATGAACATCATGTGAAATCTTCAATTGGTAGAAATTGTGACCGCTGATTGTTTTTTAATTTTTCCTGTACCTGTATGGAGGAATATTGCATAGATATTGCTCACTGGCATCTGCCTGTGACATGGCATATTCGGGGTCCTCGGCTTCCTCAGCTGCTGTGCGCAGTGCTATTAAGCCTTCACATTGCTTAGCAGCAGTCCATTGAATGATGCGGCGACCCATGAATGATCCTACTCGCACTGATCCGTAATCTGCACACCAACACTGAATGCCCACAAAATTCAATTAGGCCTCCTGCTCTTGATAGCAAGTCCCTTGAGAAAACAATGATGACATCCAAGCAAAAGCAACAAATTTTTCTTTCGGCCCTATTCAAACCTATGCCGAATGCCGGAGTCAATCCTCCAGAATTGAACATGCAATGGAATGTTTGTATGTTCCTTCACTTCTGCAGGCTGCAAACACACGATGAAGGTGAGTTGTGCTTTCAAGTGTACTCTTCTCATAAATGTTACGGACAATCAAATGTACATACATCGATTGAAGTCATCAATTACAACTATTCCGTCAGTGATTCAGGTGGATGGAGAACAAACCTGGCACACCATAGCCAATAACTTGTTGGCTTCTCCACAAGCCGATGCCATTTGATCCATCACTCCACATGGAGCTCCCACCACATGATTTTCGACCTGTTTCCAGCCATTCAGAACTACTTCATGAGCATTCAATAAAAGAACAGAGTTGTGCGATGAGATTTCGCGGCAGCATAAACATAAGAACTCCGCTCTAAGATTTGGATGGAATTATGGGTGGGGATTAAATATTAGCTCCACAATGATAAACCAAGAATTTTGCAAATTCTTTCTTTTACTTTTCAATAATATGTACAAGCTGGCCAATGCATGCATTCAGAAGGAAGAACTCGTCATAAGCACGAGGGTGAAATCTAAAGATGACCTTCTGGCAAAGAATGGCAAGCTCTCTTGGAGCAATCTTCAATCCTGCACATCCACAACTGATTTAAAGCAAACTTTTCATACATGAGGAGTTTCATCCTAGAATCCTCGTTAGATATTGGGGACATCTCCGAGCAAGGCATTCAAAGAATATACCAAAATCAAAGAAGACTTTCAATACATGGCTAGTATGTTTGACGCCAGTGCAGTCCGGCTACAACTTTACCGTACGCAGCAGCGATCGCACTCATAGTGGCTACTTCAAGTGCCGCTGATGAAGACACACCCTTGCCTTCTGGCACATCGGAAGAGACCTAGACCATGCCCAGGTATCCTTCTTCAGTACAACGTAAGGGTGGGGCTTATATATTTTCAAAGCACCTCATAACAATGATGACAAATACGACGCCAGTAACACAAAAAATCAAATATTTTCAAATACATTTAATGACAAGCTTGAGTCGCCTAAAGTAAGCAAGATGTGAGGTATACAAGTACGCTAATGCTGTCGAGGAAGCGAGTGCCAAGCTCACGCATCAGAACCAAAAGAGATCCTGCCACATATGCAGCCCACCTACCCAAGTACCACATGCGTAAGGAACACGCTTCACACAATCCGCAAAAAAAGAATCTTAATTCTTGCGAAGACAGGAACATTAAAATGACAGGGAAGGAAGTTTTTACATATATTGACTATATATCACCTATTTGGTGAACAATTCCCAAACACGTCATTGACATCAAATTCATAGCATGAAAAATTAATCTAGCTACTAGCGAACAAGACTTAGCATCAATATCTTAAATTCAATAAATTGTCATTCAATCAATTACATAAAGATTGCTTGTTTGTTTTGTTCGGTTTGCCACATTGGGATTTCCTGAAGAAGGTGTGCATGGTATCCGTGGTCTCGACGAGGGGAGGGCACCAACATGACTCTGACATCCAGAGCTAAGGGACAAAAGATATCAAGTTTCGAATTAATATGGTTATGAACAATATAAACATAGTTAAGATAGCAAAAAAATGATAATCCTGCATGGGTTGTGCGGCACGGACACCATAATAAGCTTTGAAAAGCTGGCAACATACTTTTGCGAAGAATCTTGCTCAAAATACTGGCGTGCAGCTTCGTAAGATATAGGGTCTCCATTCAAGTCGACAAAGTCAGACAAATTCATATCAAAGGTGGGTGCTCGGTTGTCCTTCTCAGACCCATATGACACCTGCAAAAATGAGTTCATGAAGGGAGATTAAACGAGCTTGAGTGGTCAACTACCTAGAACTTGATGACTACGTAAAGCAGTGGATAGCTACTTACAATGCAAAGTACATCACTCTTATCACAAGCAGATCACCATCATCTATAATCATCATACTTATAATTATTTATAGATCATCTGATTTAGTAGATTTATTTCTTAATGATATAAATCTATTTATGAGTGTTATATCTATGTTTATATATGTTAATATATAAACGCAGTCTAGTCTTTTAGGGGTTAATTGTTGCGTGTAAGGTTGACATTTTTTAGGCAATTAGTATAGATCCCAAACCATGTGTGGATCTTTGTTCCACCACTTAGAGCTTCATTTCTTTTAATCGGGCAATATTCAAAAAGTAGGGTTGCTAAAGTATGAAGCAGAGAGCAACAAGCGTTGAGCATTGAGCAACAACCAATGAGCGGTGAACAGTGACTGTTTTTTTAAAATCTTGTGAAATATTTTAGACTTTTCACCATAAGATGCCTATATCCATGGTTTAGGGTAAACACTTATGGATATAAATGAGTCTCAAGAAGATGAATGGGGATGAACTTGCAAAGTATGTCAAACAAGTGCATATACATCCTACTTACACTAATTGCGTGCATGATGATTAATTAATACCCACAACATGCGCGTGCACGTGTACGCAATATACATCAAACATGCATGTGCGCATCCTATATATTTATATCAAACGCGTGCGTGCGTGCACAATGCAAACATGCATGTGCGCATCCTGTTTACCCCAAACGTATATGCACGCGCATATATAGGTTTAATGCCCAGAATATGCACGTGCATGCGTATGCAATATACATCAAACATGCATGTGCGCATCCTGTATATTTATATCAAACGCGTGCGTGCGCGCACAATGCAAACATGCATGTGTGCATCCTGTTTACTCCAAACGTATATGCACGCGCATATATAGGTTTAATGCCCAGAATATGCACGTGCATGCGTACACAATATACATCAAACATGCATGTGCGCATCCTATATATTTATATCAAACGCGTGCGTGTGCGCACAGTGCAAACATGCATGTGTGCATCCTGTTTACCCCAAACGTATATGCACGCGCATATATAGATTTAATGCCCAGAATATGCATGTGCATGCGTATGCAATATAAATCAAACATGCATGTACACATCCTATTTATTCCAAACGTGTGCACGTGCACAATGAATTCCCCAAATACATGCGTGTACAAGTTATTTACAATAAACAAAGTAAACAAAGTGAAGTATTTGCACATGCATAGATTGAAGCGTGTTTTGCACTTGTATTGAAATGTTGTCATGCACATTGGTGGATGAAATGTTTTCATCCACTGCGATTGACTTGTTCACATACACAAATTGACATGTTGAAACGTACGCAGATTGAAACACTTGCGAGTACATATTTATTGAAACGTCTGAGCAAACTCATTATGTATAAAGTACAAGGAAGCCAAATAAAGAAGTGTTTGCAGACACGATTGTATTTACACAGTGGATATAGCATTAGGTTCTACATCCAACCACTCCTGCATTGCTTACACTTAAATAATATATAAATATAACGACGGATTAACAACTATATAAACATATAGTTGGGTTAATGCTACATATTAGAATAAATTGTCATTAATATGGTCCCAAAACTATGACATACTAGATCCAAACCTCCATATTAGTTTGAATCCAAAATTTAACCCAAAACTAGATCCAAAACATGCAACAGAATAAGGAGAAGATGTTACCAATCCCAAAAAAAACTCGTAGTAATTATTGATCTCAACAATAGTAGATTTGTAAGGCAGAACCAAAAAAATAGCCCCAACTATGAGCAGTTGTGGCCAACAATACTTGGTCTTGGAAGCAAAATTGCTCTCTAGTATGAACGCATCCGAATTTTCTTAGGCAGCTAGTCTAAAATCCTAAGTTATTAGCCAAATGTGAAATAATTTCAAATTCAAGTGATGTGCAAACACTACCAAAAACTAGACCAACGCGATGAAGAATGCCTAAGCAACAGGTAAATTCAGAATCCTAACAATTTGCAATCTTTAGAAATTCATCCATAGAGCTTTAGCCATCCACCCCATATTTCATCCAATCCAATCATGGCCTAGCTATGCAACCAATTGTACACAAAAGTTGTACTAAATATAATACATAAGATCCAAATCTTTAGCCCCTAAATTACATTCAAGAAATTAGAATAGCCTAGATTTGTAGGCTAACTAAGTTATTTATAATGGATCTCTGACTTTCAATATTTCCTAATTTATTTGTAAATTTTTTATAAAATTTATATCAATAGAATAAAGCCCTATTTATATTGTGTTGCATGTGGTTTTTAAAATGCACTAAGTGATCTACCTAAGGATTAGGATTATATATTTAAAATTTATTGAAAAAAAAACTTATAAAAATTGCCACTATTCAATTCACAGTTAATTAGAATTCATGCTCAAGTTATTCCAGAATATTGATTAGTGCACTAGTAAATTCAACAATGTAGATATGATATATAAATAATGGTTTGTAAATTTTGTATAAAAGTCATCATTAACCCCTAAAGGACCGGACTGCGTTTTTTAGACTTATAACTTTTTTGGACAGGTACGTGTGACTGGAGATTTCCATATTTTGGGATGAAATTTTAATACAATGTGGGGACGAGGAGTATCTTTCATATGCACAATTTTCATAACATTCTGAAATAGGAGTAAAAAGTTATTGCATAATATGTTGTTTATTTCTCAACTCGGTCAGTTTGGGCAGACCTGAAAAAAACACTTTTTTAAGAAATAAAAATTTGAAATTTGTTCTTCAGATTTATATGGACTCAAAAAGCTTTGAATCATTGCATTTCAATAGTTGAGAAAAAAGTTATGAGGCTTTTTAGTGTACGGGCAGTTATGGAATCCCTACACCAAAAAAACTTTGAAGTCCTTTATTTTACTGAAATTTCAATATTTTTGAAAAAAAATAATGCTATTGGATGTAGATTGTTTATAACAACAATTCAACCATTTGGATTGGAATTTTTTAATTTTATAACTTATTTATTAACAATTTAGTATTTTGAATCATTCTCTACTTCTTTCTACTTCCTATTTTTTTCCTATACATTGGACAACTCCAAATAATCTGAAATTTTTTAAGTATGTAGCCAACTTGCTTTGAAGAATGAATCCAAAGAAGCACAACCATTTTGGACATTTTTTCATAATGATCTGACCTTGTGAAGTGCAGCTGCCCGGATTTTCGCAGTGGTCAAAAAGGGATTTTTGCCACTTCAAACGCTAATATATAACAAAGCTAGAGTGTTGTTACGGCAATAAGCAGTGTAATTGGGCACCGATATGATGTAGGGTGACTGTTTCAGAATCATAGATCTTTGATTTAAGTGCATAGGGAGCCAACACATTGTTCACCTTCATTGTAACCTCCTGACGGTGGTTACTTTGGCAATCTTGACTTAGTCATTAGCTTAGCAATGACGAAGCTAAAATTAATTAGCATCGCTTGCCCCATGGCAATCTACATTTTGCCTCACAGTTGCTTGAATGGCCAGTCTATCCCAACATTAAATTGCAACAACAAATGTTGCAACAAGACCGCATATTAGATCCCAAGACTTTTCAACCAAGGATGACTAATTGCACTCTGACTTAATACTCATAGGTACCCATTTGTTGGTCTACTTGATGTTCCTTGGAAAAATAAAAGTTTACGTACACATAAAGTCTAGTGAGGAAAACAACACACAGAAAATGAATTACACATGTGCTTGATGACATCTCTAGCATTGGTGGTCTTTTTGTGCCATCCTTCATCTCTAATATCCACAAATAAGGTTTCACCCTCTTCATTGGATATCCAACGGCTTGAATTGGAGGGGCCCAATATAATGGCAGGTGCTGCCACTTTCTAGGGGATAGTGTACAAAAAAGTTGTACATCTCAAAATCATTTTTACATTAAGCTACTCAGACAATATCATTACAAATCTTTGAACACTTGAATAATTCAAGTATTAGCCAATGTAGGGACTATAGTTATTACTATAGTAGGGACTATAATATTTAATTTTATAATTAATATTATTATTTATATTAATAATATTATTTATATCGTTTGATTATTCAAGGGGGTAGGGTCAAGTATTATGTTTTTAGAAATGGCATGAAATTTCCTACAACTTAAGAGTGCTAAATTTAGACTGTAGCAAGGTTCGTTCAAAAACCACCGTGGCCTCTTTCATTTGAAGTAGTTTAGGTAGAAATCGTAATTGTTGCATTTTGTTTAAGTTTGGTTGCAATTGTGGGTATTTAGGAACTTAAAAAAAGATCCATTGTCAACACAAATATCAAGAAACATCAAGAGCTCGTCCAAGAATGTGTTTGGCACACCGTAGAGGTTGCACATGTTCAGCAACATTGTGCTCGCTTGCAGGCAATTTACTGCACACCCCTCATATACTACCTCCGTAGACTCACGAATTAACTGGTCCATGTCGATTTCATTGACGTCAAGGGCCTCAAGATCATCAGCATTAAGAAACCCTCCTTCCTCAATATGCATGTGGATTTCATTGGCGCGCTGAAATGCGTCTTGCACCATCTCGTCAATGTGTACCTTAGTTCTCTTTGGCCACACAAAGTGCGTTGCTTCGGGATCTTCCCCCCTCCTCATGGACTTCGACACGTTCATTTGGACGTCGGATGTGCGTTCCATCCACTGTCTGTAATAATAACATAGCGACAATTAGTGATGGACATGTCAATGTTGGAACGTTTTCCTGTTGAACTATTTGTAATTTGGAACAAACTTATACGTCTGCAGGATATGACAATGTTTTGTATGAAGTTTGATAAAATTCTGGAGTTACTTTGTACAAGAGTCGTTTAGTTTGCTCTGCTCTACGAGAAGCAACAAGGCAGGTAGTTCATATCTTCTTCTCGTTTAAAAAAAAGGGAACATTTCATGAGTTCCGGGAAGTATATGTTGCATTCACAAAAATTTTAAAAACATGGGAGGCACAACATTCAAGACATTTGCATTCCAAAAAATGACTTCAAGCAGGTTGGTCAAGAAGATGCATGCAATGTCAATAAACACAGTAAACCCTACAAATACTGGACCAGGGAAAACCCAAACGTGCATGCGTTTCCCACATGAACAACCAATGATCACGGGCATTTGAAAGTCCACATGGCTGCATTGTGAATTTTTATAATCGCTTCAAGAAATGACAAATGGCGGTGCGTCCATGGAATTTGGACAAAGTTAAGGTCCTTACCAAAAGTGGAAACGGCAAGTATGGGTCACGGCCGTGTTGCCTATGATGTCTTGCTACAGTTCCTACCCTCCGTATTCTTGCTCCTCAACATTCCCGGCACACACATGGATACTCCTCACATCCCAATCTGGACGCTATAGCCCTCTCTATGTGATACACAGATGTCAGTCTGCGTGGCCTCATTGAAGAAGTTGAATTCAGCAACGTTCACTATAAGAAAACTGTGATTTTTTTGACGTCGAAAGCAACACGGAAATGCGTCACCGGTGATGTAGGCCAAAATGCGTTTTGTTTTTTGACGCGAGTGACATGCCAAATTTCTCTTGACATCATTGACAACATGGTAAACTTCGCGTGACGTCACCGAAAATCAGGGGCTCCAAAGTTCTGTGAGTGTGCCATGTGGAGGGGTCCGAGGTGCCAACTCAGCTCTTTTGGGGGCAGGTTCAGCCCTTTTGATTTTTTTCGGGCTTTCCCCTTTCTGCCCTTGGCAATGACGTGGACCCCTCTGAAATTCTAACGTGGCAGATGAAAAATCTGACGTGGCACAGCCACATCAGATGCCACGTGGCTCTTTGCTAAGGGTTTCCGATCTGAAATGATGTTCGTAGTGACGTCGTGAACAACGAAGACATGTTTCGGACGACGTCAGTGGTAACGTCAGGAGGACAGGTATAGGCTGTTGATTAACGTCACGGGGTCTGTAGTGAATGACATTGTCGCGTTTTCAATAATGTCCGCGGCGACATGTTATTGAACGCAGTTTTGTGCTTTTTAAAATCTTGTATCGTTGCCGACGACATAGAAACGGACATGGAAGACGACATGTTCTGAAACGCAGCTTCGTTTTTCCAGAAAAAGAGAGACGTTCCTGACGACATTCAATGCAACGTGATGGATAGCGTATGCAAGGAATGATATTGTTTGAGCCAGTGTCATGATTGACATGGGTACAAAGCATGTAGTGTAATACCGGAGGTAAAGCACTCATACATTGACGTATCCATAATGTGTGCCTGCCCTCCACCAATGAGTGCAAGAACCAGAGGAATGCAAATACAAACAACAACACAATAAGACTCTATGTTAGGAGGTAAACATAAAAACCAGCCTTAGTATTAGTATTCACTTCAATTACAAGAAAACGTGCTTTGAATGAAAGTGCATTGCCAGCAATTAACCAAGTTCAACATGGCAATGAATGGAGACACTTGTCCTTGCGACTACCATGACATGAAAAGGTTTCTGTAATATGCTATAGAAGAGGAAATGGCTAGCGAAATGGGCTACAAAAAGTGTTGTAGAATACCATGAAGTCTTTCGAATGACTTTCCTTCCAAACTCGCCTCCGCTGCCATCACAGCCGTCTTAGTGGGAAGTAGTACTACAGATGACATGGTCACAGCTCCATCCGTCCCTCCATTTGATATAGTCACTGCCACAGTTCCTTCCGTTCAAAGATCACACAGAAACACGCTTCCATGAATACTACAGAGAAGATGGTCTGCTCTTCTGGATGTCGCAGCCAAGAAGATGACGTTATCAGAGACATGACAGGCAACACGATTGCAGAGGAAAATCACTTCTTTGGAGCGGGTGATCTCCTCCCACTAGACACCTGCACCGCTCCACCGCCATTGACAGCATCCGTACAACTTTGACATGAGATGTTCTCAGGGCTACAAATAGAAAGGAGCCCTTTGTTTACATGAGCATCCAGAAATAGCACATGAAGAAACAGAGGTGTAAGGAGTCAATGTTGTTCCATGCATTCCTACTCACCTTTGAGCCTGAACTTGCATTTTTCCCCACATTGGACGCCTTCATTGCTGTTTTTGGTGCGCTTGTCTTTGGAAGAGGCTTCACAACCTTCTCCAACGTTTGGGAAGTACTCTTCGTTGCACGACGAGGTCTGGTTGTTGAATCAGCTGGTACTTCAGCATCCTTCTGCGAACAACAAACTCAAACAATGCTGTGATGCACTTGAATGAAAACGAAGCGCGCCTAATCTTCTTAACTGTGACATGTAGATGAACATGACGCATGACATGGAATTCCAATTCTCTCGTCGTCTACAACGTCTTTGAGAACAAGAAGTCAGCGTCATGAAAAATGCAATTTCAATCAACAATGGGTGAACACAATGCCATCAACTTTGTAAGTTTCAAATATGGATTACCTGCTGCGGGTTCTGCCTCTTCGCTTCCGATGCAGTACCTTCCACCGCGGGTTCAATTGGACTCACAACGGGCAATTTATAAGCATCGTCTTCTTCATTTTCGACTTGTTCTTCACATCCTGTCCCAGCATCTGCGGACTTGGAAGCCTCGGGCGATACTACTTCTGCGGTCACATCACCCTCAACATCTTTGTGGACAACATCTTCGTCTCCACCAGCGACGTCTCCAGAAATGTCTCCCTCGACAAGTATTGGGCCTGCAACAGTGTCGCCAGTGACAGCTAGAGCAGTGTCCACTACAGGGGCATCGGACTCGTCCATTGGCTTGATTAAGTCCAGTGGCACAGGCGCCAATGCGGCTGGTCCTTCTGAAATAAGCTGTGGTGCTTCCATAACTCCTGTAAAGGAAGAAGGCTCCAATTCATCCTCTATTGAGAGAGGGTCTTTACTTTGTTGTCCCTGAAGGGCCTCCTTCAGCATTTCCTTCATTTCTTGCTGTGACGATTCAAGGCGAGCCATAGAGCCTTTGACCTCCGTCATGCGTGTACGCAAGTCTTGAAGCTCCAAGCCATAATCAGTTCGGGCTTTCTTCCTGTCCTCGCTGATTCTCTTCAACTCCTTAGCCACTTCTGCGTCAACCTCTACATCAAGTGGAGGTCTACCTTCTTTCATGGTCTACATTGCCACATTTCAATTAGTGACATACAAGCGTATACATAAATAATGACACATCCAACCTCCAAAGCTACACAAAAGTCACAACAAACATATTCATCATACATGGACACAGAAAGAAAGAATGAGATGGAGAGAGCAATCTGCCTTTCTGCACTGCCGATGACGTTCGAACTCCCCTGTCGTCAAAGACGTGAGAAGAAACATGAGACGTCTTCATTGATGTCATGTGAAGCATAACACGTCTCAGATGATGTCTTCGATTACATCACCAGCAAATGCGACCTAATCACTAGAAACGCAAGGGATGCAACAGATCGCAATACCAGGAACGGGGAAGTTTTAAAGGACACTCACCAAACGGGACACCACCTGCCTCTCAACGGACTTCACCTGCATCGAGGAAGTTCCCTTGCTCTTCGAGATAGAACGCATGTGCGCTGACTTAGCCTGGGCCTCCTCGGTAGCCCGATAAGCCTTCAGCCCCTTCCAATAAGTGTCATTGTAATCCTCCGGCATCAGGTCGTCATTGTCAATCATTTTGCACAACTTATGACGCAGTGTGATGAGTGACTTCGTTATTCTGCATATGAGTCCAGATTGTTTAAGACCATATAATATCCATTGTAATTTAACGCCACAATGTATACCTGGAATGGGTGGAACTAGACTGATGTTTTCAAGACTAGGTGGAACTTTTGTATAAATATGAGCATTTAGAGATCTATATAGATAAGCAATGACTACATCCATAAGACGCATTTCAAAGATGGTATGTACTGCCATTTCAAGAAGATATCAAAATATAATTGAATCTATAACTAGTGAATATATAGAATTATAATCAATGCCAAATTTTTGTGTGAAACCTTAAGCAAACAAACAAACCTTATAATGGATAATGTAACCTTTGTCATTGCGTTTGTGCACAAATACAAGTTTATATTCAAGAAGTCTAGCAATAAGATTATTCATAATAGGTCAAAAACATGTCTCTTCTACAAAGAAGCATACTCCTCCTCGATAGCAACTTTCCACTTTGGCCAATCAGAATGATGCATTGCTTCCTCAATAGTGCTTGATTCATGATCATCTTTCTAAACTTGCTGCTTTTGCTATGGCTTATTTCTACTTTAGGTGTAATGGCACATTGCAATCACTCTCTATGCGTCTGCTTTTTGTTTATAGGCAAAAGATGAGTTTATCTTGTTAATAGGAACGAGAAGTAGAAATGATCTCGCCCTCTCACCTTGGCATTATAGGTGGTAAGTAGGACATGTAATAGGACAAAAATGCAAAAAGATTTGTTGACATGATATGCCCCCCAAAAGTATTGCAACACTAGTACTGTGCTATGTCATACTAGACTTGCCAAGAAATTTTTAGAAAGGACTTGCCCTAATGGGATGGTGACTTGATCTTCTCTCGCTCGCTCAAGTGATGCCTCTCGAACTTGGATTGATGGACTCAGGGATGCCTTCCGAACTCAAGTTGTGTTGTATTATGTTGTATTGTGCTATGCTTCCTGAAGTAGAGCGCCAAATTGCTGTTGTAGCTCAGTGAAGAGACGTAATCGAGGCAAGAAAAGGGGATTTGTCTATTTCTCTGTGCGTGTGTGTGCCTGTGTGTGCTTGTGTGTGGGGTTGCCTGGTGATGACGGAGATGGAAGCTCTGGATGGGAAACCCTTGCAACTGCGACACTGGACGCTTATGTACTTGGTTTAGGGCCTCTTCACACTATGGCCGTCCAAGTCGAGAGGCCATAGATTTTTGAAATTTGATTGGTGGAAACTGGGGTTTCTGAAATCTGAGTAGTAGAAATCAACAGACTCTCAACCAACAGCCCATAGTGTGAAGAGGCACTTAGTTGCTTTGTCTAGGGCTTTTATACCAATCATCAAGGATAGAGGCAAAGGATGGATGAAGGTATGAATGGGCTTCCGTCTGTCCAATTCGTCCCTGGTGGTCCTTGTCTGTCTAAGGCTTTCCATTTATCAATCATCGATTAGTGTGCCCACAACCAAAAGTGAAGTAAAAGAAGAAATTTTCTAATTTTTTTAATTCAAAATAATTTTTTGTTGCACAACGTATTGCTTGCAAGGGCTTTGTTGTAGTATGTAGTTGCGGATTAAAAATCTTTATGCACAAAAGGAGTGCAAGAGCTTTAATTATTTTGTGGCATTAGGACATGCAATGTGAAAGTTATGATTTTTTTCCCAAAATAAAAGAAAATTTATTTAATTTTTTAATTTAATAAATCCATAACTTTCACACCATAGGTCCCAATGCCACGAAATTGGTATAAATAGAAAGTTCTATGTATAAAAGCGTGCAAAGACTTTGTTTTGTGGTATTTGGATATGGGATGTGAAAATTATGTTTTTTTTGGAAAATAAAAGACAATTCAATTCAATTTTCTAGTTTCATTAAAACTTTGAAACTCAATAACTTCCATACCATAGGCCCATATGCTACAAAACAAAGTTTGTACATCCTTCTTTGCAAAGAGCTGTCTATTAGTATTAAGAACAATGTTGGAAAACTCATGATTTCTTAGATCTTAGCGTATTAAACAAAAAAAGCAAAACAAAAAAAAACTAATTTAAAGTATAGACTAGTGAGTCCTGTGTTGTTACAACCAAAATAAAAATAAAGAATATTTTCTAATTTTTTAAACTTTAAAATTTGATATCTTTCATACCGTAGTATAAGAGGTTGTGTTCTTTGTATGAATAGAAAGTTTTATGCACAAAAGAGTACAAGGGCTTTGTTTTGTGGTGTTTGGACATGCAATGTAAAATTTATGTTTTGTCCAAAATAAAAGATAATTTTGTTTAAGTTTTTAGTTTAAGAAAACCCATAGTTTTCACACCATAGGTCCAAACGCCACAAAACTTGTCATGAAAAGAAAGCTCAAATTTTGAATTCACAAAAGCATTGAAATTCAATAACTTCCACATCATAGGTCCAAATGGAACGAAACAAAGTCCGTGCATCCCTCTTTGTGGAGAGCTTTCCAATGGTACCAAGAACACTGCCGGGTGCCTCACAATTTTAGTAAGTTATCCTTGAAATGCAAATGGAATTGGTATCTTTTTAGGAGGTGTACTCGTAGTAAATTTTGTGCACCACGTGCAGCGATGGGGTATTTTGGGGGGGGCTGTTTACCTCTAAGGTTGGAATAAAAAGGTCTCTATAATTACTTAATTTTTGAAAGTAGCCTATTTTATGGCACTCTACCATTACTTATAATGTTGCTGTCAATGGAATTTTTTGTAGGCTATATTCTTTATAATGAAAAATAGGTAATTGAAAAGCAAGGTGAAAGTGCAAGTGCCTGGGATAAAAGTATCCAATAGAATTATTGGATGCTCTCACCCGATTGCACAAGTTGCGGATTATCAGCAGCTTTTAACCTTGCTGGAAAACACCTCAAAACAGACAACCCATTCAAAATAAGCAATACGAACAACAACACATCTTAATTAAAGCAGAAGAAGGTGAAGACAATACTAATTGTAGTATCCACATTAGGAATTAAGTACCGCTCTACTTTCCAACTTCTAAAATGTTTTTTGGAAGTCCCCAATGGCAAGCACAAATTGGCAAATTAGAAATGACTTCGGAGACCCGAATTTGTGGAAGTTTTGTAAGACCCAAAAAAGAGAGACCCAACTTCCAAATGGCTACTGCACCGCGCCGCCAAAACAAGAACCCACAAAACGGAGAGCGTAATAAGACAAATGCACACGATCGGCAATTGCGTATATGAAGAGAACTTCCACACACACACCGCTCCTTCAAACTTTTGACCGATTGGCAGCACACAAACTAGTTTGGGGACAAGTTCAAAAATAAGCGCCGCGCTCAAAATAGCAACTACAGAAAATTTCACCACAACGGCCATGCAAACTCCGGTGTGAGACAAAACCCAACAATGGTGCGTCGCAAAGTCCCGATGAAATCCAGAAGCACGTTGCAAGTAAAAAAAAATGCGCCGCCAAGCACAAGGAGAAGTGTTGCATAGAAGACAAAAGGGTCATCCAAATCGCAGGGAAATGAAGAACACGATACTCAAAACTTGGGGAAAACACAGAAGAATACGCCAATGCTGCAGAAAACTACAAATGTAAAGACAAAGTTCTGGGTTTTAAGGTGTGTGTGTTTACCACCCAATGCAAGAGGTTCTACATGGCGACCTTGAAGAAACAGGGTGACGTCCTCTCAGCTACATTTTGAAGATCTGTCTGCTGGATTATGAAGATCCTTCCGTTGGCTTTTGCAAAATTGCGATCCTGGGACAAATTGGGACTTCACCTCCCAATCTCAGACGTCTAAATCACATGTGATAGTTGAATTGCTCCATCTGAAATTAGCCTGATGGATGAAGACAGGACCCATTCATGGGTAGACCTCCTGAAGAGCATAGCTAAAATGATAACACAAATCCAAAATATCGCCTTAACTAGTAAATCACTTTGAACTTGAAGATACAATTGGTGATGCCTAAACCCTAACTTAATTTGCAGATGCCAAAACCAAAAACTCCGACCACCTCACGAATACGCACTTACAGAAGCAATTTGTGAGAATTGAAGAATGTCTAACTCCAATTTAAAAGCAGATGTAGGCACACCTAAAATCAAGTTCACCAAATACCATAATTAAACTCATGAAAGCAAGTCACGCATACTACAAACCTGCAAATGTAATGCAACATTACAATGGATACAATACCATAATCATGAACAAACTCAACCGCTCTCAACAACAACACTAGGGTCATTGCAAGAAAGACCGGTCCTATTTCTATGTCATGGAGTAAGTGACCTTCGTGTTTTGGACCATAACTCTTGAATCAAAAGTAGAATCAATATAAATTTTTTATTGGAGATACCTGACTTGATGGTAATTAGATCCCTTATTTTTTTTAAATTAAAAAAAATAATTTTATATTTAAAAATAATTTTTGTTAATTTGTCACAATGTAAGGTTTAGGGTTTTTTACTATGTTGGGAGTCCCCAAATTTAATGATCTAGAGCTGAAATTTTCATGGTCTATTTGCATAGTAGAAAAGCATATTCCTACCAAAGGAAATCTAAAAATATAATATTTTGTGTCCTCCACATAAGTGCAAACAACACTCCTATTGCTCGCAATTTTTGAACAATGGAGATGGTTCTAAGATAAATCTTTTGGTGAAATCTCATCATTATACTCTATTCCCAAATGGCCAGTTTTTTTTATTTATTTTTTAAATTTCATTTTCTATTTTTTACAAATTAAAATGTGAAATTACAGTGCAGATATCTATTTTTTGGAGATTTTGCACTTTTCTATTTCTCCTACTTAGAGAATTTTTCTACACTTTTCCTTCCTAGGGTAACTTTTCTTAATGGTGTATACATTAATCATATTTTTCACTTTTTTTAAAAATTGATTTTCTAATTATAAAGCCCTTCCAAAAGAAAAAATGAGTACTGTCAAAAACGCTACACTTTTTGAACATCCTTTCTTGCAACGACCCACTAGTGCGCAGCCATGAAGATCAAAGTTTTGTTGCCATTGTGATCACGAACGCCAAATTGTTAGAACTTCAAACAGCTAGTACAGACACACCCAGAAAGTGAAGCACGTTTACAAACTCCATTCAACAGAAAGTTGGAACCCCTATCTGCTACTTCTCCTGATCAAGACTTCATCCACTAAAAACCTCGGAGCCATTTGACTTTTCATCCAATACACCTGTCCTGTATTTACCTATACTACTGTAAAATACAGTACATACGTGTTGTAGTAAACACAATATATAGGATCCAATTCTACAGCCTGTATATTACATGGACCAAATTGTAATGGACCAGATTTGTTGGTACCCTATATTATTTATAATGGATTTGTCTATATTTAAGTTTCTCTAACTTATTTGTAAAGCTTTTATAAATTTTACTTCAAATGAATAAAATCCTTTCTATATTATGCCGCACGTAGTTTTGAAAATACACTAAGTGCACCCCCCGAGGGTATCTTTGAAGAATTAGTTATGATTTTTTGAAGTTGAATTGCAATGGCCATTGAAAATGTCCACCTCTTAATAGACTATGAACACTATTAGCATACATTTTTTGTACAACAAAGAAGAAAAATGTAACTCCAAATGATAGGATGCTTTTAGAGCTTGAGCACTTTATAGACATCCTATTTTAAGACCAAAGGCTCTATATTTTTATATTCACTAAACTTTGAAGTTAAATAAAATCAGATAATGTTTTTTTTTGTGAAAGATCCTTTAAAGTTTATTTTAAATATTAATAATCTAATTTAAAAATAAATTATTTCTTACTTTCTTTTTCAAGATTTTGTGCAGAGGTGTTCTTTGCAAATATTGATTTTTTGGGTAAGGGGAGTCTCTTAAAAATGAGCCTCAAGTACACTAAATTTTGGAGAAAAAATCACATTGGAGATTCACTTTAAAAAACTATAGAGTAGATTTTGAGGAGCACCTAATTTGATTGTAGTTATATATGTTATGTTTTTTAACCTCAATTTTAGATTTCACAATTTTAGATTTTTCAATTATAAGACTTCAAATAATTTCATACGGATAAATTAAAAACCTTCTTCATAAAGTTAATGTAATCTTCCAATCCATAAATGATTTTGGTTGTATTTTTTTCTCTTTTGACATATATAACACATTTGGTTTGAATTCATATGATTACAGTTTTTTAAAAAGCTTATCAAACCGTGGACTTTTTGTTTAGTTTTGAATAATCTCTAAAAAAATTAACAAAGGCTTTAAGCATTTAGGGATTAACCATTGAGAAGAACTGGCATCATATACCCTATATGAGGCAATTCTCCATAAAATAAGGACCACTTCATATTATATATCTACAAAAACAATTGGTCTTCTAATCTTTCATAGTTGAAAGTAGTCCATGTATACATGTTATTGTAAGAACTCACATTCAAGGTAAGAAGTTGAAAAGCCAATTGGTCTTCCAAGCTTCTTGCAATTTAAAAATAGTTCTCAAATACATTTTAAAGTGAAAACTCACAAGAATAGGCTGAAAATTGAAAATTCTTCCCAACCCTTACTGAATCCCCAAAATCCTTTTGTAATTTCAAATCTTCATACAAAAAAAGCTACACATATAGAAGACACATGCTTTCATCTTGAAAAAGAAATATAAAAGTTCATTAAAAAATAATACTCCCTCCATCTGGAAATAAATCCAAGGTTTCTAAACATACTTGTCCCAAATTAAATTCAACATTGGCTCTCCACAACTCGATGGACAACAATTGAAGCCAGTTCAAACATCTTGAAGCAAAAGAATCCATAGATGTCATGCTCCAAAGACTATATAGCAATTCAATCCCTACAAAAGGAATCAAAACACACCTTCTAACTAACCAAAGGTGAAGAAGTCATCCTCAAACTTTACAAAATTTGCTACTAACAAATCTCTTGTTGAGAATTTCCTTGAGTAGAATCACAAGACATTGTTGAAATTGAATTTAGAAGACATTAATGGACGTCATTGCATTAATACCACTGGAGCAATTCAATATTGACTTTCATTCTTCCACACCTAGTGGGCTTTAGTAGAAGCTACAATAAATATGCAATCCCTTGAAAATAGGAGCAGCTCACACGTTAAGGACAGAGGGAGTAATACAGACCAAGCAATCTTGACGTTGAGTCTCTGGTCATGGGTTCCCCGTCCTTCCAGGATTAGTTCACATGTAGATGAATATCATTTAGTCACTTACTCCCTCAAAAGTATTTTGATGATTTTGGCACACTATGAAACAAAAAGAGTTCATTTACTCCATGCACACTATTTAGTGTTAAATTAATCTTGGATGACAGTAAATAGAAATAACACTGTAGTTGCCTCATACGAAGTACTCTAAGTTTCAAGCGCATGCAATCAATGCGACTGAACCGCATACATGCTAAATGGCCTAAGGAAGGGTACACACATGTTTCATTCTTGAAAGATCTTTGGAATGTGGGACAAACGACAACATGGTAATCACTCCCTCAAACAATTTAAAGGAGTCGCTGAAAACCTTATATTAATTATAATTAATCTAATATTAATAATATATTAATATATTATTCAAAATTACAACCCATCCTAATATATATTAACATATAACGCATCCTAATATATAAACATATAACGACGGATTGTTTATATCTATGTTATTATATTTATATATGTTAATATATAAATATAATAAGGATGCTGATATGGGTTTCTATATTTATCTATAGGTGGATATTAAGGTTTCAGACTTGTATGTTCTGAACGTGATGCCATATGGCATGGAGGATCTTCGCCTTGAGGGCATGAAGGTCCTGCGGCCCTCTTTTTCCAGATGACGAAAGTTGAGGACACTCCATGCTTGCATCTCTAGAGGTGCAACATCCTTAGGCCCCATTCCATATCTTCAGAGTCCGATGCATTTGGAAGATCTAAATCTGGCAAATAACACACTCAGTGGACGTATTCCAGACATGTTCGGGACCAATGCTCAACTTGGCCATACAATTGTGGTTGCATCAGAACCAGCTAACTGGGCCACTTCCAGCCTCTTTGTTGCAGTGCAGAAGGCTCAGTGACGTCATTGCATTTCATGATGGCGGAGTCAACTTGGGAGGAACTGAAACTTGAGGGACAACTTGACCTGGCTAAATCTTGGGTTTAACAACTTCTGTGGAGAAATTCCATCCACTTTTGGTAACCATTTGCTGCCCATTACTCTTGGACTTTATAACAACAGCTTAGTGGAGAGATTCCACTTTGCTTGGGAAATTTGTTGCTTCTCGTAGAGCTCAATCTGGAGGTAAAAACTGACGGAAAAGATCCCTCCCGAAGTGACTGATTTGGATGGTCAAGTTGACCTTTATCTTTGTGACAACCAGCTCACTAGTGAAATACCTATATAATCTGGGACCTTTGCTTGTCTGTGGACTTGGTTAATAACCATCACTTGAAGGTCATGTAACTGCATATCTTTGCTGGGACAACAATATGACGCTGCAATTTCTGACATTGTAGGGAAACAAGCTCACTGGCACGATTCCTGAAAAATATGGCTATTGCACAAACTTGGGTGTAGTGCGATAGGACAACAACCAGCTCAAGGGTTTAACAACTTCTCTGAGCTCCTGAAAAATATGGCTATGGCACAAACTTGGGTGCAGTGTGATTGGACAACAACCAGCTCGAGGGTTTAACAACTTTTCTGAGCTCGGTCTTCAATAGGAATGGGTTTTTTTGTCATAACTTTATAAAGAGTACTAAACAAGTGAACTGCACCTAATTGCGACTTGTTTATAGAATCAACCCCTAAATATTCTTGTCTCAAATTTATAATGTCTTTTCATGAGAGTTTGAGGGTAGATTTTGGGTACATCTATTTTTGACACTTCAAAAATTTATAGTTTCTTGACAGTGTCCAAAAATGCATGCCAAAGAGAATACCAAATCCTTTTTGACTCCCAACAAGATCCAACAAAAATTAGATAGTTTAATAGGAACCATGCTCAAATGCTTGTTTTAGATGCTTTCAAGTGCAATTATGTCGAAGTATGCAATAGAATCCAAATAGAATCCAAATGGTGGATTCAGAACCTTTAGGTGCAACATCACGGCTCTGAGAATTTTTTGCGTGTTGTCTAAGACAATGCTTTTAGCATTTTGAATGCGTAAGGAACCTGGGCATGCATCAGCTTATACCGTTCAGATAAGCTCCTACTGTGAATTGGTTTCAGCTGTGCATGTAAACATTGATTGTATCAAGTAGATTATGAGAAGCTACTGCATTCTCTAGCGCAGTGCACTTGTACAGATGTGCTTTAGCGTAAGGGACACTTGAGCATCTGCAAATTGAGTTTCTCGCCTTTAAATTAAATTCGAATTTACAGATCAATGATCACCAATTCGTACATGTCGTCGGAAGTTTCAAATGATGGAAGCTCATGTTGGGAACATGATACACGACATTGTTCACATACAATGTACCGGAGCAACAGCAGCCTCAATGGGAAAAAATGAGAGTGCTTTCACATTGTTCACCCTAAGTACACAGAAGGAGACATTGTATGTTACCAAATTTGCTACTGCATGAGAACTACAGTACAACCCCCGCAAGCTCCTCCAAGCGCCTCCAAGCTGAACATCAATACGTCACTAAAGTCACTGCAACAGTTGTCCACTGTGTCTCCAGCCCCAATATGCACGTCATGTTCAATGTCTCTCAAGAATTGTCTGCATCTGTCAAGTATTCTTCACTAAGTTCTAATTGTCTTTCAAGGATGCTCCCGTGTGCCAGGAGACATGAAAAATTGAGGAGTACTTTCAGAATGACGAGCTCTTCTTTTAGAGTGTTGAATAGCTTAGAACAGGAATGGGGGGGCCGGTCCTGCCCATGGAGGTGCTGTCGTCTTCGTTTGTGGCGGCATCCACTGCGCTGGGATGTACGACCACGTACCACTGGCGTCCTGAGCTACTGCTTCCCCTCCTGACGGCTTCACAGGTGACGTTTTCGTAGCAGCAACAGTCCTTCTCTTCTTTTGGCGGCGCAGAAGGGGTTCTTCCTGAAAATCGTCATCGCTGCTTGACTGCACTTCAGAGCCCGTTCCTGCTGCGTACAGGGAACGAAAATAACAAATGGTTTAGGGCTTCACACTGTTCGGAAGTCAGTGACCACTTCGCATTCCATAACTTTCGTTCAAATTCTGAAACGGGGTTGCCAATTACAAAGGCAACATGTCTTGCCATGGAACGGCTGACAAACAACCTAATTTTACATCACCCTCAAGCAGCAGTTCCAATCTGAATCCCTAAAACCGTAACCCCGAATTGTGGCGTCATAACAAGGTAGCGTGTGAACGAAGTACCTGCGGCAGGCGCCTTGTCGGCGGATTGCTCCAGAAGATGGGAACAAGCGATTGCGAGTTTGAGCATACCTGCTTCGATGTCGTGTGCATTTGACTCGGTGGCCTCAGATGACGAGTCTTCTGAACCGCTGGACATGTTCTCCACGATCACACGCGCTCTTCCTTTGCGGGATCGCAGCGACCTCCTCGTCCCTTTCTGAACTGGAAGCTCACGCTCCGTGGATCTCCTAGGCGTCACGTTCCTCCCCTTTGTGTTCCTAATGGGTATAGGCGGTTTAGGGTTCTTCGCCGCCAAGTCCGCGTCCCTGCGATGCAGGCAATGCAACTCAAACTACGGAAACAACAACAAATCGAGTGGATGCAAACGCTCACAGCAAGGGAGAAAGCCACCCATTCAGAGGCATGGAAATGAGCTGCAGTGGACACTACGGCCGGACAGGGCTTGGAATGCAAGTGCAGGGGGGTGGTCAGGCAAGCACAGGGTTTTGCAAAGAACTCCACGTGGACCACTGACAGGGTTTACTGGCGGCGGCGCAGTCGTGCACTTTCGTCACTGAGTCATGTGTTCTCACGACTACGGAGAGACTTCTAAGTAGTCGCCCGAAAGTCAGAAGTTACTGTATGACGACTTCATGACGACTTCTAGAAGAGTACGGTGTGACTCACGGTAAAGACGGCGCAGAAATTAATGCTAGTTTGCGTTTAAACCCTACACGCAGCCTGCATCGCGACTTCCTGCAAATTTAGAACAAGAAGTATGCATACTCTTCGAAGCCCAGACGGCGGCGCACACCTAGAAGCCCGAACTGGCATTCCCGTTGGTGCGGTGGAGTGACCGATCCTGGCTGGCTACGACCACTGGCTGGAGGATGAGATTCTGGAAGGCTAGCAGTGTACGTTACGAGAATTTGGAACTGAAATGCAAGAAGGAGGGAGGGAAACGCACAAGACTCCCTTGGCTTGCATAGCCGCGTCCAGGAATTTTTGGTTTGCCACCACGTTCCGATCCCTCCACAGCTCGTACTCCGTCTTCGGATGAGGCGGACTTTCAGGCTCCGATTCCATCTTCCACGGACTCCGTTGTTGGCTGCTGCTGCGACAAAGGGGTCAGAACAGAAGTGAAGACCTGTGAAGGAAGACGGAGAAGCTTCGTCTAAGACCTCGCTGCGCTTCAGCCGTGAGAAGCGTTGGTGGCGGTGAGCACCCTAAACCTTCCTGTACTAGCTGCATCTGCGTTCCTAGTGCCCTGCAAATGTGTGCCTAAGGCAGAGCGTGTTTGTAATATAGGAATTCAGGAACAAGTCATGGGCGTGATTGCCGACTCTCCTTTGGCGGCCGGTCATTAAACGTGAGGTCCAGGTATTACTGAGCACGTCGATCTCTCTTGAGAGGGGCCGATCCAATGATTAGCCGCTCAGATTTGGGAAGCCCCCCCCCCCCCCCCGATATGGTGGTTAATAACACTATGATGATCATTGCGATATTTCGAAGCCATTGCAAATCTTTACTGAAATGAATTGCCACGGTGCGCATGTTGACGGAGAAAGTCACCGGTCCTCTGTTTTTCCAGGAATTGAGGAAGACCGACTTATTTCTTGAAATTAAACACGTATAGCGTACATGGAATCCGGGATGTTATAGTCCGAGAATGCAGCGACTGTATAGCATTTCAAACGTCCTACTAACTGTATCACGACAATGTGGATTGACAGAAGGATTCCCCGTCTGTGAAGGACTCCAGTGTTCTCTGCTTTACTTGCATGGAAGGGAAGACCCTCCGGGAGCTTGTTTGTTTAAAAAAAAATTTACATCATCGAATTCAGGTACGGGGGTTCCTACTGTACTCTGGAACTCACAGTTATGAGGTTCTCGAACTCACAGTTATGAGGTCCTGGCGATCAAGTGAAGAAGGAAATGTCACCACAGTCACAAATCAGTTGTGTCTAAGTGAAAATTGAGTTTATAGAGTCGACACTAAGTCAAGAAAGTCATGTTGTGGTCATTACAACGTCACTGAAGTCAATTTCAGGTGACTATACAGTCATCACAGACTTTTCAGGTTGACTACCAATTCACCAAACCCTGGACTTCTATTATGATAGTGGAACCCAGGAGGAAATTGGGAGTCAGAAGGTCTCCATTCTGTTGCACCTTAATGTTCTCTTTTGTTGTATGATTTAAAGGAAATGTAAGGCGCCTCGTCCCACAACAATTCGAAGATGATTCCGGCCAGGCTGCCTCTAACTGAGGACCGAAGACAACGGCTTCGCGATGAGCGTCTGTGGATCAGGGAATTTCAGAGGGCTCAAGAGTATAATGTCACAAGAATTCACTGCCCTTGCACTAAATGTCGGGGACGCAAGAAGTTGTTTGTCCGGAATGTGCGTGAGCATCTAGTCCGCAACGGTAGGCATCCGGAGTGCAGGATTTGGAGAGATCCTGGCACACGAGATTCCTCTGACGAAGAGTGGGACGCAAATTTCTGGGCACAACAGGAGCATGGTCTGCATGACGTAGAAGCAGCGAACTTTGTCGAAGTGGACGCCACCATTGATGTAGAAGGGATGGTCAGACAAGCAGAGCCTCCACCACAGAATTCCCAAAGCTCGGAGGAGAGATTTCATGAGGAGGTCGCCAACACTTTTGCGATGGCAGACTCTATGCACGAAGAGAGTATGCAGTTCGGTCATGAAGATTCTGTAGAGCCAGAGGAGTGCCGGCATGATCCACCTGATCCGCAGATGGGGCCGCAGGGAGGTCCAGAAGCGGCTAACTTTGACGGGAATGCAATGGCCGAATCCATGGAGTCATTGTACGAGGGTTCAC
The DNA here is from genome assembly GCA_963969595.1 of Neckera pumila. Taxonomy (NCBI): domain Eukaryota; kingdom Viridiplantae; phylum Streptophyta; class Bryopsida; order Hypnales; family Neckeraceae; genus Neckera; species Neckera pumila. Next base: position 20,664,093 of record OZ018416.1, on the reverse strand, counting down.
GTTCCAGTAAGCTTGCAGCCACGGTGCTGCTAATGAACCTCTGCACGGTGCATGGGGTCAGCAATCAATGCGCCCATGAACTATTCAGCCTCCTACATCAACATCTGTTGCCTGAGGGGAATACCTTACCAAAGACATACCACGCTGCAAAAACATTAACTGCCACATTGGGATTATCATACAACATCATACACGCATGTGAGAGGGGCTGTGTGTTATTCCGTGGTGAATTTGCAGACGCTAGGTGCTGCCCAAAGTGTGGAGGGAGACGGTATAGAGATGAAGAACGAAGGTGCTATCCAGTGAAGGTTCTTCGTCATTTTCCACTCATCCCGCGACTTCAGCGACTGTATAGGAGTCCTGAGATCTCGAAATTGATGGTATGGCACAGCGAAAACCAAAGCAACAAGGAGGGAGGCGATGGACTGGTACGTCACCCTTGCGACTCAAAGGCCTGGGCACATTTTCACGACAATGTGGATCCCATGTTCGCAACGGATCCGCGTAATGCTCACTTCGCTTTATCGGCAGATGGAGTCAACCCATTCAAGCAAAACAGGTCCTCTTGGTCCACTTGGCCGGTTGTACTATTAAATTACAACCTTCCACCGTGGCTATGCACCAAAAAGTTCTTTGTAATGTTGGCCTTGTTGATCCCCGGCAAGGAATCAGTGACATCTGAGGTCTTTGATGTTTACCTGGAGCCACTAGTGGAGGAGTTGCTGCAGCTATGGGATGGAGTTCCGGCTTACGATGTCACGAAGCAGGCTGCGTCTAGGAACTTCCAGTTGCGTGCTATGTTGATTTGGACAATTCATGACTTCCCGGGCTATGGTATGGTAGGAGGGTTCTCTCATCAAGGATATGCTGCTTGTCCCACTTGCGGAGGAAATTTAGGTGCTGAGCATTCCATTGAGCTTGGAAAATGTACGTATGGGGGCACGCGACGTTGGTTACCTGCCGATCATCCATACCGTTCACATGAGATGAAGGATCATTTCAGTGGGTACATGGAAGACCGTCCTGAACCGCGTCCTGTAACAGTGGAGGAGCACATCCAACATGCAGGTGAGTACGAAGCATGGAGAGCAGCAGGGAACCGGGACGGTGCAGCTGGTGACCCTTCTAAAATACACGGCGTGAAGCGACTCTGCAGCCTATACAGATTGCCATATTGGAAGGTGCGGAACAGTAATCCCTTACTGGTTACTAGTGAATGACTTCCTTGCCACCGAATGGTTTCTTGAAAGTCGCGATGGAGTCACTATTCAGTAATTGCATAGCTGTAGTGACATTCAATGACGGAAAAACGACACTGTTCTGACTTGTAATGTTTGTAGGAGATACTGTTCCGTCCGCGGATTCAATCACTATAACAAAACATGGTAAAAAAAAGCCGTAGTTGTTTGACGACTACGGCTTTTTTCGCCATGGTTTTGTGACAATGGAAATCTCTGCAAAAAAAAAGCGAGATCACTGACAGTCGCTTTTTTTTCCCACTGTCAATCGCATATGAATTTTTGGCATCAATATTTACATGTACGCGCATGTTCAACTAATGCACACGTACATGCTTGCGCAATTGGTCCATTTGAGGTGCATGCGCGCACATGTCCATTTTTAAGTATACGCGCGTGTAGTCATCCGTTTCCAAATGCTTGTGCGTGCATACTCATCAATTTTTAGGTGCATTGGCGCGCAATCGTCCATTTCTCATTGCATAAGCACGTGCAGTTGTTCATTTCTCATTGCATACACCGCACAATCGTCCATTTTGAAGTGAGTACGCACGCACACTTGTCCATTTGAATTGCATGCGCGCGCGCCAGTCTATTTTGGAGTGCTTGCGCGAGCGCACTTGTCCATTTGAATTGCATGTGTGCACAATCTTCCATTTTTAAGTGAATGCGCGCGCACTTGTCCATATTTTGGAGTGCATACGCAAGCACTTGTCCATTCCGAAGTGCATGCTTGCGCAATCGTCCATTTTTAAGTGAATGCGCGCGCACTCGTCCATTCCTAAATGCATGTGCATGCACATGTATACTTCTAAGTGGTTGCGTGCACACTCGTCCATTCCTAAGTGCATGTGCGCGCACTCGTTCATTTCTAAGTATGTAGATGCGCATGCTCACTACTCCATTTATAAGTGAATATGCACGCACTTGTTCATTCCTATATGCATGCATGTGCACACACATATTCATATTTTGATGTGCACACTCTATTTTTACCATGTCTTGTTGTAGTTAAAGTGCAGCCTATTTCTCAAAAGGAAAGCATGCGCATAAAATCTTCGTGAAATGTATTAAACAAAGCGAATAAATGAGAACAAAAATTATTGATAGTGTGCTCAATCTTCACAACCAGGAGAAGATGTACACATCAAAATGCTACAACGACTCTCATTCAAGAATATTTGAAGAAGCTTCAATGGGATTGGGCTCTACCTTCCCAACATCATTGCGACCTAAATTGACAAGCATGACATACCCCACACATTCCTTCTCATCTGCTAATAAATTGATCTCCATAGCCAAGTCGTCTTCTGAAGTCTTTTGAAGTCTTCGTGTTCCTGCTAATGGCCTATTCACAACAGTACCCTGTTTTACAAAACACTTGGATTCAGAAACACACTGTGACATGCAGAAAGTAAAACAATAACCAATACATCTGTGAATCAACAAATGCACCGATTATCAATTTTGTATTTCCTACTATAAAAAATCATTTTCTACCTTCTAATGTTGTAAAAACATGACGACATCACAGCACCAAATAAAATGACGTCACTGTACCTGTGTAGAAGTAGGAGTCCTGAGCAGCCTGGCCCAAGTCGTACCCACCAACCCATCCACAGCATTTGTGATGGCGTGGCTGTGAACCACGTCCATCAACACACGGAGCCCCACTGGATGGGCTTTGTCTATCAAATACTTGAGATCCTTGGGACTTCCACAGCGGCTGCTGGTGGCGAAGAAATTTGTGACATGGTACCCAAAGCAACCATAGTACGCATGCTCCATGAGCGCCATCAGCTGAATGGTGTTGTAATTGTTAGCCTTAATCCGGGGCAGCACTTCATCTGCAAACTGCCTGTAGGACGCCACTTGGGGCTCTTCAGAGCTCATTCCTACATGCGCTTCATAAATGAGTGGCGATGCTGGTTTTGCTACGCGGGGATGCAATGAACTCATATCTGCAACCCAGGCACAATAGAATACGAGAATATGTAAGATTTTGGAGCCTAAGTAATTGTCCTCATTAAATTAAGTTCATACAAATAATAGTGTCAAGTAACAAACTTTCACAATCTCTGCGATGCAACAATAGCAGCATTGTTGACATGAAAAGGCGTCATTATTGAGAGTAATAATATCAATAACGACAATATGGAGTGAAAAAACGACGCGGCTAAGAAAAACAATGCGAGGAAGACGATGGAAGCATCCATTTCCATCATCTCCCAGCACTCATGACCTGAAAATAAAAGAAGTGACATGAAATGATTTATCAGAAAGGGACCCTATTACCGCGTATCATGATGTTTACTTCAATCGTGACAATGCACCAGCTAGGTTCAGAGCGTGCGTTCTGAACCAAGGAGAGCGTAATGATCCCCTAACATGCGGAGGGCTGCTTCCAAGTCCAGACCGCGCGTTTTGAACCAAGGAGAGCGTAAAGAGCCCTTAACATGCAGAGGGCTGCTTCCAAGTCCAGACCGAGCGTTCTGAACCATAGAGAGCGTAAATAGCCCCTAACATGTGAAGGGCTGCTTCCAGGTCCAGACCGTGCATTCTAAACCATAGAGAGCGTAAGTAGCCCCTAACACGGGAAGGCAAAATTCCAGGTCCAGACCCCGCGTTCTAAACCGTAGACTGCACAAAGAGCTCCTAACTTGCGAACGGCTGCTTCCAGGTTCAGAACGCACGTTTTGAAACTGGAACCTGAACATAAGAGCAGGGCAAGAGAACATAAGGAACCGATTTCAAAACCAGATTGCGCGCGCTGAAAGTCAAAGAGCATAATCAAGTGAAAGACCGCAAGGACTGGCTTCTAGGTTTAGAATGCACGGTCCGAACATCAAAAAGCGATAGCAAAGAGAGCGAATCGTAGACATCAAGAACAGAGCGTGCGTCGTGAACCACATCTAGCGAGAGAGAAATGCCTTGACACCAGGTTCAGAACGCGCGTTCTGAACCTGACACTTACCTTGAGCCCAGAATAGAGAAACAGTCCAATATAAGCTTCAGAACGAGCAGTCCGAACCAATGTGCGTGAGCTGTCATTAGGGCGAGTGGGTAGATTGAAAGATCAGAACGCGCAACCTGGATCCACGAGCGTAAGTAGGCAATAACGAGAGATAAGTCGACCACAGGCTATTAAGGAAATTTAACAACAAAAGACAGCGCGTGCTAGCAAGGGAATGAATAAAACGGAGTCCAGAAACAGAACGCGCAATCTGAACCTCAAATTGTGTGTGGTTGCGTAACTAAGCGAGGGTACATTTGTAGGTTCAGAACGCGCGTTCTGAACCTAGAATAGCGAGAGCTTGCGTAGCCAAGCGAGTGCTTGTTTGTAGGTCCAGAACGGGCGTTCTGAACCGTACACCATTAGCGGGCGACAAGGAGTGCTGGCATCATTGTGATTTAGAACGCGCGCGAGACTGTAGTATTGAAGCCAGTACTACCTGAATTGATATGTTTAGACCGCGCGATCTAATCCAGATTGTCCATAACTTTCTCATAATGAATCCAAATGGAACGAATCAAAGCTTTCCAGATAGACAAAAATATAATCTATGGGGAAAAAAATCAAAAAAAAAAAAAAAAAAAAAATTGCAAAATTTTTTTTGCTGCCCCCTCTCCCCTGTTTTGAGCTTATTTGAGCATAACTTTTGTTCCCGGGCATCGATTGGAAAAAAAATTATATTCCCACAAAGCTTATCAGTATATCTATCTTCAAAAAAAGTTTCAAAAAATCAGGACAAAATTTCAGCCCGTAGGTACCTGCCCGAAATCCCAAATGTCCGCCGAGCCGACAATGGTCCTTTAGGGGTTAAAAAGCCTCATAACTTTCATTGCAACTATTGAAATGCAATGATTCAAAGCTTTTTGAGTACATATAAATCTGAAGAACAAATTTCAAATTTTTATTTTTTAAAAAAGTTTTTTTTTCAGGTCTACCCAAACTACCCGAGTTGAAAAATAAACAACATATTATGCAATAACTTTTGAATCATAATTCCAAATGTCATGAAATTTGTGCATATGAAAGATATTCCTAGACCCCAAATTCTATTAAAATTTCAGCCCAAAATATGCAAATCTCTAGTCACATGTACCTGCCCAAAAAAGTTATAAGTCCAAAAATCGCAGTCCGGTCCTTTAGGGTTTAACAAGTACCATAGAAGACATTTACATAATAAAGAAGCTTCAAAATTAAACTAAATGAAGCTTCAAAGCTTCTTTGAAACGTATCTATACTATTAAAAAGGTGGTGTTGGAGCACCAAACTTTGGTGCTCGCATTCTGTGCCCCATTTTTACCTTTTGGGTAGTGCAAAGCCTTTTGATTTTGTAATATATCAATCTCAATTCTATTTCCAAGTTGTATATTTTGCTTAGTAAAAAACTCAATACAACACAATATTTTGTACGCATCTAATATTTTTTATTCAAGTAATTAATGCCACATTAACAAATAATATAAATCGGTTCAGTATGTGTTGGTTAGGATCTTGAGCAAATAGAATATTGAGTTTGTTTCTACAGAGGAGCAAATTTTGTCATCTACTTGTAGCTTTGTTGACATTAAAGTGATTGCACTCAAATTTGTCAAAAAAATATTTATGTGGTTTTAATCTTTTAACCCCTAAAGACCAAGGCCTATTTTCTGCCAAAAAACATTCAAAACTGTCATTTCTATAGCAAAGAGTAAAAAAATTTGAAAATTGTTTTTTTTGGACATCTAACCGTAACATCTTATACACAACTATTATGAATTTTTGACCTCATAGATTGCAATATATTTGCATTTATAGTGAAAAAAAGAAAATTTTCAGCACATTGCGGTCCTAGATTTGGCTTTGAATTTTTTTTCACTATAGTTTTTTGCACTATATAGTTTTGAGCTTTAAATTTTTATGATGGAGAATTGCGTTGAAAATCTAGAGAAAAATAAATAAATAAATAAACTTAATTTTCATACTTCAAAAAATTATTAAATAGAAGTAGGTTCGAGATAGAAGGAAAATCTAAACTATTAATATCTCTAAAATAGAATTAAAATGCACTAATTCCAATGGTGAGATTTTTCTAGCAAGCAAATTGAACCATGTGAAATTTTTATTTTTTCTTTAATTGTAAAAATTGCATTCAGAAATGAACCCTACAAATTATTTTTAAAAAAAAATGCTATAATTGCCCAAAAAACAAGATTGTCCACAACTTCTTCATTACAAATCCAAATGGAACAAATCAAAGCTTTCCAAGTAGACAAAATTATAATCTATGGGGGAAAAAAAAATTTAAAAAGAATATTTAAATTTGTGGAATTTTTTTTGTTGCCCCCTCTCCCCCCCCTTCCAAGTCATGAGCTGTTTAGGACATAACTTTTGATCTTGGCCACTAATTGAAAAAAATATATATTCTTACAAAGCTACTCAGATTTTTTTATCTTCAACAAAAGTTTCAAGAAATCCAAACAAAATTTCAGCCCATAGGTACCTGCCCAAAATTCCCATTTGTCTCCCAAAGGGACAATGGTCCTTTAGGGATTAATTGTCTTCATTCTTGCTAAATTTATTGGCAATCGAAAGAGTTTCCAAATTCTTTTATATTGTGTGTTGTATATTATATAAATAGATTATAAATTTTTAAATGCTAATTAATTTTAGGTATATCCAAAATCAACCATAGACTTGAATTATATTATAGGATTTATAATTTAGGCGAGAATGAAGATGAAATGATTCTAGTATTGGAATCAAAATTAGGTTGTATTGTTACACTAATAGAAATGAAATTTTATAGTACCAAGCTACAAATGTCAAAGGCCAAATGAATATGAGCAACAAAATACAAGAAAATATATCCACAATGACTGGAAATAAGTCATTGTGAACACGTTTCATCTACTAGTTCTGTTATCCATGCATGTATTTGATACCAAGCCCTAGCATTGTAGCTTTTTGTTCCTAACCATGATCCTTCATCATATTTAGTTTCCAAATTAGATTTTTCATCATGATTGGAGTTATTATTTTCTTCTCAAAATCAGTATGTTCCCTTTACATTATAACTTTATCTTTTTGCTTTGATCCAAATAAGTATCCAAAATAAATAATATCACAAACAAGATAGTTAAAGTAGCTTTTCAATTAATTTAAGCTCTAAAAGCATCTTCCAACACAAAGATTCATATTAAATCCTTTGGAGAGGATCTAATGCACCTTTCATTTGTCATTCAAGGAAAATTTATGCAAGAATACTTGAAAAGCAATCGCCCATTCAAGGGACAATTGTAGTACTTCTTCCTTTAACCCCAAAAGGACCATAAGGCCACCACATGGCTTCTACAATTACATTGGAAGAAAATTCAAAATGTGAACTTCACCAAGTGACCGTAAACAACAAAGAGACTCCATATGATTTTTCCTATTGAAGCCGTCAATGCAATCTAATAAAAAATGATTGAATGTGAGATTTTTGGAATTTTCTTTGAGAATAGAGAAGGCGCTTCAAGCTGTCACTTTACATTCTCACATCTTTTTTTCCACATCTCCAAATAATTTCAAGAAAATTATACATCAATATCATGATTATATGTATCCACGGGAAAAAAAATCAAAGTTTCAAGGGAATTTTGGAGGATTCCAATTTCAACGTATGTATGAAGTATTGCCTAACCATACCATCTTTCATCAGTTTTTTTAACAATGTCATTTTCTCAAAATTGTGCAATTTCATTGATTCTTTTTTCATAAGATAGCTATATAAATCTTCTTTCATTTTAGCAGTGGCGGTAATCAAAATTATTTTACATGAATGAAGAATTGTGCTTGTTACAAGAGCTAGTCAAGAAAGCAAAAGCTACACTCAACACCCCTTGTCCCTTAGGAATTAAGAAAAACTCAGATTTTGGCCACAACATAGTGAATTTTTGTTATTTGGCATTGGTAGTACATAGGTTAACATCTATATGAGTGACAAAGTTTGTATTCATGTTGAGAGACATATCAAATGACATGTGGCACTCTCAATTTAAATTATTATTGCACTTTATACATGTCTCCACAATTGCAGAATTGTCACATATTTTGCATGTGTGGTGCCATATTTGAATATGATTAGCTTCAAATGTTCAAATGACATCCATACCATAAGTTAGATTGTTTAACTTTTTGGTTGCATTGAGATATCTTTGGAATTGCATCCTCCCCCCCCGGTTGCGTTTTTGATACTGTCAGAAAGCCCTCAACAAGGAGGGATGCACAAGCTTTGTTTCATGGCGTTTAGACCTATACAATGGAAGTTATTGAATTTCAAAGTTTTTATAAATAAAAAAATTAGAAAATTCCTTGAATAGGGCTTTCTAATGCTACCAAGAACATGACCATGGTACACATGGTTTTGGAGATCTTAGAATAACAAATAAATAAACAAATAAAACAAACAACCATAATTTAAGGTATAAACTAGTGTGCCATATGCTGTTGTTACAGTCAAAAATAAAAATAGAAGGATGCATGGGCTTTGTTTTGTGGCATTTGGACCTACGGTGTGAGTTATTGAGTTTCAAAGTTTTTTTTGAATTCCAAAAAATTAGAAAATTATTTTTACTTCTATTTTATTATACTGTGGCAACAATATAGGGTATACTTGTCCAAATGAAAGATGCTAAGGTAGCCGACCCATTTTTGATCACCCCTCGATTTCTAATCTATAGGCTGCTGCCTTTTGTGAATTTGTGGCTCAGTTCCCACAAATTATAATAAATAAATAATTTCTTACGTAATATGATATCATAATATATATTTAAAATCGTATTAATTATATTAATTATATTAATATAATTATATTAATTATATTAATATAATTATATTAATTATATTAATATAATTATATTAATTATAATTATATAATTATATTAATTATATTAATATAATTATATTAATTATAATTATATAATTTATATGTTATGTATATCTTTATGTGACGTGCTTGGAGATGGTGTACTTGACTTTTCAAAGCCTTATTGTTTTTATCTCTCGCCTTCCATTGGGACAATGGCAATTGCATCCAACCAATCAATGCTACCATCAAATCAAATTTCAATTGCATGTAATATGGGAAGCCTTTTAGAATAAAATTTTGTGATTACAAATGAAGGGACATGAGACTTGAAGGGTCAAATATTGCAATTACAAACTTGAATTGACCCATATGGATTGCAAAGATAGTTTTGGTACAAAATACTACAAGAGAAACGGGTATTTCAAGTGAATTTTTAAATATAGTCCTAGACATAAGATTATAAGTAATGATCTTTTAGGAGATTTTTGGTAAAATTTGACTAGAAACACATGTATTTTTAGTAAATTTTTACGGAAGATCTCCATAAATGTCATTATTTTTAAGCTTATGTATAGGACTATACTTAAAAACTCACTTAAAACCCCCTTTTTTGTAGTGATATAATTAGAAACTTATAGCATCGACAATTTTTAATGGGCCTTTTCCAATCTATGCATCTCATGAAAGTAAAACAGGTGTTCTATAGTTGCATCATAGATTAAGGGCTCTCTTTTTAAAAGAACTATAAATGTTTGGATAAATGGAATGACACTCCATCAAAAATCTAAAAATATATAGATGTAGCTAACTTTTTTGTCTTTGTAGAGATAAAAAACTCTTCCATTTTTGAAGATTGACATTAAAAAAAAACATTACTTTGTAAATGCAATATACACCTATATGGCTTTCCAAAGAATGCGATAAAGAAGATGATTTATTCCATCAAGCTTTGGGTCATACAAGAATTCAAACTTCAAATAAATTTGCTAGAATACAATATCTCACTCACCTAGTTTCATATATATATATATAATTTTTAAAGAATAATTTGTCAATTGTTTTAAATAAAAAACTCTTCTGGGTTTGAAAATTTTGAAAATAATTTGGTTTAGGAGTTTGTAAACTTTAATTAACAAACTTTGATAACTTTTTAATTCTAAATGTTCTACTCATTCCCTCTAAAGTGCCAAGGCCTTTCATTAAGGACTACAAAAAGCTACCATTTCTATTCCTAAGTGCAAAAATCATTGGAAATTGTTTTTCTTCTTATCAAACCATAGATCTTATATCAAGTTGTTACAAAATTGTATGGAGGAAGTTTCAAAAATTTGGCACATGGATTGCAAAATATTTGCATTACTAGATTTTATGGTATTGAATCTTCTTAGTTTTAAATGTTTGCACTATCATTATTGAATCTAAAATCTTTAATGTTGCAGAATTGAGTTGAAAATCTAAGAATAATAATAAAAAATACACACTTCATTTTCATTCTTTAAAAATCACTAAGTAGAATTAGATACAAAATAGAAGAAAAAGCACAATAGTTAATAGGGCCAAGATTGAATTGACACGTCATGATCCCAACAGTGAGATTGTTTTAGCAAATGATCTAAATCTTGTCAATTTCTTTTTTTTAAATTGTAAGAAATTGAGTTCAAAAAAATGAAAAAATTAATCATATTTTTTTCATCACTCGTCCAAATAGAATGAGTCAAATCTTTCCATGTTAGCAAAAACACTTTGTATAAGAAACCAAAGAACTAAAAAGTTATATATTGACTTTTTGTGATTTAATTGGTGCTACCCAAAAAACTCTATTTTGGGCTTAGGATGGCATAAAATTTTCTCCCAAGCATCAATTCAAATAAAAACTACATTTCTAGAAAAGCTAAGGTGTTTTCCTATTTTTAAAACAAATTCCAATAAATCACAACAAATATTGAGACTATGAGAGCCTATGCAAAATCCTTGTTTGTGTCCCTAGGAGACAATGAGACTTTATGAGTTAAAGTACCTTACATTTTTAACTTTTAGTTAAATGACATTAAATAATTTTTACTATCAAATGTTTTATATTGTAAAAAGCTATATTTAAAGAATAGTATTTTAGAACATTAGGCACACTTAAGTAGTTTTGTATCTTAAAGAAACCAACCTCTAAGCATTTTTGCAATTCTTCTTTGTGTAGATTCCATAGGCAATCTCAAATTTTTAAGTGTAAAATTTTTTATTTCAATACTAGTATGACAATTTTTTACCCCAAATTAAGTCGAATTTGTCACTTCTAATGTAATCAACCAAAAACCAAAAAACTACCAAATTTTTAGATTCAATTCACTATAAGAAAACGGGTATTTTATGATTGCAAAAATATGACTGGGGATGACTGGCGACTACGTGCAGTCATATTCTTGGAAGCCAACATCTTGGGGGAAAAATCTAACTGCAAATATGATTGCCAGTCATATTGTGGCCTTGTACATCATGGACGTATAGTATACGCCCATTGGGAACATTAAAACACTTAATTGGGAACGGCAGGAAACATGTTCGGGGAACGGAGAGTCATATTTGCCAGTCATATTTTTGGGTGAATCATATTTTGTAGTCATATCTCCATGGTAGTGACATTTTTTTTGGAGGGGGCAATCAAAGGAAAATTTGGGCGGGCAGTCGTATTTTTGCGTCAGTCATATTTTGTAGTCATATTTTTTTTATCAATCGTATTTTGTAGTCACATTTTTTTGGTATAATTTTTTTTTCTTTTTTAGCAACACGAGAGTAAAGTGGACAATCTTAGATGACCCTCTTGTATTACTTTGGGTGTAATTGTGACTTTATTTCATGCATTTTAAAAAATATATATATTTTTTATATGTTGTATTCATTATACAATTTGCGTCCAATACTTCGGGGTGGCACATGTTTTTTTCTAATTAATTAATTTAAATTTTGGTATGACTTACAAGGAAATTGAAGTAGAGGACAATAAACCACATAACTTTAGGAGACAATTCATAGGTTCATTTTTGGCCCGTTGTATTGGAAGGGACAAGGCAAATGGTATGAAAATGCATGTTTAATATGTTTTGTTTTTCTTCTTGAGTTCTTATTTTGAAGTTGGCATGTACATTTGATGAAAGAAGTATTGATTTCTTCAAATGTAATAGTTTAAGTATTAAAATTATTGAGTATTTTTGATTAAAGAGAGGAGATATTGTTTTACTTATACATTAGTCATAGAGAAATCATTATTAGTTGAATTTTTTTATAGCAGATTTAGTTGTCAATGTGTTGTACGACAAGCGCTGCCCATTTCAATGACATCTATCACCCAAGACAAGCATGGTGACATAGTGTGCTTTTTGTTATGCGCTGAAAAAAATGTTGTATTAAAAACCCTAGTTTGAATATGAAAGACAATTTCATATATGCTATTAATTGTCCTAGGCACTTACTCACAATCTGCATTATTATAGTACAAATTATCTACTGGTACGTCATCTTGTCTGATACGTTGCAATGCAGTTGCAACGACATTATGTTCTACTTTCACTGCATCACTAAAGATAAGTGTCTTTGGTATGAGGTCTTCATACACTTGTGGCTTCCAGTCTGTGAAAATCTGTTGTCTTGCCTAAAGATATGTACTCCACTTCCAACGTTCCTTGATGTGGAAAAAATAACCCAACACCTCTTGGTTCCTTCCGGAGTACAACTTCCCATCCATGCTTGGCCTTATCAGACGCAAAAATATTTATTCAATGTGGAGAGGGAAGGCAAATGACTCTGCAGAGTATGGAATCAATCTATCAAAGTTCACACTAGTAAATCCATATTCATTGCGCTTTATGGTGGCCTCATTACCCTTTATGTTTGCTACCACCCAATTGCAATACATGACTACTACCTCAAGGTACCCGTAGTCTACAGATAGGATTTCTTACAACCAACCTACATACTCCAACTCTGAGGCCTTTATGTTCTTGTCCTTGATGCTTGCTTGACAGAATTGTCGAGAAATTGCGGCCACTCCCAAGTCCACAATCATCAATTGCTTCTTGCAGCTTTGCATACAAATATGGTTTCCATATGCATACATGGAATAATATGACTTTGCTTGATCTAATGGAGGTAACATTAGAGCCCTCATGTCTTTGTCCACCTGTTCAATCCCCACTTCCATGGTACGTACCACTTCCTTCGAAAACCAAATATGAAACTCTGCGTCCCACATTTACAATGGATACACTATTCAGCTCTTTCGTTTCTTACGCTTATACTGTTGGCATTCTTGCTTCCAAGAGGACATGTCATCCTTGTGTCTCCTACATTATACAACAATTACACGTGTTAGTTTATTTCAAGATATAGTTACATCACTAGGTTCAATTAAATATGCAATTACATCAATACATGCAGTCATACATGCTATTACATCACTATGTACAGTCATACATGCAATTATATCACTAGCTGCAGTTATAAATGCAATTATACTAGCACGGCAATTGTAAATGCAATGATACCACTAAATGTGGTCACAATTGTATAGACTAGTAGCTATAGAGTACAGATTCTACTATCCATGTGGCAAGATAGTACAAGCATTGTTGTACTCATTGAACCTTACCTCCTCCAATCCTCCAACATTACTGAGTTATTTATCACGAACTCGTGGATCCACAATCGAAGGTCAAATGAGAGGTGTCGTATTTGTCCACTACCTTCTAAAATTTCATCATACATTGAAGGGTCTTCTTTGTCATCACACTACAAGAAAACGGATATTTTCAGACTGCAAAAATATGAATGGAGATGATTGGTGACTGCATGCAATCATATTCTTGGAGGCCAACACCTTGGGGGAAAAAATGACTGCAAATATGATTGCCAGTTAAATTGTGGCCTTGTACGTCATGGGCATATAATATATACCCGTTGGAAATACCAAAATATTTCATAGGGAACAACAGAGAATACATTTGGAGAATATTGAGTCATATTTGTTAGTCATATTTTTGCTTCAGTCATATTTTGCAGTCATATCTCCATAATAGTGACATTATTTTTTGGAGGTAGCACAAAAAAAATTTGGGCAGTGAAAAAGTGTAGAGAGTGCTAGTCATATTTTTACTCTAGTCACATTTTACAGTCATATTTTTTTGTTAGTCATATTTTGCAATCATATTTTTGTGGAAGTTATTTTTCTTTCTTTTAAGGCAGCTTAAAAAAGGGTGGGCAATATAAGATGGCCCTCTTATACTTTGGCAATAGAAATCATTCTTTGGGGTATAGGTGTGATTTTATTTCATATCTATTAAAAAACATTACTTTTTTGTATATTGTATTTGTTATAAAATTAACATCTAGACCTCCAGTACCAGCCACCAGGAGCAAATCCACTTCCGAAACTAGCGAATGGGCAAATCCTCCAATACGCCCAAGAAACTTTTGTATACGTACTTGAATAATTTCAATAAGGCTGGTAAATCGTTGTTTTGCGAAACAAAAAAAACGAAGTACAATGCTCACGTGAATGCACAAAGTAAATTGATAGGCGTCAAAGAAGAGACGGTGTTCTTGTCATCTGATGCATCAGATGATGTGTCATCCGATGGAGCACAGATCACTAGGACCAGAAAAGTAGACGCAAAAAAGAATGAAAATGTTGGGAAGAACGTAAACCGGGTGTACACTGAAGAAATTGAAGGATGGCCCCGTAATTCCACTGAAAGGGAGGGTGCAGTCAAGCAGAAAGGCAAAGAGCCCATAATTGAAGACAACGTTTTTGTGAAAGTGAATCAGTCACAAGCACCGTTCTTGGCCCAAACTAAACAAAAAGTAGTCATGGAAGAAGCCGAAGCACATGGTGAGCAAGAAGAATTTCTAAGAAGCATGCCATTTAAGAAAACTGGCAAGTCGTCTTGTGAAGGTGGCACCCAAGACAACAACGATGTTAATTGTAAATTTGATGAGGAGCATGAAGACCAGGACAAGCGTAACGTAGAATTTGGAGGTTCCAGCGAAGAAGAGGAGGCACCTGTGCTGCCAAGGGAAGTAGTAAAACGCTTTCCCAACGAGGACTACCGCAGCAGTGGTGGGAAGGAGGTGAAAGCAAGTGGAAGCCGAAAGAAGAGTAAATCAGTGGCAAAGAAGCAAAAAGGCACACAAATAGATGAGTCTATTTTGAAGAAGCTGGAATTCTACAAGAGGCCAAAGAACTCGGTGAGTTGTAATTTTCTTTTAAAGTGCCTATACAGAAGTTATGCATTATAATTTGTTTTGAAAAGTCACAGAGAAATCAAGTCGTGCTAGTGGACGTCACTTCTAGTTGAACTTCAGACTAACATATGCATATTTAATGAAACTGTACGTAATAAAACGCACATACATGGAAATGTAATACATGTCTACAGTAATGTACATGACCGCGGCACTATTTATTTATTTCTGGTGTGTAGCGCCCAATTAAAACCAGGACCCGAGTATGGGTTCTGCATCCACAGTGTCCTGGGAAAGTGGTGGCAGAAGCGACAGCAGGAGTGAACCGAAAATCTAGGTGCGTTGATTCAGCTAATGAGATTTGCAAAGAAGGCCAGCAAATGATACATGTGTTACGGGTTCTTTATAAAAATACTAAGGTTATGTATGACAAAGAGTGTCGATTTCCAACGGAGATTAGCTATTTAGACCAGGCGGAGGGTTTGGCAAATACGCCAGTGCTGTGGTGCGTATCTCATTTGGTCGAGATACCACCGTTTCACCAAATAACCAAATTGCTAGGAAATATTATGCAGCCATTGTCTCAGGAAACCGTGAATAGTGATTCAGATTTTGAACACAGTAGGAAGAAAAAGACAGTAAACTCCGCTGTAGTAACAAGGAAAGGGACAAGAAAGGAACGCATGCCAACATCGTCAAATACTGCGGCACAGGGTTCAAAAGGAAGCAGGACTATATTGAGGTCAGCAAAGGCGTGAGAAGTGTTGGATTGCACTAAAAGGAGAAGCAGAACTATCACTTGTTGATGTTTATCTCTGCAATGGTAAATGTCACCTGCCTTTAGAGGCTGCTTTTGTGTTCCTGCGTAAAAAAGCATCCATAGATGTAAGTCAGTTATATCAAAGTTTGGAATCTCTACATGTATTAACATTGACAGGGCATATTTGGTGATTGCGCTTTTGAATAGAACGTGGCTTGTTTGATTTTCTTAGGTTTTGAATTCAGTTTTTATTAAAAATAAAGGTGTGATTTTGTCTACTTTAATATTTCATTAGGTTGTGCATTGCTAAGAAGGAAATGGAGTTCAAACTTAGCGTACTCATGACAATTACGTGGTTGCCAATTTGAATTTTAAAATTTTTCCGTAGCTATAAAGTAGATTCATTGTGTATTCCTACAAAAGTATTTTGAAATGCTAAGCTAAAATTATGTTTGAATGTGAAGTGGCAATCTCTCGCTGGAGATTAGAAAAATAGTGCTACTGGCTGCTTTCAATGTTGATGGACCAGTATCAAGGCCTCTCATGTTGGGGAGTTGGTTTTTACTACAATCTAGAAGCACTTGTGTTTGAACCGGGATTACTGTGGGTGTATTATCTTAAGCAAGTTATCTTGGTAATTGTTTTGTTGAAGTTAGAAATTTTTTTTAACTCCTAATCATGTTTCTTAGTTTGGAAAGTGTCACATACAGTTTGATGATTGTGATTTATACTTGGAAAATGTGGAATTCTGTAGAGGTTTTTGGAGGGGCATATGAATTTTTGGTGAAGCTTTTTCTGTAGGACTGTATGGGTATTTCCATTGAGTTTGGTATGTTGTTCTGGTGTCCGAAATAAGAGAAGTGCAAGCAGAAGGTACGAAGTTAAAAAATTTGGTGTCGTTTTGGAGAAGTTCATCTTGTCCGGATGAAATTTTAAAAAAAAGAAACATTTTTCATGTTTTCCTTTTATATTTTGTATGTACTCTTGGAAATGGTAGTGTAAGTTTAGCAATTCTATCTCAAGTGAAATTTGATAGAAGTGTAAGCAATGCAGGAGTGGTTGGATGTAGAACCTAATGCTATATCCACTGTGTAAATACAATTGTATGTGCAAACACTTCTTTATTTGGCTTCCTTGTACTTTATAAATAATGAGTTTGCGCAGACGTTTCAATAAATATGTGCTCGCAAGTGTTTCAATCTGCGTACGTTTCAACATGTCAATTTGTGTGTGTGAACAAGTCAATCGCAGTGGATGAAAGCATTTCATCTACCAATGTCCATGACAACATTTCAATACAAGTGCAAAACACGCTTCAATCTATGCATGCACAAATATTTCACTTTGTGTACGCACTATAACATCACTTTGTAGAAGTGCTTCAATTGGTGTGCATGTGTTTATTGTAAATAACTTGTACACAAATGTGTTTGAGGAATATCTCATTGTGCAAGCGCACGCATTTGGGATAAATAGGTTGCACACATGCATGCATATTTGATGTATATTGCGTGCGCATGCACATGCATATTCTGGGTATTAAACCTATATACGCGCGCGTGCACACGTTTGGGGTAAATCCTATAGGATGCGCACATGCATGCATGTTTGATGTATATTGTGTGCACGTGCATGTTTTGGGTATTAATTAAACCTATGTATGCGCGCGCTTACGCATTTGGGGTAAATATATAGGATGCGCCCATGCATGTTTGCATTGTACATGCGCGCACACGCCTTTGGGGTAAACAAGATGCGCTCATGCATGTTTAATGTATATTGCGTGTACATGCATGTGCATGTTTTGGGTATTTACCATATGTACACACGCGCGTACGCATTTGAGGTAAATAGAATGCGCACATGCATGTTTGATGTATATATATTGCGTGCGCGTGCATGCGCATGTTGTGGGTATTAATTAAACATATGTACGTGTGCACGCGATTGGTGCGAATAGGATGTGCGCATGTTTGACATATATACTTTGCAAGCATGTGCGTGCAACTGCTCGTAATTAAATAAGCACGCTCGCATACATGCAGCTAGTGCACATAGCAAGTTAAGTTAGTGTATGTGCTTGCATTCATGATAGTTTACAACATCTGTGCGCACGTTACTGCAACAATATTAGATGCAAGTGCGCGTATAAGTGGTAGGTTATTCCATGCATGCAAAACTAATTGTATAAAGTGTGTGGGCTAGCAGTTTTTGTATATATATATATATATATATAAAGGCAACACACATGCGATTTTGGTTTCATGAACGTGTAAATGGCTCTGTTTGCACTTCAAAGTGCATGGTGAAATTGAGTGAATGAGCACATTTTGTTATTAATTATAAAAGATTGAGTGTGTGTATATATATATATATAACAAAACATGTTAAAGAAAACCTGCGCGCAGTCGCAATTTTTGAGCTGGCCCACTACGCGCGCAGCCACTGTTTTTTGCAATTTTCCATTGCAATTTTTAGAATTTTTGGGCGTGTAATATATCGTTGAAAAGGTATTAAAAATACCTTTCCAATGGTGTATTACACGCTTCAAAATTCCAAAAATTGCAGTGGGAAATTGCAAAAGAAGTTTGCTGTCCACTACGCGCGCATGCACAAAAGCGTGGATAAAAAAACCGTAGTCGCATTCCTACGCGGGTTTTTTTTACCACATTTTGTTATAGTGTATATACCAGCTAGTTTTCAATAAATTGAATGTGTGCAATTACACGTGTGCAAAGGAAGTACATGGAAGTATGTGATTGTTTCTAAATAAATCATATAAGCATATATATATATATATATAATTCAGTAAAAAAATGTGTGCACATGTAGGAACAGAAAACAAAAGTAATTAAGCTCAGTGAGCACAACTACGTAGTTATGGTGGAACTTATCTGTAATCAAACCTAACTTCTAGGAAGTTGTATGTGCACAAACAAATTCATGGATATCAAACAAAAATGATATTTAGTAATAAATTTTTGTGCGCAACAATAACCAAAAGCTTGAATGTCATTGTGATTGACAACCAAAAAATCAAACCACTACCAATGATTTCAAATTTTTTTTGCAAAAAATTCTATTGTCACAAACAGGTGGATAAAAAAACCGTAGAGGCAATTCCTACGCGGGTTTTTTTTACCATGTTTTGTTATAGTGCCATCTGGTATTCTGAACTTGTGGTACCCAACATCTCTATGTTTCAAAAGACGCGGGAAAAGACGTTAGCGTATTGTACAGGTGCACATGTCGATGTCAACATAGACATCATGCTGTTCTTGAAGATGTCTTCTTCAACATCCGTTTTTTTCTTCTAGAAGGTTGTCTAACCAAAGTCTGAAGGTATGAAGTGTTGTACTGATTTGTGTGGACTTCTTTTGCGACTGCTGTGTGAAGGTAGTGGGTGAAGATTTTGTATCATAGCCTTCACCATGAGCAAAGATGGCAGGGAACCGGAAGAAATTGCCAATGAAACGAGCTTTGGAGTCTAGGTGTGGAAGGGCTAATTCCAAAGATGGCTCTCCACGTGCAAGAGAAGGTCAAAGTTGACCATCCACTAAGCAGCGCTCCAAGCATCGGAATGACCCGTGGCATGTTCATCATCATGAAATCAATAAGGGGAAGGCCTCTGCGGGCACTCCACCAAAGAAGTGTCGTAGACATGCACCACGAGAGGAGTCACAAGAGGAGTCAGAAGATGAAGACAAGCTTGTCCTTCTTTGACGCTCCCTTTTTACTTTGAGAAGGCCAGCTAGGCTCTACATCTGAAAGGACTATCGTGTCGTTGTTGACATCTTTTGAATCGCTGTTACTTGATTTTGAGTCACTATTGCACAAAGGAACAAAAACAACTGTAATGCTCCCATGATGTTGACAAAGACGGCAACTCTAAATGGATGTGCAGCAAAAAGCAATGTACATCTTCCACAATGTCTAAGAAGTCTTCAAGTGCACTACAGAACTTCCACAAAGATATTGTTGCAGACTTCTGCATACACCTACAAATGTCAAGGTGGATAATTTGTATTGAACTTTGTCTCAATAGACATCGCTAACGACATCAAAGTGTTTAAGCAAGTATCAAAAGTAACAAACACATTCAACTTCAAATTGAGCACTAACCTATGGCCCAAGTCACTCATCAAATTCTTGGTGGAGGCATCTTCATCTTCTAGCTCCTCTTGTGACTCCTCTCGTGGCACGTGTCTACGACGCTTCTTTGGTGGAGTGCTTGCAGAGGCCTTCCCCTTATTGATTTCATGATGATGCACACGCCACGATTCAACAAATTAAATATTAAATTAGGAATATATAACATTAATAATAAGAAATTTATATTATCAATTTCTGATATTTATATTAGGTTGATGATTAATAACAGATGAAAACTTAAATTTCATCTGTGTCGTTCTAGTCGGTCTCCTTGAGATGCAGGTCTATTCGAACTTCCTTTATCCTTCATACCTGTGTTGTGTTCTTGGGCCTTATCAGGGAACTCACGTACAACACCAAGACTCCTATTTTATTTAAATACAGTCATCCATTTAGGTTACATAATGTGCTCTAATAGGAAAGTGTAGGTGCAAATAATTCAAAATTTTGGTATCACTTTGCTGTTGTCACATTGTATTAAATCACCTACAATCCAAGCAAATGTATTATATGCAACCTTTACAAACTAATATGTTGGATTCAAAAAGATTGCGGTGAAAATAATTGTTTGGGTTGCTAAATACAAATTAAAACGATTTGTATTAATTGTGTAATTAAGACAAATATTTTCAAATCTACTCAAAATAGATGCAACAATGGTTCAAATTGCAACCTATAGATCATCTATGATAGTAAATGAAATCTCAAATCTTTGATTCATTGAAAACCTTCAAATTTTGTTCAAATTAATATTATCTTCATTTTTCTCTATATATAATTTTTTGGAAGCATACATATGTCAAATTTTTACAATACCAATGGAAGTAGGTCTTAAATGGTGTACAATAACATGCAATAAAATATTCAAGTCATTGGGGCTCAAAAAAGAAGCATAGGTGATTTCTAGAGCGATTATGAACTCCCCCTTGATAACTGAGTCTATGGGGTATTTAACTTTGGAATTCATTTACTTCCAAACCATAATTGCTTTCTGCTTCAAATTTTCTTAGGATTGTAGTATATAAAGGATACTACAACATTCATGTTTGCTCATTTGGATTTGGTCCACTTGTTTTCAACATATGGCGCATGGAGTAGAATTGAACAAAACATAGACTCAGTTTTTGGAGTCACTGTATATCACATTTTGATATACATTATAATTGATATAATTCTATTTTCACCTTTTATTTTAAAATAACACAATAATTTGGTTTTTCCATCAAAGTATGTTTTGAATAACTATTATCAAAAATAAAATAATGAATTGAAAACTTTTACTCTAATTTCCATTCATTTGCTATTTGTACCTCTTAAGAAGATTTCAATTTAATTGGATTTTTTTTGCTAATTTTTTTATATTATTTTCACTTTTTGCTACAAATTATATCAATAAATAATTCATAGTTTCATATAATAAAAATATTAAATTGATATTTGAACACATTTAATATATTGGTCTAAATTTAGCTCAAATGTGATGTTTGACTATTTGGCAATGGATTTTGGTTCTTTATGGATTTATCCTTTCGAATCTAGAAAAACTAAGCTACACTCTATAGGGGTACTAAGGGGACCAAAAAATTAAAGGGATTTATTGTAGAAAACTATAGATGTTTGAAACATGATATACATCCCCCAGACACTTCAGTAACTATTGAAGTCAGCAAAGGTAGATATTTAAATAGTGTGACATGTCGATTAAATAGTATGGATCCCCTTAAAACCCCTATTCAATGTACAAGAGATTATATTTTTATTTATCGTTCGAAATACCTATATTGTTGCTAGCATATGAAATATATTCATCATTCAACACCATAGAATTGCACATATCTTGAATATGCATCTTCTACAAGAATGTCAAGATCTCTGCATAGTTCATCTTAAAGATCTACAATGCATATATGAAACATGAAAAAGAATTCATGATCATGAATCAACATCCGCAAGAAAGAGCCTGTTCACCTAAAACAAAGAAATTTCAAATATATGATACCCTCATTTTGAATGAGAAACTTAAAACTAGGTCTTTACGCAACCATATGCATTCTATTTCATCAACATTTAGTACTGTGTTAAAATTCTTCATCATTTGTCTTGCCTATGGTATCACAAGGTTTTTAAAGGTTAATGTTAGGTGTTATTTAGTAAATAGATGATAATCATTTTAGAAAGCTCATTCCAAGACACTACAAGAAAATTCAATGCCTGAATCAACAAGAAAGGTAAAAAATATACGTTGATTAGAACAATAATCAATACTTTTATGTTGATTTTATTTTGGATTTGGTCAAATTCAAAAAATTTATTCTTCTTCCACTTAGGTTGTCACATAGGCAAAATTTGCCACATTAGCAAGATCTACAATGTCGTCAGGGCTGCCACATCAAAAGACCCACTACATGGGTAGGTCTATAATTTTTAATTAATATTTAATTTCAAAAAATTCAGCACTATATTCAAAGCAATTCAATATATTTAGATATTGAACTTCAAGTGTCACTTACTGTGGTATTAGTAGAAATGAGAAGACAAGCTCTTTATACAAGTGCGGGGGTAGGAAGTAGAACAAACTATATGAATTATGTAAATTGGGATGTGTAGGCTCATAGTTAAATGTTGAAAAGTAGAAATTGTGGTGAAAATAGAACTTCAGACTTCATTTTGGCGTAATAGAATACCTTTTTTCAAGAATCTTTGATTTAAAAAAAAGGAGGGAAATCCAGCCAAATTTCATTTCCAAAAATCCATTTGACATTACAAGCCTCCAAATTTCAGAGAGGAAATTTGAAATTGTCAAAAAAAATATTCCTTGAAAAAAAATATTCTACTATGCCAAAATGAGGTTTGAAATTCTACTTTTAGAATATTCAATGGATTGCCAAATCAACTAAGCAAATTTTGTTTTTGGTCAAAATCAACACAATTGTGTTGATTGCTATTTTTGTCAAGAAATGCATTGGTCGGATCAACAGATGAAGTTCTATTTTTTTCACAATCAACAAAAATCAATTAATCCTATGTTAATTAGGGCCCCTTATTTTGTAGTGAGAGTTCTATAAAAATTCAAGTATATTAAAAATTCAATTTTTGTCTATTAGTCTACATCAATGAGACTAGCTTGATTACTTGATGCTTTATAATTTTGGTACAAGATTTTATTTAAGGCAAAATTAGATAGAAAAACAAATAACAATTGTTGTGCAAAGATTTTGTATTTAACATTTTGTCAAGCCAAAGAAAATCCTTGCTTCAAAATCTCCATATCCTCATTTCCTTTTTGCTAAGCTCTCTAAACAACTAAAGTTTTGACCCAGGGAAATCACTCCTTGTAATTTAAGGTATATACCTGAGTTAAAAGAATATTTGATGTGGGGCTATTTACCTTTATTAAAGACCAATTGTCCATTTAAAAATATTTAAAAAATCCATGTAGGAACCTATAAAGTCAATTTTGGTCAAATGTTCACAATATTTTAAACATGTATCTCTTTAGTAAGAATATACTTTTTTTGATTGGATACCCAAATCAAAAGTTATGTTGTTTAGAACTTTTTTGGCAGCCCAAGCAATTTGGGTATCTTTTGGGCACCTTTTGCAAAAATGCTCATCAACTTTTGAAATTTGGTATCTATAACTAATAAAATATGACATAAAATTGTCAAAAAAAATCCAATTTTCAAATCACATGTAAAGAGGAGTCAAACTTTATTAACTATATTGGGGTGGCTTTAAGAAAAAACATTTTCTTCAAGTCCTATTATCTAGTAATATGTGAAGTCAAAGTTCTTGAAAATTTTCCCACATATTCCAAATGTTTGCCTCTAATTTTTTACCTTTTGGATTTCAAATAAGTGAGATTTCTTCATTGCACAAGAAACCTTCAAAAAATGACTAGTGTATTGCTAATGCATTTTTCTTCCTTGCATTGCAGGTTGATTTAGAATAAGACAGACTCCACATTTGTTTTTGAAATTTTTTATGAGTAAACCTAACATTACATACATGTGAATGGCCAAAATCCATATTTTTGTGTACAATAAAAATTATATTCCAAGAAGGCTCAAAGTTTGTTGACCATGTTTCACAAGATTGAAAAAAAAAAAAATTTCTTACCTATAACGTTATCATCTTTCAATCCACATAGTCAAATGGACTAAAAAATTTTCCATATATTTCCTTATTTATTTTGTACACTTTTGTATGATTGGAATTCAAAAATAAAGTCTATGTTTTATTTTGGACAATGCATAAAAAATGGGCAGTTTTGGACTTTTCCTCTTCTAAAACACCTTCCAAACTTTAGGAGTTAATGACAAGTTTACGAATGAACACTTCAAAATCTCCATTGAAAATTGTCCCATAAACATCCCATTAAGTATGAGTGTATTTAACACATATGGCTTCAAAGATTGAAGTTAAATGGACTAAGTATAAATTCTATTCTTCATATTGTGTAGTTTTTAGTATGTTGAACCTACTTGGATAAACCTCCCTATTTGTACAATGAGACAAATTCTACCACTTGTAGTCAATGCCTTACATTTACACTTAATTTTTTTTACATACACACTGTTAGTACCTTGGCACCATTTCAATCAACCACCCTTCATTGTAAATTTTTTTTGACTAGTCTATATCCATTTGATCATCCACATGAAATTATCTATCTACACCTCTACTCATCATATAGTGAAAAATTTGCACAACCTCTATCTATCAAGGCTAACTTATAATAAAAATTCCTACTATATGATGTTTTTATATGCCCTAAAATATATGTGGCATTTCATAGACCCTATAGTATTCCTAAATATTATATAAAATTTCCCTGGTTTGATTAAGTGGACCCTATCTTTTAACTCACATAATTTTCTATAAACCAAATAGTGATTTCCATAGGAGTTTTGAATGGCATTTGCAAATCCCCTTCCTTGTAGCCACATAGAGACCATCTTTATGGGTTAAATTATTTATTAACAAAATGTAACAAGGATTTTTTCCTATTTTGATTCAAAAAAATAAATTTTTATTGATAAATGACAAATAATAATATTTGACCACCTGTTATATAATTTCATAATACTTAACGACGATGAAATATCACTGTTATTATAACATATTATAGCTTATAATATACTATAACTAGTGTTATGTGTTAATGTTATATGTTATTTATAACTGGTTTGATTAAGTGGACCCTATCTTTTAACTCACATAATTTTCTATAAACCAGATAGTGATTTCCCTAGGAGTTTTGAATGGCATTTGCAAATCCCCTGCCTTGTAGCCACATAGAGACCATCTTTATGGGTTAAATTATTTATTAACAAAATGTAACAAGGATTTTTTCCTATTTTGATTCAAAAAAATAAATTTTTATTGATAAATGACAAATAATAATATTTGACCACCTGTTATATAATTTCATAATACTTAACGACGATGAAATATCTTATATATAATAAATATTAATATCAATAAAATAATAATATCGTTTATATAATATAAATATACAATAATATAATAATATAGATATTATAATATAATAATTAATATATAACACACTAATTATTAAATTATATTAATTATAATTAGATTATAAATAACGACACATATAATAACTACATTAAAGATTAATAATAATTATATTAATATTAATCAATTAATTATTAATATTAAATAATAACAATATAACAAAAAATCCTATTATAACACATTAACGTTATTATCACACATACAATTTATATAATACTACATAATACTATTATATTATATAAGTTAATAAATAATATATATATGTTAATATATAGTTAAAATAAGTTATATATAACACAGTTACTTATAGTTATATATGTTATATGTTATATATATATAAGTTACTTATATAAGTTATATATATTAACTGTGTATATATATAGTGTTATAGTATCATATTAAACACATACTGTTATTATGTGTGTTAATAATATTATGTGTTATAACAGTTTACATATAAATAAGTAAATATATTAATTGTATGTTAATGTTATATTATTAACGTTAATAATGTGTGTTATTTATAATTATTTTATAGATTATTAATTAGATTTTTATTTAATATTAATTTAAATATTTAATATTGATATTAGTTTATTATTAAATTAACTATTTTATAATATATATTATCTTTATATTTAATATTTTATTATATATAATATTTACACACTGATATATCACACTGATGTTTATAGTTTATCAGTATTATAATATTAGTTTAATTATTGCCAAATAATTAAAGTTGAGTTTTATGGAACGGCTTTGGCAGCTGTGACTTTCTCAGTTCAAAAGAGTCTGGATTCATAATATTGTTTATTACAGCTCACCAGGAAGCTCGTGACTCAGTTTTCTCTTCTGGAGCTTTTGCAGACTCTTGCATGTTCCACTTTCGGCTCCTTTCGGCCGGGAGCTTCACCCACTTTTCTGTTGTCAGTTGTGCGTGAATTTTTACGAGTATGGCCCTGGGTGGGCGTCGGTATGGTTTCACGAGCAAGCAAGGACGTTTCTGATCGACTCTGGAATCGAGTTCATCGATCGCCCTTCAGGAATTGTTGTGTGTGTGCGTGCAGTTTGTCGCCCTAACACCGAGTTTGGATTTGTTAGTCTCTGAGACGACGCCATGCAGTGGTGCGAGATATTGTGTACTAGAAGCCATGAATTGCAGAGACTTTGCGAGTTTTTATTCGAAATTGTCTGGACTGCGTGATGGAGGCTTGGCTGGTGTTAAAGCATCTGATAGTACACTGTCATTTGGAGGTTTGGAGTTCCATTCGAGGGCAACCATAGGCAGTGCAAAGGTTTGTTGGGTTGTGAACCTCTCTCGTGTATATTATGTAATTCCAAGTTTCTTGCCAATTTTTGATTTCCAGCTACGATGGGTGAATGCCCTCCAAGCATCACTGAATAATTGGTTGGACGGCGGGCGCCGTAGGCTTGTGTACTCCATTTTTGAAATCATGTAAAGATGAAAGGTGGGAGGGTCCTCCTGAAGAGCCCTCAGAGGCCTCAATACTGTCTTACGCCGTTGTTGTGTCAGCAGTGGTTCTGCTGTCTTTGGTGTACCAATACTCAAGGGGAATGTGGACATAGGTAGCTCTAATGGATACTCACGTGGTTCTTTAGATTTTCGAGATATTTACGTAGCAATAGTCCTGTTCCTAGGCGCCTATGTGTGGATTAAGTTCAGAGAGGTAGCCTTCAAAGGAGTTTACTCCAGAAAAATAGTGGACAAGCGTAGCCGAATCACTAAAGTGGTGTATGAGCCGCGATTCAAGCCTCCCAGAGAGAACGGCATAGTTTTCCAATGGATCTATCTTGGGCAGTACGCCTCCCCGGAGGAGACATCGGTTTTGTATCAAATTGCTGGCTTCTACTACAACGAGGGTCGAGTCGGTTCGCTGGACCTTGAAGATGGTCTCTGGTTCTCGACCTCACCCATGAGTGAGGGCGAGCGAAGTCTGGCCCAGAGAAGAGGGTCTGGGTAAAAGTTCAAGCGATGAAGGTTTACGAAGATTTCAGGAAAGAGAAGGCTGAGGTAGCCTTGTTGCATGAATTCTTAGATATGGAGCTTTACAGTTTACGCCACTTCCATGACAAGATCGGTATATATATATATATATATATATATTATGTTGGTGATGTTCTGTACGCAGTACGTGCCTGTTGGGCTACTCAGCCGGTGGGGTCACATACAGAGAAAGAGGGAGATGATTATGATTCAAGTTCCAAGTACGTTTACATAAACTTCTTCTTACGTACGTGACAGATGTTTAACCAGGATTATAGGCCGTACGTAATTGTAAACCCGGTGAGTAAATGTAGTTTACTCCGGCATATGAGGATCCGGACAGGAGTGAATTTTGATCCTTTAGGTAGTCTGTTCATTACCTCCACCAATATCTAGCTATGGTTACTTCAAGTGTATGTGCTTTCGATTCTTATGAATTCCATTATTAACCTAGCTTGACCTTGCGGAGGACCGTCCACATTCTGACATTTCAATCACCCAGGTTGATTCTGTTTACCAAGGGATCATTTCACCACATGGAGATACCTGGACAGTCATGCGTGCTCTACTTAACTGAGACTCGATCACTTCTCAAGCTGATGGACGATCATGACTCACAGTAGAATGTCAATTTCCTTAAATGTATTGCCGATATTCGACAAGCCCAAATTTGTGACATATATCTTCACAAAGGTCTAATTTCAGGCCACAAACTAGGGCAGGTATAGATTTTGTTATTAGGACATGCGTCCTGAACCGCGCCAAAGTAATGGAGTATCGCCAATTTAACGAATTGACGTTGTAGTTAAAATTGCCAGCAATGTTTCTAAGTGCACACAGGTGACACAGCTCATGTTTGTTGCACTGGAGTACCTCTCTTCACAAACATACGCAAAAGTACATCAAGGAAGCATTCCAACAGCAACACATTATATTGTGCAAACAATACAAGGATTCAAAGAATATTGGCCAATCCGAGGTCCGTTACCTTGCAATACGGTCTTGGTGGTTGTCGTCTGGAGCTGCCAACAAAGAAGCTCTTCATCACCTAGATCACTGGCTGGCATTTTGGCATTTCCGCTACCGTCAATGGGGAGGCTTCATGGACATGGTGAGTGAACTTTTAACTTGAACTTGTAGAAGTGTTTTCATTTCTAAGGCTCACCCTGTCATAGTATGTTGCACGTACTTGATAGAATTTGATTTGATTGTTTTCATTCTATTAAAATGGTGGTACTTTTTTCTTCCATGATACCCTAAACAAGGGGTCCTGCAAACACTACTATAGCATTCGTCGGATCCGACGGATGTATTTGATGTGTCATCAGGACCCCCTGATTTGTCTCCTTGGAAATACAAAAATCGATTTCAGTAATACAAAATGTTATCGTTTGTTCTTTTAAAGGGAAATAAGATGGGCGGAGTACACTTTGTTATTTCAGCAGGAATATATTCCTACATATACTGTCAATATGAGTCCCTTGCCTTATGAAACTACTACAGTAGTGCATAGAAATATTTAAGAAGTTTCATGTTTCTATAGTTCTGAATGTCAATTACTATTTACAAAGTATTTGACCATCTTGTTTGGATTTTCTAGAAATTGAATTTGGAAGAGATGGTGGACTTGCCATCGTGCAATTTATCCGAAACGGTGCATAACAAGTGGCTACAGATGTCCGGAAAGCGAGGAAACAACTTGTTTGACGCTACCTGTGATGACAGTATTCGTGCTTGGATGCAAATGACAAACTACCATGCATACCTGAGAGGATACGCATCGGGATCAGGGCCGTCAAAGGGGGAGCTAAGGTTGAGAGCTGCTAGAAGAAGTGGAGATCCCAAGAAGATTGCCGAAGCGCTAAACACATTGCCTGGAGCAAAAACTCCCAAATAACAACTATTTATTAGACTAATAAATAGTTACTAATAACATTACTAAAACAATATATTAATAAAAAATATAATTTACAATATTAAATATAAATAACAATATAATATGTTATATAAACATAAATAACATAAATAATAATATATATTAATAATTTATAGAAATAATAAATAATATTAATATATAAATAATTTAATAATATAAATATAATTTAATTATTATGATAATATAATAAATTTATATATCACACTATTAATATTTTATATATTAATACATTAATATAAATAAATATAATAACACTAACATTATAACACATTATATTAACACATGTAATATAAATGATACATTATATTAATATATGATTAATATAATATACAACGTAAATACTAACTGTGTTATATATGTAACTATATAACATGTGAATTATATTAACACTATAATAAGTTATAATAACACATAATATACACTGTTATGTTATATTATAACTATAACATATTATTATATATGCACATATATGTTATCACATATAACTAATATTACATATAATAACTATATTATTATAACTTATAACTATAATATTAATAATATGTTATGATAATATACATATACAATATGTATATATGTAGTTATACTACATAAAACATATAACATATAACATATACTATACTATAAACACATATGTTATAATATTTACACATATGTTATATAATAACTATATGTTATAACATAACATATAAATTATTAACATATGTATTATATATTTACATATATATGTTAATTAATAACATATTATATATAATATTATATATAAATATGTATCATTTATATATATATATATATATATATATATATGTATATTAAAATATATTAAAAATATATATATAAATATATATGTATTAAATAATAATCAATATATCAATAATATATAATATATATGTTATATCATATTTATATAACATATAATATATGTAAAATAGATATATACATTTAATGTATTTACATTAAACGTATATTTTACGTTAAATATATTATATATTAATGTACAATATTATATAATATTATACATATATATATGTACATTATATTATATAATTATATATTAATTATATAAATAATATTACGTTAATATATTATATATATATGTATTAATATATATATTATATATGTATTGTAATACATATTAATATGTATATGTATATATGTATTTATATATATGTAATATTATGTGATAATATATATATATTATGTAATTTTTTATATGTGATATATATGTTATATGTATATGATAACATTATTATATCATGTGTTACTATGATATAATGTTTATCTAGTGTAACATATACACTAGATGCGACGATGAATGCGTTGCAAGAGGTGCCGAAAATAATGCCGATCTTGCTTCACCGTTTTCTCTTGAATTTGTTGAAGCTCCTCAATGATCGTCTCAAAGTCAGGTCGTTTCACTGCAAACTCCGTCCAGCACCTGGTGATCAGCTCTTGCATGCCATCCGGGTAATGAGTCTTGAGGCCAAACTCAGGCCGTTTATTCTCCTTCGCCACCAAGCTCGCAGCCACATACGCGTCCTCAGAAGAGAACGGTGCAGCACCTTCAAACATTTCATACAATATCATAGCGAAGGAAAACACATCCACTTTGGTATTGTACTGCTCATGGAGAAAGACCTCCGGGGCCATGTAGCGGTAGCTCCCCGTTTCCCCTGTCAGCTTGTAAGTCTCATGCAGGTTCTTCACTTTGAGGAGCTTGCTCAATCCGAAGTCTCCCACCTTGAGTTCATGGGCTTCGTCAATGATCAGATTGCGAGGCTTCAAGTCACGGTGGACTATAACAGTTGGTCCTCCGTGAAGGTAAGCCATCCCTCGAGCCATATCCAGAGCAAAAGTCACGGCCAAATCGCAAGGGACGGGACCTTTCTGAATTAATGCATGCAAGTCCCCACCCGGGAGATACTCGGTCAGCAGCATGAGAGGAGACTGGGTGATGACGGCCGCCAGGAATTGCACGATGTTCGGGTGCCGGAGCAGCACCAGCAACTCCACCTCATTAATGAAGTCCTTCACGACCTCCCGATTCTTGGGATCATTCACACACGGCAACACAGTACCACTTTAAAATCCTGCATACAGCTTCACTCCCATTCACCAACAGGGAAAGAGCTGTCAAAAACACCTTGGATATAAAAGAAAAAAAAAGTAACGACAACTGCATACATAACATCACCTCTTCCAAGAGATCCATCCACATTGCAAAAATAAGAAAGTAACACTTGAACACGTGCACTGGTAGAAACCCCCAAAGAGGTGTTCTAGAAAACCTAGAGACATTTAAACCCTACCAATTCTATCGCCATTTAACCCCTAAAAGACCTTTGAGTACTGTGCTTTTTAACCTTTTACATGAAGTTTGAGTAGAGTGATGATCACTTACACAACACAGAATTTTACAAACATACTCCAATCTACATCTTGTAGCTTGGTTTTACAATGAATAACTTATATGACTAGCGAACATAACAGAAATAAAATCAAAAAGTACGATGAAGCATAAGTGAAGGATAAACTCATGCGATACCTTCAGAAAACAATAGCACATGCATGTCCAGGGTAGACATGCCATTTGCCACACGCTTCCCTAAACCTAAACCAAACACACTCCAAGTGTGCACAACGACTCTTTGCAAGAAACGTCCTTACCAACTTGCACTCTCCAGTCGAGTGTGAATAATTTAATCGGTGAAAGCGAAGCACTTGCTCTCATAAAAAATAAGACGTTCATCACTAAATGAATCATAAATTACATTTGAACTATTTTTCTTGTGTATAAGTTAAAGATCCAATCGTTGAACACATTTCGAATTGCTAAGCCATTCGAGTGCGTTCAATGGCAAGCACACAACACAGTGAATCACCAACGTGACAAGGGTTAGGAATACTTCGAACAGCAATTGCGAATGTTCAGACAGTCATTTCGAGGCTTTTCATGGTACAAAACAGACATACCCTGGAGAGAGAAGGTCGAATATTGGACGTTCATCACTAAATGCTTCATAATTACATGATTCTTGAACCATTTTTTTTGTGTAAAGGTTGAAGACTCATTACATAAAGTGTCCAATCACTGAACACATTTCGAATTGCTAAGCCATTCGAAACTTGCGGTGTGCAGTCAATAACAAGTCCACAACATAGTGAATCACCAAAGTGAAAAGGTTTAGGAATAGATCGAACAGCAATTGCGAATGTTCGGGCAGCCACAGCTCGGACAGCCATTGTTCGGACAGCAATTTTGAGGCTTTCTATGGTAAAACCACAATCTCCCCTGACCCTAAACCAAACACACACCAATTGTGCCGACTGACTGTTTGCAACAGTTCAACCAGCAATTGCAGATGTTTTCGACGATTTTCACAGTAAGAAGGAACAGAAATACCTGGGAAAGCGACGGCCGAATGGTCTTCACCGCCACCGTCGTCCCCCTCCACTTCGCCTGCCGAATCTCCCCAAACGAGCCTTTCCCAATGAGCTTCGAATTCTCGAAGCTAATCTCACTCGGATCTACAATCAACCAGTCCCAGCTGTGCGGCGGCGCCACCAGTCCCCTGTGCTCATTCTCCCACCCCTGCTCCACCGCCGGTTGCGCACCATACCGCTTCAGCAGCTTCACCATGGGCTTGAACCCTAGCTTCTCCGCATTTGACAGCGGGGTGTGGTTCCACCGGTCCAGGGGATCCACGAATGCCCCCGCGCGGAGGAGGAGTTGCGCAGCCATGATGCTATTGTTGGAGGCGGCAACGTGAAGGGGAGTGCGTTTGTCGTAGTCCGCGGCGTTGAGAAGGGCAGGGCCGTCGGTTTTCTTCCAGAGCTTCTGTAAGGCGTCGACGTCGTCGTTGTGGACGGCCCAGAGGACTTTCGCCAGGACTTGACCCTTCGATTCTGCCATCTCGAGGGGTTCCCAGGAACCCTAAAAACCTGAATTGCGCAACACTGTCTTTGAGTGATCGAAATCCAACCCTCACATACAGAAATTTGAGAAACTTGCGGGCGATTCTCCGGTTGTGGGATTTTGATGCCTGACGGAAATTTAATCCCCGATAGCTCGAGCGAATCCCTAAAACTCACCACGCAAACTGCTCACCAGTGTCTTCTTGTCCGATCAAAATCCAACCTCACATACAGAAATTCTTGGGCGGATTCTCCTGTTGCGGGATTTTGATGTGTGACGAAAATGAAAAAACCGCTCGCAATTGTGGAAATTGCGAAGATTTGGTGGCCTGGGTCGTGAAGGCGCCAGTGAATTGCTGCTCAATCTGAGTGATTCTTGTGCTGGACGGAGCGCAGCAGAGTGCCTACCGACACATGGAGTCTTCGTGTCGACGGTACTGTTGCCAACACTAAATACCATCATTAGTGTAGTGGTTTCCGGATGTAATCCCAATGCCGCTCGGTAGCAGCACCTAAAATAGATCCTGTTAGTACGTGCTCAAACTAAGATTACTTTTGAAAATTTGTAATGAAATAAATTTTTGAAAACCCTTCCAAATATACAAGGTAGAATCACCCATAACCGACCAAATAAGCAATTCCAACATGATATGGAGTAGTGTAAGGCAAAACAAATGTTTTTAGAGGTGCATCTATAAAAAAAGACGGGGATTGCAAAAAATTTGGTGATTTTATCGCTTGAATTGAAATTACTATGAATTTTTAAAGTCAAAAGTTGGCCTTGACTTAGGTCCAACATAAGAGGGTTTTTCAGCGTTGTGAGAGACTGCGAGTT
The DNA here is from genome assembly GCA_963969595.1 of Neckera pumila. Classification (NCBI taxonomy): domain Eukaryota; kingdom Viridiplantae; phylum Streptophyta; class Bryopsida; order Hypnales; family Neckeraceae; genus Neckera; species Neckera pumila. The sequence continues at coordinate 20,629,642 of OZ018416.1, read as the reverse complement.
CTCAGGCCGCGGGAACGCGGAGGGAACGTTGCGCTGATTTGGTCGAGCGACTCCCACGTCATTTCCGAATTTATTTATTTATTTATTTATTTTCCATCAACTTTTCGTTTTCTGAAAAAAAAAAAAAAAAAAAAAAAAGTTTTTTTTTTTTTTGAAATTTGAAAATTCAGACCAGCTGACATAGCCTGACTGCATTGGGATCAGATCATGGGAACGGCCCTGAAACGGTCTCTCACAACGCTGAAAAAACCTCTTATGTGTATAGAGTCTTTCAATTCCGATCATTTAAGAGACTACTTCTTGTTCACTTTGGCACTCCAAACCAAGCACATGTGTTGAGACAAGAATGGTGGAATCGATAGTTGGAAACCAAGACTTAATGGTTGGTAGCCTCTCTTGCATTTAGGAAACCCTATTGAATGACGATAGGGCAATGGTTGGTAATAGGGGGTTCTACCTTATGTAATTCCTTTCCATTAACATATTACATTATTTTCTTAAGTTTCTTCAATGAAAAATTATATTAATTGGATGTAAAGAACTTTTTATAACATTTGGCATCCAACTAATGGACAGTTGAGCACTTTGGAGTTAAATAATCTAAGTTTTTTTTAGTATTATTTGCGAATTCCAAAATTTCTTAGCATACATTTTTTGGACAATATATTAATAAATCATAAATTTTTAGAGTGCTAATAGTAGAATTAAGATAAAATTGATCCCTGTTGCCAATAATTAGTGTTGAGTTGGGATTTTAATTGTAGAGTTTGGTTTCGCTTGAATTTTATTTCTTCACAATGAAAATGAAAGGTAAAATGTAAAGCATGGAAATGGATTACTTTAGTTCCTAAAAGAACTTGCAATCCTCTGTTGACAATAATCGTTTTTATAAGTTAATTGTTGGAACTATGCAAAATGGATGAAGTAAATTCAAATTTGTTGAATTTTTAATATTTTTTCATTCTTCCGTATAATGATTAGCTCAATTAGTTGTTTCTTCATGATTTTTGTGCAAAGTTTTGAATCAGTCCATATTGGGATGTAAAGGTTATTTCGTAATTGAATTTTTCACTTGCCATAATTGATTTTGCATATAAAGCTCTAGATCTATATCCACCCTCCTATTGGCCTCTATTAGAGGTTAAGGTATACCTTCAAAACTCCAATGATCAGTACAATAACACACTTGTTTGGTGGCCATGCAACAATTTGCACATTATCATGTCAGAGTCAGAGTAACAAATTTGATTGAAATCCACACTTATTTAAGAAGTGCGCAAGGGAGTTGGTTTTAGGATAGCATATATAAATTCAAAAATTCTCTCCAACATAACTCAAAAATGAGAAAAATATGTTAGACATCTAAAGGTTAACCTTGCAATACCGAATTCTTCACCATGAAAATCATCCTTTTAAATATCATGTACGTAAATCAATTGCTTAATAAAACCGAAGAACACGACTTGGAAGTCAAACTATTGTGCAAGACCTCACCTCTTTACACAAAATTTCATGGATGAACACCTACATTTCTATCTCACATAGAAGAGTTTTTGGTCATCCATCGAACACTTTTAGCCGTTTTGTTGTTGCAGAGGTAAACGTTGGGCCTAAGGTGTTTGCAACGTCTTTCAAGACTCTTATGTTGTATAGTACTGTTCTTGATCAACGATTCAATGTACCAATACACCCTTTTACATATCCATGATTGTTAGATTTACACCATTCAATAGCCTTCATGCCCACTACCTTTCTTTCATGCACCGTGCTCATCACATTGGGTCCTCCACCTGTCCACTTAGCTATTGATAATACACTGTTGGGTACAAAATTTTCAACCCTAAACCCTACATGGCAAGATGCAGATGGAAAGACTAATGGTTTCGAGTCGTACCCCCACGTCTTCCCCACACGTTTTGATTTACAAGCCTTCGATCTTTAAGATTTGAACCGGTTACAGGACTAGATCTTTAAGATAAAGAACCGGTTACAAGGCTTCAATTCCCATCTATTGTGTTTGAAGGGTGCTGTTTGCATTGCCCAAGTCTCATGCAAACTCGATAAGCTCTATGGAATAGTTTTCTGAGGTAGTCTTTTCCACAAGTAGCTCAACAGCCTTGTGCGCTGTGACTCGCCCAGCTTCACCCAGTTATCAGCGCTCCTGATGTTGATCCTTACTGGCCTAGCATCTTGGAGAACAAGATTTGCTCGAAAAGTGTGGTCATTTGCAGAATTCTGTCCATATCAACACCAGGAGTCAGACAGTGTACTCATATTCCCGTGTACTAATCAAGCAACAGAACCTCAGCAAAGCTTCCCTCTAGTTGCCAAAACTTTCGTGCAGCATCATGCTGGAAAAGGAATCCTGGATTTCAATTCAATTATAAAATATCGAAAGACTCAAGACATCGGCATTTTCAAGAAGAATAACCATGATTGTGCACCGCGTTACCAAAAAACATCACAACAAGAGACAGCTTACAAACAGGATCTCAGTATTAAGGCCTGCGCGCACCACGCAGAGGAGTGCGCCAATTAGCCAACTCGAGAGTTGGGGCATTAGCTAGTTGGAAATGATCTAACCTATTATGTGTCTGCACTTGAAAGGTAACTAATGGAGATTGAGGTTTTGGAGTTCGCTCACTGCTGCAACTAGTTGGTACAAGCACATTCCGCATCTCAAATCATTGGTATAGGCACAAGTAGTTTACTCGTTCAATATCAGGTGGACTAGAGGAAATGTAAATTCATCACAAGCAAAGGTTAGTCGGTAAGAGTTTTCACCAATCCACCGACTGACACAATTTGGGCAGTGTGGGCATTGAGTAACTAATTCTAGCTAGCTAATTTGACGGTACTAAATTTTGTGGGCGGGACCTTAATTAAATGTAACAATGCATACTGTTTTAACATAGTCCATCTCTACAACATGAATTGCAGAAAATGGTGCAGCCAATTCCACAGAAAACATATGGTACCGAAGACTGCATTCTCTCTACAATCTTAAAATATTCATTGTGATCGAGAGAAGTGGAAGTAAGAATACCCCAACATGCTTGTGACGTTTCTGCTCATCAGTCTTCACCTGCTGATTTCCTGAAGAGTCTTCCCAGCGGAACACACCATGCAGATTCTCAACTCCACGAAATGTGTCTGCCACAGCTTCCATTTCTGCATCTACATCCAGGGTCAAGCTACTCTCCTGGATAAACTGACGGACATCCGTAAACTGAGTGGTATGATCAGACACTTTGGTCTCCGAATGCTGAAACCACTTCATTCCCATTTCATTCCAAAAACCGTTCAAAACTTTTTCCGTCTCCAATGCTAACCTCTGTTATGGACAGCAACTCATCCACCCGAATACACGACGGAGGTTGGCCTTCAGTTAGAAAGTTGAGTGTAAGAATGACTAGCTAAACGTCTATCTACTGATCTGGGATGGAAATGTGAGATCCGACTCCTACACCAACCTCCCGCATTGAATGATTCCATAAGAAATCATCAGTGGCAATGATAAAACAATATGATCTCAACAGAGTTAGACTCTTGTACCCACAGTGATCTCTCTGGAGTGCTCAAGTCTGAGAGATCCCAATGAATGCCACTCCTGCGCATTGGTTTCTCTACTTACAAGTGACGGAAAGAGTATTTTGTATATCTTGACTGGTCATGGAACCTGATGCACAAGCTACCGGTAACCAGCAACTATACATTCTAACGTTCTCAGTGTGCTAATCCTTCAGCTTTCAAAATGCTAATGCTAATGCTTGCAATGTGCTAATGCTTCAGCACAGGCTTATTATCTGGCCGTTTGCTACATCCAATCTGCATTCCCGTGCCCTTCATTACAAAGCCCTAGCCATTGCTGACAACGATCAACTTCATCGGCGCTACTGTACACTATAGTGGAAACCACTTGTCCACATACATTCCCCATGCACGCAATGAACTGAGACTGCATCAAACGAACTCAAAAACAAAATTAACAACCAAGTGATTTCATTATGCATAACGTAACGGTGAAAGTACCACCCAACTGATCTCGCATTTGTTACCGTTACTGCCCGTTATCCCTTGCGCAACGAACACACTTTGTTGCTATGGACCGTTTCAGGAACTTTTTTGGGTTGTCAGACTGTTAGAGAATCCGTCTCTTGGATCGAATTCATTAAGCTTATACAGTCGTTGACTTTTCAAGACTAAGTAGTCCCTAAAATAGACATCCGAAATTCGAGACCGGATTTTTGGCGGCATACTTGAATCTTGGTTGCTTCGAACTCTTTAAAGGGACGTTCTTACCTGTCCAGGGCTCTTTTTTTGGGCTTTTTGGTGCCAGATTGCACTAGAAAAAAAAATCTAGCTAAAAAACACCTAAAAAAATGCCCAGAAACTTGGATGAAATCGCCAAAAAAATTCACATTAAAAAAAAACTTGGATGAAAATTGTCAATTTGTGGGTGAAAATTAAATTATAGACATGTAATATGCGCTAGTGTGATATTTTCTATCCAACATGTGGATGAATGTTGAAATTTGGAGCACCATTGTAACTAGGGCTTTTTTTTTCATTTTTTAAGAATAGCCACAGTGGCGATTCAAAATGTTACAATGGTGCTCCAAATTTCAACATTCATCCACATGTTGGATAGAAAATATCACACTAGCGCATATTACATGTCTATAATTTAATTTTCATCCACAAATTGACAATTTTCATCCAAGTTTTTTTTTAAATGTGAATTTTCTTGGCGATTTCATCCAAGTTTCTAGGCATTTTTTTAGGTGTTTTTTAGCTAGATTTTTTTTCTAGTGCAATTTGGCACCAAAAAGCCAAAAAAAAAGCCCTGATTGTAACATTTTGAATTGCCACTGTGGCTATTCTTAAAAAATGAAAAAAAAAGCCCTGCACCTGTCCTTAATGCTTCTCCATCGCAGACGGAACCACACTGACTGTGGAGGGAAGGCGCCACTTTTGGGCTCCACAGTGTCCACACCAAAGGCTTTTCTGTTTTTTTGGATCACGCTATAGAGCTTGACAACACCAATTTGACAATCGTTTGCGTTCATGCGAAGAGCTCACGCAACAGCTCAACCTGTTCGAAGCTTCCACTTGGAGATCGGAGACGAGTTCGGAGTTCTAACGAGCTAAAAAGGTTGCCAAACTACTATCTCCAACGATGGAAACAAAAGTGAGATAATGTTTTGGCAGAGTTGGAAGCGTGCTTGTATTGTGAAGATGCTGTAAGAAGCGAGGACGTCATTGAATTTGTCACGCGATTGCTCTCTCCAACTAGGATTTCACAATCCACATTGCATGCATGCAGTGGCGATGCTCTTAGAGCTTCTCCACTGTAGACAGAACAACACACGCAAAACGCGACTGTTGAGGGAAGGCACCACTTTTGGGCTCCACCACGTCCACACCAAAGGCTTTCATGTTTTTTGGAGTCACGCTACAGAGCTCTAACAATGCCAATTTGATGGTCTTTTACATTCACGCAAAGAGCTCACGCAACAATTCAACCTTCTGACAATCTGTTTGAAGCTTCTGCTTGGAGACCAGAGACGGGTTCGGAGTTTGAACGAGTTGAAAAAAGTGTTGGAGCAACAGGAGCAGGGCAGTTAATGTGATCAAACTATTGTATCCAACGATGGAAATAAAAGTGAGATAAGGTTTTGCTGAGGTTGGAAGCGTCCTCACGCTGTGAAGCGTAAGAAGCGAGGACATCACTGAATTTGTCTCGCGATTGCTCTCTCCAACTGGAATTTTACGATCCACATTGTATGCATGCGGTGGCAATGCTCTTAGACAAGTTTATTTTGACCTTCTCAAATTACTATTCCACTTCTAATTTGACTTTTGCTATCCTAAGTTACTGATGGATGAGGTTTGGTTGCTAATCGGCATTTGAAACTTCATCCACTAATTATCGTTGATCTAAATTTCTAAAATGACTTTTACTTTTATTTTTATCCTCTAAATTACTTTTATTATTTAGATTTTTTATTTTTTATCCCTTGTAAATGATTCTAGGTGTTGTTCATCCAATGCTTTTGCAAAAATTCATCTACTTGTAACTTTTCTGTTTTAACTCCGATTTTTACGTATTTTATATTTTTGGAAAGCTCTAGACTTCCACTTTAGGATTCTGAATTCAAAATGGACCTGATTTTACATCTTTCCTACCCTAACTCTTGGCCTTAGTGTTACTTGTACTAATTAGAACGAGCAAATAAAATAGTGGAATTAGTGACTTCATATTGCAGGTCATTGATGAGGCGGTTGAAATTTCTTCCTTCTGCCATTTTTTTTCCTTTTGGTGTTTGTTTAATTGCTTGGTCAGTTTTCCTTTTTGAATGAAAGGTGGGATTCCTAATAGAAATTGTTAGGTTTTGAGTAGCCTTCTTTTCTCCTCTCTTTTCTTCTCTCCTTTTTTTTTTTTTCCTTTTCTCCTCTTTTACACTAGTATCATTCCACCCAATGCATTAAATGTCTTTTTACAACTATGATTTTGAATTCTGAAGCCTTTACTGGTGCACCTTCCTCTTACAAAGTTCTTATAGCTGACATCATCTAATCCTTCTCCTAACAGTCACTATGGTTGTTCCTAGATTTCTTCTACTCTATCTAATCCTATGGCTAGCACACTATTTATCTCCTTCCTCCCTTTCTTCTACTTCATCTTTTTGTAATTTGTGTTTTGGAAGAGAGGTGGTGTGTAGGCTCTCAAATGTGATGTGTGAGAGTGCAAATTTCCCCCTCCTTCTCTTGTTTGTTTTGTTCTTCTAGGCCCCTACCCCCACACTTAGTTCAAATCTTTTTCTTAGATGAGGTGGAACCCTAATCTCATGTTTTTTTCTCTTGTGAGACACAAAAAAAGGGGCCTGACTCTCCCAGTAATTGCTTGGAGTCTCCGAGGCTTGGACTCCTGATTCTCCAAAGGCTGGACTCTCGACTTCCCGCAAGCCTGGACTCCCAACCAACAACATGTGGCCCCCCTTGAGCTAATTGCCCAGAATCCCAAGGCTAGACTCCTGACTTCCCAGGCTGGACTCCCAACTCCCTCAGGTCCATACTCCCAAAGGCTGGTAAGGTAGTGTGCTCTAAAAGCGAGCGTCTTCTTCAAATCGACCCTATAAAGTGCTACTGAATAAATATGATCTGGTCTTTAAATGGACCACTTTAGTCATTGATTGAACCCCCAAAAAACGTATTCTTTATTACAAGAGCCAATCATTGGCCTTGATTTCCTGAAATCACTTTAGAAGGTGTAAGTGGACGCATTTTGGGAGACCTAGGGTCAGAAATAGGTACCTATGACAGAAATCTTAGGAAATTCATAACTAATTCAAAAATGCTTCAAAAAATATGAAACCACTTCTGGTACGTGCATCATCCATTTGTCTTCCTCTGAAAAATATGCTAAAAATCATCCTGTCCATGGCAACCTGTGAAAAAGGCTGATCAGACCTTAAATGGTCGCTTTAAGGCCATACTACCTTACTGATTTTATTTATTTATTCGGGTTGGGGTTAATTGGACTTAAACTAAAATTACGGGTGGAAGGTTGGTGTTAATTGAATTTTTAAGAAATGGATGTAATGTCGTTATAACTATTCTATCATGATTCCGACGCTTTGGGAGGTTAAACTCTGGAAAGTTCCCAAGACCTTTTGGGAACTAAACTTTGAAATTGAACTTTATGGAGGGTCAAAGCTTTGTTGTGTGTATATGGTGTGTGAGTGGGGTGGGGTGGGGGGTGGGGTGGGGGGGTGGGGGTAATACTACTCAAAAACTTACGAAACCATAAGGGTTCAAAACTTTGCCGTCTTTCAGGTTTTAACACACATTCTAAGGCTTAAGCACCCAAGGCGGTTCAAAGCTTTGCCGTACAAGGGGGGACCCTTAACCACTCTAACAAGTTTGGCAAAGGTTAGCCCACGAGACTTCTCACAAAGAAATGACTAAGAGCTTCCACTTGTTAGTAGCAATACATGGAAACAAGTTAGCATACTTCTTGGTTAGCTTTTCTTCTTCAAAAACTCACACTAAAGGCCCGCCAAAGCGGCATCCCCAAGGTTTGGTGGGAGGTGACTTTAGGATTAGCACAAGTAAAACTCAAAGCAATATTTGAACTACCAAATAAATCCAAAAGAAACTCACAATGATAACACAATAGACCATTAACAACTTGAAACGACCCTCAAGGACCTTCAAAAGTTGTAAAAAGAACAACAACAAAGTCCAAAGTGCTCCAAAAACACCATTTAAGGTTTCTTAGCTAAAATGCCAAAAAATCCAGCATAATTTGGACCCAACGAATTCAAAATAAGGATGGGGGTGGTTTGAGAGGGAAACGAGTGCCCTTTTATATCTTTTCCAAGGCAACCACCTCCCTTATTTAACCTAGGTAACCCTATCACTTCGGATTTTCATCCTTATTTTTTAGGATTTTCACTATTTTTAGGTTTTATGTTGGTCTAGCTTTGTAACTTTTGGAGATCACCTCCAAACTTCATACGGATTGTGCCATTGGCTTCATAAGGCCATTTTTAGTCCATAGATTTCCCTACCCCCTAATCCAACATCAAAAAACCATCCTAAGCTAACACCAATTGAGGCCAGTGAAAAGGTAAAAAGTTAATTTTTGGAGGTTGACTTTTCTGACTAAAGGAACTAGACAGGGTTGTCTAGAAGGCTCTAGGAAATAAGTGAAGACTTCTTATTGACCTCATTTTGACTTTATGCACTCTCGGGACGCCGGTCAACTCCACGTAAATTCTGCCACGTTGATAATTTAGAAAACTGTCAAAGATCTGGGCACCTCCTGCTATTGGAGTGCCATGAAATTTGTTGGGGTGCGTTATTAATACAAAAGAAATTGTCCTAGTTTTTAGTGAGATTTTACCGCAATATGGGGAATTTCCATAAATTTCCCACTGTTGGTTTAGGCGGTTGACCGTTCAGAAAAGGATATTTTTATAAATAAAAAAATTCCGAAATTTCTTGGGGAACCTTTCATAGAGTTTCTCGAGAGATGTGCAAGCTCATACTTTTACTTTGCACATTCTGGTAAAGAGGGCAAAATCAACCTCCTTCAATTAACTGGCAATCAAAGAATCTTCCATAGACAAAGGAATCTTGGCAAATGGATTTTGCTTTTGACTTCTTGGTATATTTCCAACCTAAAATCACAATCCCACAGCTGCAAATTCCTCCGTTGGAAATCCTGGAAAAATAGCTCCGATATGCTAACAATTGGGATTTTTATTGTTTTGTCAATGGAATGGGGAAAGTGAGATTTATCTTTGGGAATCATTCTACAAACCTTTTTAAAATTTCTTTAGATCAATTTAGCCAGGTAGAGCAACATGCATGCTAATTTAGGCTATTTTGAGTAAGAACCCTCAAACTTTTGAACTCCCACTATTTCTGGAGATCTAACCTATTTACAAATGGGATTTAGGAATATTTTAGGAATAAATGTCTATTATTGACCAAATGGTATATTGGTATGTAACCAACCTAATTTGATTTTACACTCTTTTGGAATTTTTTGCATATTTTTATAAATTAAATTGCAAAGTTTTGCAAAAATACACAAACTATGAGTATTAAGTGACGAATTGGAAGCTCACAGGTAGTCACCAAAACTATTTGATAATTAGATCAATAGGTACATTTTCCTTTTCTCCTTTTCACAATGAAGTCATCCACAGGATTACTCTAGATTACAACGTCCTCATATTTATACCAAATTAAATCCAGTTGTTTGTTTTGTTTTGTTTTGTTTTGTTTTGTTTATTATGGTGAGATTTCCTAGACCATATGGCACACGTTCACATTTTTGATACCATTGAAAAGCTCTTTGCAAGGATGGGTGTACAAGCTTTGTTTCGTGGCATTCCAACTTATGGCAATAAAGATATTGAATTTTGAAATTTTTATGAATTAATATATTAAAAAATTACTCTTATTTTTATTTTGTTATACTATGGCAATGGCACATGGCACACTAGTCTATACCTGCAGTTAGGTTGGATTTTATTTGTTTGTTGTTAGTTTATTTAGTTTGTTACGGTGAGATCTCCGGGATCGTATGTCTCTCAGTCACATTCTTAGTGCTACTGAAAAGTCCTTTGCAAAGAAGGGTGCACGGGCTTTGTTTTGTAGCATTGGAATCTACAGTGTGAAAGTTATTGAATTTCAAAAAAATTCTGAATTCAAAAATTAGAAAATTGCTTTTACTCTTATTTTGGATGTAGCAACAACACAAGGCACACTAGTTAAGGTATAGATTTGTGATAGTATGATATTATAGAACCTTTTTCATAATTTTGTACTTCATTACTGTGAAAAGTACCTAAATTCTAAGTAACCAAACAACCATTTTATGATCGATACACTTTTGTAAGGCTTGTTGGAATTGAAGAATTATGTGTATAAAAAAATTAAGATTTTTCAATAGGAAATCATATCAAACCTAAACCCAAAATATGAATCATATTGCTTGATTCTAAGTTGAATCCCATAAAAGAAAAAATTCAAAGAAAATCTCCTTTGAATTGTCCTAGTGTTATACTAGATTGGTCCTATTTGGAGAAAGTACTTAAGAAAGTAATGACTTTCTCTCCTTCATCAAAAATAAAGAGGTCAAATATTACAAGAAATCTTTATTCTTCCAATACTCTTTTATCATGTACTACTTCATTTTTTTTTGCATATGACTTTTATAATGGTTTCATTACCCATTTTAGCCTTCTTGATTAAAAAAAAATTTAAAAAAAATTTAAAAAAAATTTAAAAATATATATATATATATGTATTTATGTATTTACATGGCTTGAAATGCAATCAAGAAGGGTCGTTGTATCCAAATGTATTTTGGAAAATATTGCTAATGCAATAGATGGATCATGGATTTCATCAGAATACTTAGTCCAATAGACAAAACTTATACACCAATGCCACATTCAACATTTATGACTCTAAAAAACAAATATGACATAGATTTCCACTCACATTTAAGAAAATGATATATTACAGATCTAATACTCAATATATTGCACAATAGAAAAAGAAACTATCTACTTTGAAAATAAGGGTGATTGCACAAAACACCTATACTATTTGTTGCGCTTGGCAATTTTTTCTAGAGTATTTTAATATTAGAATTTTCTTAAAAGTAATATGTAAAAATATGACTAATGTATACACCTTTAAAATGAAGATAACCACCAAAGGAAAAACCTAGAAAAATTCTATGAGTAGGAGAACTAGGAAAGTGCCAAAACTTAAGAAAATAGATATTTGGATTTTTGAATTAGTTAAAAATAGAAAAACAATTTAAATTAATTAATTAAAAATTGGCCATTTCTAACAACTCTATGGAGAGGGTCATTCATCAAAGGAACCACTAAATATATGTTTTATATGTTTCAAAATGCAAGCTAAATGAAGTTCATTTTGTGGATTTCTATACCACATAAAATTAAGTATTTTTAGAGTTCTTTGGACTTTAGGTCTAAGTCTATTAGAAGACCATATTCTCTAAATTATAGCTCCGAATTTTTTTTTTGGATACTAAATAGTACTAAAATATCCCAAATTAGCAAGTGTGACATAGTATCAGGTGCTATCATTCAATAGTAAAACATATTCAAAAATTTCCAAAAAAATTAAGCACGGTGTATAATAGTCATAAGTACCTTGTTTATGAATTTTGAGTTATTTGGAGTCAAAATGCAAAAGTTATAGCCAAAAAACAAATTTGCACTCAACATATGACAGAAAATAGTATAAGTGTTTTGTGCAATCACTTATAAGTGAAAATTGTATTTTCTTGCTTAGAATTGAAAGCTTGTTCAACCCTATTCTTTTCCATTTTGGAAATTCCAATCATCAATCATAAGTTATAACATTCTACAAACCAACAATTTAGTTTTGAAATGAATCAACTAAATCAAATGGAACTAAATAATTTATTATTAGAATCAATAAAGAATATTGGCATATTGCACGTTTGGATTCAAAGACAAAAGAATTTGAACTAAAATAACTCTCCAAAACCACCAAATTAAAAATAATAGAAAAATAAAAGAAGTAAGGTACTTTCAAAGTACAAAATGAAATGCTTTGTAGTGCTAGAGGTTGTGCTAGAAGTTGTGCTAGAGATTGTACCTAGAGATTGTACCTAGAAGTTGTGCTAGAGGTTGTGCTAGAGGTTATGCTAAAGGTTATGCTAAACGTTGCACTAAAGATTGTACCTAGAGGTTGTGCTAGAGGTTGTGCTCGAGGTTGTGCTCGAGGTGCTCGAGGTTGTTCCTACAGCTTTAAAAACTAAGATCGGTGTACATCTGAGGTCATTTTTAGGTGTCTGAAACTGCACCAATGGGGACATAGGGGATATATCGTCCTAGTTTTTCTTTTCTAGTATACGGTTTGACTGGTTATTTTTTAAAATTGTTTGCTTCTGCACCATCGTTAACCTGTTCATTGAGCTTTCTGGACTTCGTACTGTTCCGGGTTCTGGACATCGCTTGAGATTAGTGAGCGATACTTGACTACGACTTGCCTAGGCTGATTAGAAGACTGATGATTGGAAATGTTTGTGCAGGTGCTTGTACATAAGAGATGAAGCTACTTGACCTTTCAAGTACAACTGTATATCCATATATATTACCATTCATCGTCAAATTTTGTCGGGAAAGATTCTGGATGTATTGGTTTCACTGACCAAATTGTGTTGCGCTGAGCTACTTGCAAGAACTACAAAGTTCTTCATAATGCTGTGATTCAAACACGTTATGGTCTCTCCTTGGCACCACATTTTTGAGATTAATTCTTTCACTCTGGTTTTCCTTGAACCGGGGTTGAAATAAAAACGAAGGGCCGTAACCGATGCACTTCTGAGACCATCTTGTATATCGGGCTGCAAATATCTGTATGCACTCACTTCCCAAGTCTCAAGCCGCTTTTATATGATGCTTGTTTACTTCGGTAATCTTCATTTTTCTTCTGTCTAGGTCTCTTTGAGGATTTTTTCGTTTTTCATTTTCGTCCTGCATGCTGGTGCATAGCGTATTGAAGACCTGGTCGCACACCTTTTTCGGTACAAGGATTTGTGTACATCACTTAATAATTTCAGTTTGTGTACCCCATTTGTTTTTAGCAGAAGATAGCTTTTTAAGTTATACTTTGTTCTTGCTTTCATTAGTTGTATCTTCCGGGGTTGTACGTAATTATCTCCATTTCAGTGCAGTGGATGCCCGGACTGTTGTTCGAATTAGGGAACAGGAGCGTCTGCCGTTTTTTGTCCTGAGTTCTAGTCAGTGCCCTTAGTGCAACTTCCAGCCGACTTGTGTTGGAATCAGGTAGAGGGTTGTATCTGTAGACATGTAGCATTGAGCGTGAATGTTATTATAACTCTATGTATATCTCCTCCAATATATCACTGGGAACTTGTCCTTTTGGTTATGGCTTTGAAGGAATTCTCCGTGCAGGTTTGAGTACGTGCTGGTATTCTTGGAACTCATCCTTTTTCGAGATCACCGTGACGTTTGACGGGTAATAATTCTCTCCTGTGTTTGAAGAAAATTGTTCACAAATTGAGAGAGTCTAGCATTTAGTCCTGTGCTTCTTGTCGATTTCACGCTTTCATTTCAATGGTTTTCTCTTGACCTAAGCAGCTGTATGAAGACGCTTGCCAATGGCAGTTCCTACTGTCAATGTAATTGGCACAATCGGTAGTAGTATCTGGTTTCGGGTTTTCTTCTCTGTGAGTGACATGCATGTAAGACGCCGACTCGTTTTCTGATTGTGAGTTAGCTTGAATGCGATTTCATGAGGATAGAATAAGGGGGTTCAGATCAAGAGCTGTGCTCCGGTAGCGAAGGCAATTTGGAATTCGCAATGTGATATCTGTGAGAGGGCTAGTGCTTTGAGACGAGACCAGGTTTTAGGAATGGAGGCTCAGAAATGGAGGCTTCATATTGAAACAAATGACAGAATTGAGTCTGAGATTGCGCTGGCCATGGAAACGAATGGCACAATCGCAGGGCTCAAATTGCTGACGATGATGTAGACCATAAAAAAAGTATCTTTGAGGGGAGCTCTATAATTTGTTGGATCGAACTGGCACTAGAAAGTTCCGTGAGGGCTTGATGAATTTTCAGCTATACCCTTTGCTTTTGAGTGGGTTTTGACCTGGTTTTAAGCTTAGTGCCATTAGATCCTTCACAACTTACAAGTGACATGTTACAGACTGTTACTGTGAGAATATAATGCACATGTTACGACTAGATAATGGTAATTGCAAAGCAGACTACTTGTCAATAATACTAGCTGGTTAGGACTTACGGAGGTTTGGCCTTGCAATTATCTCAATGTAGGAGAGTTGAGCCATTTTGATTCTTGATTGCTTAACCCTTGCACGCCGAACCGGTGTCCGTGGAAATCATGCTTTTCTGAAACTGTGGGAACAATTAGAATAAAAAATTGCAAAAGTAAGCATTGGAAGTCAAAGCACTATAGAAGCTCTCCCCTTTCCACTCCTATTTCCGAGGATGAAATCATGCATTTCTGTCCTACACTACAAGATTCCCTCTCATTCATCGACCAGAAAATGGTTTTAGTGTTGTTTAGGGGTTAACCAAGGAAAGACTTTGTGGACAACAAGTGTTCAATGAATGACAAGGAATTCTCTAGTGTAGGACAAAACTACAACTATTCATCTTTGGAGTTTTTTGTGGAATGTGGAAAACATCTACATCAAATGAGTACTTTTGGATTTTTTAAATTTCAAATGGTAGTTTGACTTCTAATGAATACTTTTGGATTTTTTTATTCCAGTGACTTATGTTTACACAATTCATAATTTTTAGGGTTATTTCCCTCGTCGCTCCCAAATTCAATGCTACAATGATGAAAGTCTCCTACATTGAGATTATGTTAGTAGATAAGCATTATTAGTCTTAATCGACCTCTTCTGAATCAAGTGAAACGTGCCCATGTTGAATCAAGTGAAACATGCCCATATTGATCCGCATGTGTTCTTTTAACCCATGTTGATCCGTGTGTGTTCTTTTAACCTTTGAAGGTTGGGCTGGTGACTGTGGAAATCATCCCTTTTGCATTCTATAACATCATCTATTTTGAAAAAATCAAAAGTACTCACTAGAGATTAAACTACTCTTCATGCTTTCTCTTTTCCACACAAAATTTTGAAGATGAATAGCTATCTTTTTGTCCTACACAGAAAGATTCTCTGTCATTCATCGACCATAAAATAGCCACAGCATTGGCTTGGCTGTTGTGCTGTTTTTGCAATGGATTTTCGTTTGTTTTAACAAATTTTAAAAACGAAAAACAAAAACATACGCTTTTTATGAATCAGACGGAAACTTTTACGTGTAAACCTGCTTTGGCCTTGTGGCTAGAAATATTCCACACGGCAAAGCAGGAGAAAGTGGGGTAGCCAGAGGGAGGCTTGTGGACCATGTGAAGGTCCCAATGTCAAGCTGCCGATGGCGATGGTCCCTGCCAAATCCCGGAAACGACGGACCTTATCATCACTAACTGACGCCCCGTCCTTTGCGCTTTCTTATTTAAGCCTGTTTTCTTTATTATCCAATGGAACAATGTCATTTACCTTCTGGCTCATTTTACCCTTCATGTCCTTCCATCCCTACGGGAGTATGCTCAGAAAGGACCATTTAAGGACTGGCCCGCTTATTACATAGACTCTATTGTAGATCATAAGATTTTTTGTTTATTTTTCAGAAAAAGATAAATGGATGCCGCATCTAATGCAAGTGGTTTCATAATTTTCCAAGCAATATTGAATTATTTATGATTTTTCAAAGTTTTTAGTCCTAGGTACCTATTTATGACTGTAGGTTTGGCAAACATAAGAGGTTTTTTCAGCCCCCTAGAAGACTGCGAGTTCCCGGACTGCGGGAACGCACAAAGAACTTCTGAACTGCTGCGCTAATGTGGTCAAGCGACTGCCACGTCATTTCGATTTTTTTTTTTTTTTTAATTTAATTTTTACATCAGTTTTCAAGGAAAAAAAATAATTTTGAAATTCAAAAAGTCAGACCAATTGACACAGCCTCACTGCATTGGGATCAGATCTTGGGAACGGCCCTGAAACGGTCTCTCGCAGGGCTGAAAAAACCTCTTATGATCAGCACACATGCAGGCTATAAAGGGAGATGGGAAAACCAAGAATAAGCATGGGAATTTGCAATAAGTAACAATCAAGGGTCCTTAAGCAATCATACTTATATTCAATCAATTTTCAGATTTTACATTCTCCAAATAAAGTAGTTGGCTTGTCAACCTCTTTTTTAAATGCATAAATGTCCACATACCACTTCATTTAAAATTGAACCCAACCACATGTTTTAACTGTCCACATTTAAACCTTAAAGTGATATTTGACACACTTTAAGTCGCTCCCACTTTGTCTTCAGTCCATTAACAGTCTGTCATATATCCATTTTAGGAAATACCAGTTCAGGTTCATTTTATACCTAAATATAGGGTCTATTTGAAGATAGTAGTCGCTTTTATAGCAGACTACTATAGTAAAGTCGAAAGTTGAAACACCCAAGCCATTCCAAGGGTCGATTCATCTCTAATGGCTGAACGAGGGGGTCGGTTCACCTGGGCCCTCATTTAAGGCGTGTGAGTACAATAGAACTCTTAATATACAACATTTTCTAAAGTAGTATTGATTGCCGGTCTTGGCCTTGGTCCATACAAACATCATGAATAGAAATGACCTTCTTTTATTGTTATAACCTCTCTAATATAAGGTAAAAATATCATAAACTTTCGTCTTACCATAAATGGTTACAATGTACCTGGTCTTGACATTAGTGATGTCAAAAACTAGTACATCATAACCATTTATGGACCTCTGAGAGTTTATGATATTTCTACTTTAATGTGTCAAATTGGTCTTTGTTCTATTAGAGCACCTCTTGTAACCCTCCAAGGCTCCAAATAGTCAAGCTCTTTCAATCGGTATCTATTCAATATAGAGGGGATAGCCACTTGTATTCCCAATAGTGCAATTCCCTAAAATATACTTTCAACCAATCACAAGCTATAAGTTACAAAACTTGCAAAAAACATTAGTAAACTATCATTTATTTTGACAACTTGCTAATCCCAAGAGAGTATATAGTGTGTAGAGGGGTTGGCAAACCCTTCTAATATGGCCTTATTTGAAGGGGAAAGTGAAGGTAGAGGTCAACATACACTAGAATTGATCGCTTATCATCCAAAAATTAGAAGGAAGGGAATTTGAAGAGATGCTCTTATTTATAAAAAGTTTAATTATATATGGATGCAATCAAAACCACAGTTTTGTGTTACTTTATCCTATAGAGAAATGAAAGCCATTAGTATTCCATAAATACATAAAGAAATTGAAGTTTAGAGAATTTTTGTATTTTTTGTGAATTTTCAAAAGTCAAGATTAGAAGAAATTTGAAAGAGTTTAATAGGTGCATGTTTGAAGTACTTTGAGAAAGTTAGACATCAAACCATCCAATTACAATTATGAAGCGCCATTTGTACAATAAGAATCATTCAAAGCAAATGGTTTGAGGTCATACTTGTGACATTTCAGTAGACACCAATTTGATGAAAATTTGAAATTGGTTCTTTATATATATATATATAGGGGGGGAAGCTCTGAATCATTCCATTTTGATTAATGAGAAGAAATTTATGAGGATTCTTAGTTTGAGGGTAGTATGGAATCCCTACTCTATTAATATATGTTATATAATACATTTATATAACATAACTAAATGTATATATTAACACTATAACTTAACTATAACATAACTTATAACTAATATAACTAACTATATTACTATATATAAGTTATGTTATATAGTTATAATATATAATAACATTATATAATATAACAATAATATTACATATAATATTACTATAACATAACATATTAGTTATAATATACTATAACATATAACACATATATATGTATATAGTTATAAGTATAACTATAATATTATAACTATAATATTATAACTATAATATTATAATATGTGTAAATAACTATGTATAATATAATAATTAATATAGTAATATTAATTATATAACATACTAATATTAATATGTGTATATTGTGATTATTTACACATATACACATATTAATATTAGTATGTTATATAATTAATATTATTATATTAATTATTATATTATACATATTATATGTTATACATATAATATATAGTTATTATATGTTATATAGTTATATATTATTATAATATTATATAATTAGTAATATGAATATATTATAATTATAACACATATAACTAGTGTTATAATATTATAATATACATATTATAGTTATAATATATTATGTGATTGTGTTATATGTTATAATATTACTTATATATAACTGTTATAGTTATATATAGTTATATAACTATATATAGTTAATATATAATTAACTTATATTAACTGTGTTAACATATATAATATTATATTAATCATATATTAATATATGATAATATTATATCAGTTGATATATGTTATAATAACGTTATAATATAATATATATGTTATAAATTAACGTGTGTTAATAATTATGTGTTGTATAATTATAACGTTTTGTATTTAAAATTAATAATGTTAATATTATTATTTATTATTCATAATAATAGATTATTATGTGTTATTAATATAATTAATATATTATTATTAATAATTTATCTTATATATATACAAGGATTATATATAATTATATATATTATTATTCATATTATATTATATTATATATAATATTATATATTAAATATTATGAATTAAAACAGCATCTAGTGTGCTGTTTTTTCAATAATATATATATATATATATATATATATATATATATATATATATATATATTTATGTGATTTAGGTCTAATCCAGTATAAATATATGTTATATATAGTGTTATTATATTTTGTATGTGTAAATTATTTTTATGTGAATTATTTATTATAATTTAGTGTATATGTGTATATTATATATGTATATGTTTGTTATGATATAATAATATGTTATTATATATAGTTATTATATACTTATAGTTATATTATAATATTTATATAATATAGTTATAATATACATATGTGTTATATTATGTTATGTTATATTTATAATGTTATACAGTTATAATAGTTATTAATAACATAATTATATTACAGTATGTATTATATATGATTTTATTATATATATTATATGTATATATATAAGTAATATGTTAAAATAAGTTATATATAGTTATATGTGTATATATGTGTGTTATATATGTTATATATAAATAAATTAACTATAATATATTTAACTATTTATATTAATAACATTAATGTATTGTTAATGTTAATGTAAACGTTAATATAATTGTAATATGAGTTATATTACATGATAATTGTATATTATTATATATTATAATATTAATATATATAAATAATAATAATAATAATTCAATAATAATAATAATTATTAATTTAAATATTTACTATATTATATATAATTATCATTTATTAATAATATTATAATTATAGTTATTATAATTCCTATATTATTTCTATATTAATATTATCTTATTAATATATTATTATATTATCTAAACATTAATAAGATAATATTAGAATACATATTATTTATATGTATTCGCGCGGTCAAATCATTTTCATCAAATATTGTAATTGTTTTTTGATTTATTCTTCATGGAGTACTTCAAATTTTGACGTATTTACTGGTTTATTGCAGTCACATTACAGCTACTTGAAGTGTGGTCTGGGATCCCATGGCACTGATCGTCTTGTAGCGCTTGTAAAACAAACAAAACAGAAAGCTCATCGAGATGGATCGACACTCTTTGGGGCAAAAATCACCGGTGGCGGATGCGGAGGGACTGTATGTGTTTTAGGACGTGCAGGTATTAGAAGCGGCGACGAAATTATGAAGGTACGCAATTCTTTTCTGCTTTAGATAAACCTGGGGTTAATCTACTTATGATGGAATCTTTGCAGGCTTTTGATTCTTTGTTCTTCATATCAACTTGGCAATGTTCAGTTTTTAGGAGTCCTAGTACTTGTGTGAACAATAGTTCACATCTTTGCTCTTCAAACCTCAGATATTGTTTGCTATGCCTGCCGATCATTGAGGTGCTGAAATTCTTGACTTGCTTTCACTGAGGTTTTAACAATACACCGTTGATTCTGCAGATCCAAGAAAGGTATAAAGCTGCGACAGGTCATCACCCTTACATTTTCGAAGGATCGTCCATGGGAGCTGGTCAGTTCGGGTTCCTTCGTGTACGTCGTAGGAATAAGTGCTGATTCACATTAGATTGTCGAAGAAACAATTCTCATTTGTCTCATGAAAGCATCTCTCAGAATGTAGAGAGTAGAACATTTCTTGGTTTACGACTATCATAAATCTATGAGGCTATGACTACATTTCAATTTACAATGTGCTACATTACAATGTATAGTACAGTGTACAGTACAGTGCTGTGCTGCTTGATGCAAATAAGGTAACAGCTCGTTAAATTGTCCAATTAAGGGTTTGAGCATGGTTCTTTATCATTGAACTGTGAAAATTTCTATTGGCTCTTATTGATAGTGTAAAGGAGATTCTAGATTCTCTTAGAATGTATTTTTTGGACACTTTGTGAATGAAGTATGAATTTTCAAAGTGCTGAAAAGAGGTGTACCTAAAATCAATCCTAGACTCATGAATAGAGGCGATACATTTTGGCAAGAATCTATAGGGGTCAGTTTTAGAAGCATGTCACAATTAGGTGTAGTTACCTCATACCTCCACAAGCTTTGCTACATTTCAAGATTTTACTCTAGATTTAAATGTTCATCTCTAATCTCCAACTCTCCAAATCTTCTCTCATGACAATATAATTGATCTCAAACCTTCCATTGTTGGCATACATGGAATGGAAGTACACCTAGCCCTCTTTGATGCCACTACCTAGGTGCCTAATATGTACATAATTATATGACATTGTGACAATATAGTATTGAATGTAAAAAGAACATTTAAGCACTTGGTGTTGAAGGAGTCTAGAGCACAATTTTCACACTTGTCTTGTTGAAGCGTAGTTCTAAAGGCCTCACTTGGTTGAAGTGTTAAATTCCTTACACACAAGACTTTTGTTTGGCAAGATTTGATCCCATGACTCTATTCTTTGATACAAGTCTCCTGAAAACTAAGGTAAACCAACATATAATTAATACCTTGATTCACAACCTTGAAGACAATTCTTTGCGTGGTGTTTATTTTTCATCGATGTTTTTTTTTTCATAAACCAAACCCAAGTGAAATTGTATTTGTCCAATAATAATTGAAATTTTTATGAATTTACAAAGTTGTTAGTTTTGATAATAGGTAGTGGCTATAGGCATGTAAAATATAACCTAAAATTACTCAAAAAGAAATCTTAAACCAAATTCTTTGAATTCTATAAGAGCATCGCCAATCAATCACCTAAGTTTGGTATTAGTATTGAATAGGCATGGTTGCGTGTCCAACAAATTGTTGTTGTTTTCTACAATGCAAGTCATCTTATGCACTACCAACCAAGGTTGCTATTTTGTGAGCCTGTGAGCTTGTGAGCGTGAATTCTTGAGCCTATGAGTGTATAAACATATATTTTTCAAGGCTGGAAATTGATGAGGTACTTATGACTGTGATTTTTTTTGATTTTTTTTGAACTAAATGGACAATTCTATACCTATAACCGTGGACTTTTGAATTATATCTTCACCTCACAATGAAGGATGAAAAAAAGAAATGGTCATTTAAGTTTTGTTCTTTAAAGGTAATTTAGGTCATTTATAGTGATATTTATTGCAAATTCCCTTGATATACTTAGGATTCAAGGTTTCAAGAAAAAAATACTTAATTCATGAATCACCTTTGTAGTGCATTTTGTCCAATCCATGCTATATACTGATGATGTTAATTTCATCCATCAAAATAATGCCTTCCAAACATTTATCCACTTAATGAATCATAGCTTATAAAATGAGATTTGAAATTTATATCACTCTAAATAATATAAAGTTGAACCTATAACCATTTTGTTGTATGAGGATTTTTAGAATGACAAGTCAACTTTGCTCTATATTGTGAAATGGCCACAAACAAAGATAGTGATGATCTACTAGCCTTTGAATCAATGGTCATAGGCTCCACTTGCTACAGATAAAAAATAAATGAACTTTACATTTTAGCAATACTACAATATTATGATTAAAATTTAATTTGTAATTCATGAATTTATGAAATAAAAAGAAGCTTAGAACATAACAATTTTAGGCACATAGAATATTCATGATTAAAGTATCAAAAATAATATATAATAACCGATAAATTGAAATCCAACAAGTGCAATGAAACAAACAAAAGATTCACACAGAAGATGTAGATATAGACTGAGAGTGGGTACTACTATCAGTCGATGATGTCTCCTTGTCTGATTCTAAGGTTGTCACATCTACAAATTGCAAAACTCTTAGATTTAAAGAAGTAGACTTTTTTCATACATGAAACCTCCACTCAAATGCTAATGTTGAAGCTAAAGCTTCTGCATATGACAACAATATGTAAGACTTCTCCAGGCTTGGAAAAAAACTAGATAAAGTGAAAAAAGGTCAATGGATTGCCTTGTTAGAAGTCATGCTGCAAAATAAAAACAAAGTATTAGAATTGATACCAAAACTACATTAATAATGAAACACATGTGCAACATAAACGTAAACGTAATAGAAAAAAGGCTTTATATATTTATATATATATGAAAAGAATACTAGCTATGGATAGACTTACTTATTGAAATGAGATTTTTTGACGATATGGGGAACTTCAACTTCTAAAGCGTCTTCATATATTATATTATTTGTACTTTAAATTCATTGTTTTGTTTATTTGATATACTGATCGAGATCTATGAAATCATGAATCTTCATGCCACATTCTTGGTATTATTCAAAAGGTCTTTTTGAGGAAAGAACACTGAACTAGACATTTTTGCACTTGGCCAAGTGCACTGACCGTATGCATTACTATTCATTAAAATTGTTTTTGTTGAAAAGTTGAGTACCCCAAAGTTTTTTAAGAATACTTTGCTTTTTTTAAATCTTTGACCGCTTCACTTATGCATACAAATTTTGTATGGGGATGTTTCCTACATTACTTTTAGGCTGAACAAGTATAGAATACATGTTTGTCTTATCTCTCTTCCTTTTTTTTTTTCTATATTTTAATCTTTCAATACAGTGAAGTGCAATTACAATCATATCATATCGTTTTTTTGCCAATAACACATGAAAAACAAAAAATCACACTAATCACAGGAAAATTTATTTAGGTAATCAAAATTATATTGAAGACATAACCCATATCCTCTCATTTCAAAGATCTCATTCACAAAACACATAAAAAAACCACTTCAACATCTACCGACACTTTCAAAACAAACACACCCTAAAACCACACTTCTATACATCCTATAGTAACGTCACATGCACCACAATGACCTCCAATTACTAAATTGCTTCATCTGGTGTCTCCAATACGTGTGGTGATGAATGTGTCAAGTCTTCCGCTTCTCCTCCACGAACTGTCTCTGTTTCTTCATTTACACTTTGTCCGCCAACTGGACTCAGTGGAGGAGGAGAGGCGTATTGCAATGCCCTATCCACCATAGCACTTGCAATGGGCGATGGTACTCCCTCTGATAAAGTTGGGGATAGAGTAGGTGCTTCCAAGATAGAACTCACTCGCTTATATGTGTGAGGTCCTTCATCATTACCATGACGAATATGTCGTATGTTCTCCCTATCATAAAAATACCCATCCTCGCCTAAAAGCAACGGTTCAGAATTCAAAAAGTTGTAAGGTGATAACGTTGACAAGGATTCTGTTCTGGCAGGTGTACCTTCAATTTCCCCCACGTCCGTTTCAACACCTTCTACTTCTTCGTTCTCCAAGTCACCAGCAATTTCCCCCACGTCCGTTTCAACACCTTCTATTTCTTCATTCTCTAAATCACCAGCATTCTCTCCAGGCGCATATGTCGGGTCCTCTTCTACTTCCATGATATCTGCTAAGTCTCCGCGGGCATCGCTTTCAGCATCGGTGTCCCTTGAGCCCAAGCTTCGGCCACCACTAGGTAAATCATCTGTGTGTGTGCGATCTGGATTACTAGCATCGTTACTTGTTGATGAAGCTCCAGAATCAACGGCAATCGCTTTCCCCTTCCTCTTCTCCCGTTCACGCATTTCAAATCTCTCTTCTCTATCTGGCGAGTCACTTGATGATTGCACTACTCTTTCAAGCCTACCACGGGGTATACTTGCATTTGCTTCAGAAGGCCCAGGACCAGGCGACGATCTCTGCGAGGACCTGCGCTCGGCTGTTGTGCTTGTACTGTTTACCATCACCATTTTATCTCCGTACATCCGCTGCAATGCATTGTACACAGATTGTGTACGAGCCGTTCCGCCTTCCATGATGATAATATCACTGCCAACAAAACCTGTCTCTAAAATCCCTGGCACAGCTACTGTGATCCCCAACGTCACCAGTCCCCAATTAGGTGGTAGATACATGTGCACCATCCTCTTCAACTCCATTGGTGTCCTCTCAAGCTTGTCCTCCGCTCGCGGCATAACTTCTGTACTCCAAGAGTCCTGAAACATCACATTCAAATAGTCTGTGTTTCTTGGAAGGTTGTCCTCAGGTCCAGACTCACTAGGATATTGCATGATGATGGCGATGTCCCCCACGGGTTGCACTTTGCATACGCTTTGAGCACCATGCCGCAGATCATGAACATAAGAAGAAACGGTTTGCGGTTGAAATATCCACGAACCTCGCATACAGTACAAGTTATCTGGAAAAGCCAACTTCGATTTCATGGCTTCGTCAAATTCTGTGCCTGCTGGAAAGAGAAATATGGCAGTCCATCATAAAATTGAAGACATCCACTTCTGAAGTTGTTGTACAACCTTGCTGTAGTCATCATTGGACCATGCTGCGTCCACACCTTCTGAACCTCCACGTCTACAATCAAAAATCCATAGACACGGTTTACCAAGTTCAACGTATTCGTCCTCAAAGAACCCTCCTCTACACCTCACGTGATGTACTGCTTCTCTCTCTTGATGCTGCACAGTAGAGAACTTCACTTGCCAATCCCAACGCGCATTTGACACATCCTCAACATCCCGACCATAGCCTGCATATCCTTTGCGGCCCTCTTTGATATCTGTAAAGTGCTGCCTCACAAACTCTGGAATTAGATTCACATGACTATTCAGCGACTGAACCGTGGATACAGTAGGTGAACTCCACAACATCTTAGTTTCAGGATTCAGTGTCTTCCCCATTAAGCTGAACTGACTTCCATGCTCATCTCCATACTTGCTGGCATCTATGGCAAAAAACTCCATCATCGATGATGGATTCTCATCCCCTGCTTTGACCATCAAGTAGCGGATTTGATTCCTCACCGCATCCTTCCTTTGCAAACGATCCACTGCATATGCAACGGTACCTACTGGGGGATTCTCAGAAGCAGCACTATTGAAGTAGTAATTCTGTTCACCGCGCTTCCCGTTCACCACATCTTTGGCTACCATTCGTTTCACTATACGTACGTAAGTCTCCTTCGAAACTCTGCTCAAAGGTCTAAACCATGTCTTCTCCATCCTCTTCCTTTGTAGGGTTCCATCCACTGTGACATCAAGATTTTTTTCTCTTGCTTGCTTCTTCCACTTGTTCTCCGACTTCTTGCTGAAAAACAACTTCCTCTCTTCATAATCTTTACACACCTTTAAGAACCCCTTGTAAGATTCCTCGTCTTCATTCCAAGCATGTCGTGTATAGTCAATCATTTTCTTTGACAGCACCCCAAGCGACATATGCTTTGGTAAATCCTGACTCAAGTGCAATGCACTCGCTGCCATTGTCAGTGCCTTGGTTCTGTGCTCGTCATCAATTCTTAAAACTGCACTAGGACTCCCACAAGCTTTCCAAATATCTCGTAGCTTTATGATATTTTCGTAATACGTGCTGAAAAACTTCCGGTCAAACTCCCTTGCATTTATTCTGACCGACGCTTCAATGTAAAATTGTGGATTATTATACACCACAAACTTCACTTTCCGCCTTGCAAACCGCTTCCTGTACTCCTCATCAGACATCTTCCCCTCTTCGTTTTCTCCTTGAGCTCGTTTACATGCGGCTACGATATGTTGCCCATCCACTGGCTCCCACACGATATTCCGTTGCAGCCATTGAGTCCTCATTGTACTAATGGAAGGCGATGGATTCTCTGCATTCTCAGGACAGTGTTTTGTAAATGCAAACTCAAATTCCCGGACAGCACCTTCTCGACTGAAACCAATCTCCACCAAGTCTTTCTCTCCTTCCTCATTGGTATTCTCGTATAAAAATGCAATGGGACGAAGTTTAATTGCACTCACTCCATCAGCATCTGATCCTTTCAGGCGCTCGTACATTTCATCGACACGCCAGTCCATGAGCACTCTGTGATTCGTCTCTGCATTTGCTACATTCCGAATGCTATTTATACTTGCATGGAATACTATATCATGTCCCCATATGTCCCCATCCATATATTGCGCCTCCGTTGGAAAAGTCACTGTTGATTTTGCATGTCCTCTCTCCAATACACTTGCAGGTTCCTGCTCTGGCTCCCCTTCCAGTTCCCCCTCCGAAGATTCATCTTCATCAATAGTATCTTCACCGTCATTGCCTTGTGGAGGTGGTCCTTGCGAGGCTGCTCTTTGACGATGTCTTCGGACAGCATTGCGAGTTTGCATCCTTTGCTCTTCCTCTATCCCCGTTTCCGATGTGCGACATCCTCTTTGTTCTTCAGCAATGTTCTCCACACCAGCTACAGATCTACCACGTCCTCTACCAGTAGCACGTCCTCTGTCAGCACCACGTCCTCTTGGTTCTCCGGCAGAGTCCTCCATTCCGGCTACAGTTTCACCACGTCCTCTACCGCCAATACGTTTACTACCAGCACCACGTCCTCTACCTCTAGTAGATGTTGAAGTGTTTCCTCTGGACATAGCAACTTCTGATCGATATATACGACTCCCAGAGCCAACTCTTGGAGCCCTTGACCCAGATCTCACTTCCGTGAGTGTAGTTCGAGCTCCACCTACATCTGCTGTTTGAACTTCCGAGGGAAAGACCTCTTCACCTATTACGACATTATCAGATGCAGTGTTCAGAGGTTCATTTGATTCCCTTTCCACCTCTACATTTTCTGATGGTGGCATGTCCGGTGCACTTTGTTGTACTCTACCCTCCTCATGTTGTTGAGTTTCACTCTCAACCATGGGTTCACCTACATCATCTACTGCTGTAGATAGAAGACGTTGACGATGTATTCTTTGCCTTTCAGATGCATCCCCCCCATCTTCTACATTCTCTGCTTCGCTCGCAGCACGCTTCCGACTCCATTCAGACATTGGAATCCAATTGGCCTGTAAAGGAACTGCAAGAAGCCGGTACGTTTCATCCGTGTCCTCTGGTTCGGCAGGAGGAGCTCTTGCATCGGCAGCAGCAGGATTAGTATTTCGAAGTTCCTCATAGGCACTCATATCCCTATACCGAATCCGTGCTTGCAAAGCTTGTTCGGGGGTGAATTCTTTGAATTTTTGAACACGAACTTCTCTTTGAACCTTCACGTCTTTTGGCATAGTCATCCAAAATTTTGCCAAAGCCCTCAAACCGCTTATAGGAGAGTTAACAAGAAGGAGCTCCACTGGAACTGGTGACAGAAGTAGCTTCTTCCTCAATTTATACCTCTCCAGTACCAATTCGATGTTGGTAACAGACACTGTCATTCCTCCTTCAGCGGTGCCTGCGAAGCGCTCAATGACTCCACGTGAGGTAGCTAGAGCAGTCCAAAATTGATCTGCTTTCATTGGAAACTCCGTAATCCATAAAGTTGGTTTCTCGGAACCGTTTGCTACAATCCACCATCCATGCTCCAACCATGTCGAATGCACCCTTGGTGCCATGATGCCTTAGCAATGAAAAATCCACGTACCGTTTATTAGTTTGGAATGACTATAACAGTTGTAACAAGCACATCAATGAATTCAAGATTGTTATTTTAATGGTTCTTTCACACATGTTTGTATTCTTGTAAAGCTTTCAGTGATTCAAAACAACACACTCTCTTCACATGTTCTTACTATTCATGAAGGTTTTTAGAAAAAATAATGACTAATAACTCTTACTTCTTTCACCCGCTCCAATCACAATTGGAAAATATAATCTTTTTTTGAAGAATTCGTGCTACATGCAAATAATATAATCCAGTTACTTCTTCCGTACATTCACAATGAATCTTCAATCTTCAATCTATAATACAACTAATATGTTGAAAGACATATGTAACAACTTCCAATATAACTATATGTAAATATCCTCATGGTTGTCCTTGTATATTATTTTAAGCCTATAAAATAAAGTAAAAGCAAGCACTAAAGCAAAAGGCAAAATCAAAATTAACTTCTACAGAATCACAGATCAATGCTTGAGTAAATGTAGTAATGCCGTTGAACTAATGCAAAAATATAAAAATGTGTACCTATTCACTTACAGACTTTGCATATAATGACATATGTTCCATGCTCTCAATATACTATACATGTCTTACATTCAATGGTACAAAATGTTCTAAGCTTGTAAGTAATGTTGCAAAAATTGTTTTCCTATGTGATAGGCCTAACATTACTACTTTTATATATTTCAAATTTCAAAATGAACCATAATATCAATTTTATAAATGAATAATAACATAAGTGATCTCCACATTTGAATTTTTATGTTCTGTATAATATGAAGTTCCTCACACATTAGTTCATAAACTATAACCATGCCACTACTCAAATTCCTATTCTTCTATTCAGTCTTCCAATCTTAATTGCAAACAATTAAGATTTCAGTTCTCACTCATACATACCTACACAGACCAACTACTTGTCCAATAAAAATCTAATCCTTTTGTTTTAACATTCATGGAAAGAGTCTCAATACTTCCTTTTCCAGTAGTCAAAATATTTTATTCAACATCCACTAGCAAGTATTCTCAAGTTCCAAGAAAAGCAACTTCTCAAAACTAGTAAAACAACGTTCTGAAAAAAAAATTATAATTATTTCCCAATCACATACTCAAACCTCTATACGTTGAGGTATTTTAAAAGAGACTTATACTTTATCTTCTACTAGTGAAGCAAAACAATCAGCAATTACATATATAAAGCAATGCACAAACTTCAATTCTGAACAATACAATTGAAATGGCAATTCAGTCATATGATTATGAAACAACAGAATGGATTTTTCTTCAAGAATCTGAAACATCTACATAATCAACTTCATTTCTTTTATTTTTTAAGATTCCATGACACCAGTTTCTATATAGAGACCTACACCTTTGTACTATTATGCTCTTACACATGTCATTCCCTCTTGTGAGCAAATACCTCAATCTACTAACCCAACATACTTCATTCTAATAACACATTAAAATTAGTTCCAATGGTATTTATAATAAGGACCCACGCATTATGTAATTACTTCGATTATGTAAAGCAAATATGAGAACTTGACATTTTTGGATGTTTTAATTCATCTGCACTTTACCATCATTATGGCTTTCCGGAAACAGTTCACTCTAAAACAAAGCAAATGAAAACAATAGACGTTCAGGGGGAAATCACAACTTGTATTCTCCAAAAATTATTGAGTTCTCTTTGTTCTATTGTCTTGCTGTAGCATCTTCCACAACATTCCTTTTGTAGACGTCATTTTCAAAATAATTCTTTAAGAATTTTAAAACAACATTCTATTGGACTATTGAATTTCAGGTGCTATATATCGCTCATTAGAAGTCTGTTTTTCAAATTGAATACCATTGCTATAGACCTCTACAATTTAATAATGCAGTACTCACTTAAAAACCGAGCAAGGATAAGCAAGAAATTCTGAGTAATACCTGATCCAAACGCTCTTCCTCTTCTTGATTTCAAAGCTTCCACACTTAGTTTCCAAGATCTTTGTTCTCTTAATCAGTTGAGGTACCTCTCACAGCCATATTCACTTCGAACTTTTCCCCCTCAATTTCCTTTGAAATCTTTTTGCTGAGGAGTGAAAGGCCACACTCATTTACCTTCACATAAAATAAGTCCATTTATTTTCCAAACACCTGAAGCCCACTTCTTCAAAAAACAAAGACACTACTCAAATCTTGGAGCGTTTAATTAAAATTGATCAATGTAGATGGCACAAGACATTTAAGAAGCACAAAATTCATAGTATGAAACAAAGCATGGTAGTGTACAAACAAACCTCAGAAACACGTCACATGTGGTGTGGAAATTATATATACAGTTCTACTATATTTTTGATAATTGTGAATTTCATAAATAATAGTCAAATGGCATTCTATGAAGAAGCACAAGAATTGCTAAAATGTTTTTCATCTACCACTTTTGATCTTTCACTACGTGCAATGTTGCAAATCTGCTTACCAATTCATCAACAAACTCACTGTATCAAAGTCATGTCAATTAATAATCACGGTCTACTCCACTTGCCAACTGCTGTCTCAAACATTACATCAATTTCCTATAAATTGGACTACAAGCTAGAGTTTTGATCATTACTTTATCTTCTGCATTTGCAAGGGATTAGAAGGTAAATTGAGGTTTTGATTTCTAAACCAATGCAAGAAGTTTACCTAGCTCAGTTTTGCAGAAAACCTTCATGTAAAGCTCCTAAAATTGCTTTTTCTCCAAACCTACTTCACAAAAACAATTGCATCATTAGTTACTTGAACTAAAGCAATGCCTTTGATCATAACGCATTCAAAAATAATTGTTGGCAATAATCTCAGTCTTGTAATAAGATTTCTAAACATCTAAAACATTCTTGGATGACCTTCAATTTTATGATCATTGAACAAAGTAATAACACTTTCATTGAGTACCACAAATCCAAAAATTGAATCCAATAATTTATGTTGGGGGCACTAGTTAAAAATATAAAACCATGTAAGACAAAAACAAATGTGCTCTAATTTCTATGGATCAACTAATTTTAAATTTATAAAAACAACATAGGTTTTAATACATCATACCAAAACATATTATTTGAATAATATGAGATAATTTCATTTTAAAGATTGCACTTCTAAATAGCCATGAAAATATCCTTATAAAGAAGTGTACACAACATTTACATGTATATCCCTTTTCTATTGAGTCAGTAGTGAAGGAGGCTTCTACAATCAATCAAAATTTATTGCTTTCATGCAATCAGGATGTAACTCTTCATTTTTCTGTCTAGAAGTAATCATGCACTTTGCAAATGCATTTTCATTATCAATTCTAATCAATTTTTAAAGATTCCTTCATTGAATAGCATTCAATTACATCATAGAGTACAGGGTTCTAAAAACATGTTCTATAGAAGTTTATACTATCCACTATAAGCTCAACAAATGCTTCTGATGGCACTTGAAAATATTCCCTATTTTGTTCTATAACCGGAACGTTCAATGTCAATTAGCATAATCACACCATCGACAAATGCAATTCATTATTTGTAGTATCAAAATAATAATGTTAACTTTTATTTTATTTTTCATTTCCATTTATAATTCTGAATGAAATAATAATGAATTCATTATTCTTTGGACTTTGACATTTGTCACGGATGGAAATTCATCAAAAACGTAAAAAGTATAAATAACAACAAACTATATATTTTTGATCATCCTATTGGTCTAAACATATAAGTTTTTTGTTTTAGAAGAAGAAAGGTACAACTATAGGAACTATGGATTTTTGAGGAGGATACATGTTAAATAATACTCACTGCAAATTTAATTTGTCTTTTAGGAAAAAAAAAAATGAATAAATTTCGAAATTGTACACCAATCCACATTTAACTTCAACTGTAAAAAGGTGACCTAAAGAACGTCCTAACTTAAAATTATCTGAAAATTGATGGCCTAAAATAATAGCCAAATTGAATTTCTAAATTATTTATTAGCCATGAATATAATAATTGCCTTCTCTCAATGAAAATAGTAAAGTGATTGCATTTCAATAACATTCTTAGAATTTTTTTTAAATTTTTAGTTCTTTTCAAATTCAAAGCAATTCTATGGTATTAATTACAATCCACTAAAAACTATTGAATGGACGACTCATTGATTGAGTGGCTAGCAACAGAAGCTTGAAACAAGTACCATTACCTAACAGCCTAAAGATTTTTGTTCTTTGCTATAATTGTACACAATACCAAGTAGATAACTTAATCAACACCAGAAACATAATTTCTCATTTGTAAATACAAATTTATTCATTGATTTCATAGATTAAAACCAAAAGAAATCAGACATACGAAGGTTCAACTCTATTAAGAAAAAAAAACATGGAAGTGGCAATTCTAAATTAGCAGATGTGGAAAACCTAACATCTTCCAACACAAATGTAGAGGAAGCGGCAACGAGTGGATTCCAAGCTTGTAGGAATGGTCTTCATTTTCTCCTTCTATACTCACGAACAATACCTAAGGTTCTAAGCTTGTCACATTTAAGTTTTCAAAGGACAATGTAAGTAATTTTTAGTAACCCTGTCTAGGTCTCTAATATCTCAAATAACTTCTTAATCAAAGTTTTATTTCACCACAGGGATTCTTCATGGATGACAATTAAATAAAGCATATTAAAACATCAATTACGTGTACAATTCCTTCTCATGTTCAAAATTTGACCTTGAGATAATATTTTTAACCCTAAATCACTCAGATGTCCAAATTTTGGACACTTAATAGAAGGCTTTGAGGCACGGCTTTGTCCAGCTTAATTCTCATTCATGCAATGTAATACTTGAATCTAAAAAAGAAAACCCTCCTTAATGATGAAATTCATGAAATTCCAGTGCATGATGTTCGTATGGTAAGATACAAGCAAAAAAGTGCAAAAAGTTGGATTGAGACGTTCAGGGATTAACCTTTTCTAATAGAGTTACACGGAATGGGAACTCCTGTATCCACCAAAAATCTATCCACAAGTACTGTAAGAGGGAATGTTATATCCTGTAATCCGTTTTCCAAGACAAACATCAAACAAATGATGAAGAATTACGAGTTTGGATACATTGTTTTGGCAACGTATTACTACAACAATTTCATTGATGTCTAAAAGGTGGCGGCTAAGTAAGCAGGGCCTTTCCAATGACGTGAATCCTGTACTGTTCTCTTCCAAATTCTCGTGAAAATGTGCCATTGAAGCGGACTCTGAAATGGGAACTCAGATCTTTTCTTACCTAATCCTAGATAGGCACAGTCGTCCTCTCTTTTTCACTGACAAATTCCAAGGTCTGACCCAGTAGCGAGTGGCTCCTGACCAGGACAGTCACACGGAAACCCTCCACCGCAGCACCCCAATTCTTGCAAACTTCCCAATAACGTCCACAGTCTCAGCACCTTCCGCAAGCAGTTTTTTTTTTAATCTGCTGTCAACCTGTTTTGCACAAACACACTCGGCCCTTGCAAATTCCTCGCCAAATCCTCCAACGTGAAGAACTGGCCCACCTACCTGGAAAATCTAGTCAGCCACGTCTTGGCTCATGTACCTCCCCACCTTCTGGTTTACATTGCAAGGACTAGCATGCGCAGTCTTCTCATGACACTTAGGATTACTGTTTTAGATTAGTGTTTTAGGTTGGTGACGTAAAAGTCTTCTGGAGTCGCATTTTGATAGAATATTCAAGAATTCAAGAAATGGGATTACGAAGCAGAATTGGTGCACATAGATTTAGTTTCGTAAATACATCAGCATACCTGTGGGTCTACTGTCCAACTTCGTAGAACACTTTTAGCACGTCAGAATTTGCGACCCCTTCTGCGACCCCTTGTAAACTTCCGCCGGCTTGAAGAAGAAGCTCGGATCTGCTTCGCAAATGCAGTGAAGAAGCTCCGGCGCCCTCCACTTCAGCGTCCCCACCTAAAAATCTCACCATCGAATTCGAAATTTCAGGTGATGATTTCTAAACTCTTTGACCTTACCTTCTCTGTCACTAAGTTACCAGCGACCTCACTGTGATCGACAATTGCCAAATGTGATTATTTGAAGAGATCTCAGTCTACCTACTTGTGTGCCCTGTTATTTCAAATTTCGTAGTGCATCGGAGTGCTTGTTTCCTGACACACCCAAAATTTTGAATTGACCTCACCAAATTCCTTCTCTCGTTCTTGCTATTCCTGCGAGCTTCTAATCTGTCCTCTCTCACTCTACAGATCAATGAGCTTCACATAACAAGCTTTCAGAGAACAATGTGATCAAAACGAGCAAAGTTGAAAAAAACTGTGTTTCTCCTGTGAAGGTGGCACCTTGTCCATCTGCAAGGCAACAATGACGGAACAGCACCCGATCTCACAGGACGCTTGAGAGTGCCGGATTCAGGAATGCAACCGCAACTGCGGCGACGAACCAGAGCTGCGATGACGGGCGACGGGCGACAGCAGCGGTGAAGAAGTCGACCTCCGGCGCAGGTAACCCTAGAACTCACACTCACTCTTCTTTTTTGTTTTCAACTTTCAAAACAAACTCTCGCGCCCCCCTTCTCGAGGAACAGTGAACCTCCGCGCGCGCGGAGGTTCACTGTTCATTGCCGAAGAAAAAAAAAGAATCTCACAAATTCGGTTTAGACTTATAGGGTTTGGAAATCTCACCTTCTCTTTTGCCGACTTGTGCTCCACCAATTGAATGTCTGTGCTGCACGCGTTCTCCGCAAACAACAAACTCACGGTGCGGCTCGAATTCTGTGAATTGGTCGTTAGTCAAACAGGATTTCAGAAGAAGCGAATAGGATTTAGGGTATAAGAAGAAAAGTAATGTACAATCCAGTTGAAAGACCATGAGGTTTCACCTGAGCGTGGACTTGTCGCAAAATTGAAAAAACTAAAAACTGAAAACTGAGTTGCGAAACGTCTGTGATCAGTACTCCGAAGTCTTCCTTCAACCTATCTCTTTAGACTGCCTGTGGAACTTGAATTTCAAAAGAAAATGTCTTGTCGAACCTATCTCTCACGGGTCTCTCTTTGCAAAGTACGGGAATCTCGAAAGAGAGTCAGTCTGTGTACATTTCGTTTCCTAGTGAACAGGTACTCTGGATTCGGAGAAGTGCAGTTGCTTGCATTAGGGTTTCGTCACTACTTGCAGTTGTGCGATTTTGTTGCGCGAATGATGCTCTGGTTCTTTTGCGTTCTCTGGTCTGGTTCTTTTCCGTTCTGTGGAAGGTTCTCGGGCTGTGGAAGAGTGAACTTCATTCTATAGAACTGAGCAAGTTTAAGGTAAAACATATTTTTGAAATAATTTTAACTCCTATGAAACTTTGACTAATGTTCAAATGAGAACGCTCATTTGACAGTCATGTTTTGAACAAGTAAGGTAGGATCCTCGAAAAGCGACTGGTTTCTTGAAATGAACCCTATAAAATGGTACTTCATAGATATGAGTTGGTTTTAAAATTGACCACTGTAGTCATTCCCCCCCCCCCCCCCAAAAAAAAAAAAAGTATTCTTTATTGCAAGAGCCAATAATTGTCCTTCATTTCTTTAAATCACTTTAGAAGTTGTAAGTAGACGCATTTTTTGAGACCTAGAGTCTCAAATAGATACCTACAACAGAAATCTTAGGAAATCTTCAACTAATTCAAAAAATGCTTACATAAAACATGAAACCGCGTATATTACATTCTGCATCCATTTTTCTGTATTTGGAAAATGAATTTAAAATATTTCTGTTTATGCAAATCTACAGATAATGCGGAGCAGCTCTTAAATGGTCGCTTTTAGAGCATCCTACTTTACCACTACATTGAAAAAACTGTCTTTGCTATATGTAACTTTAGGATTGAGCAAATTTTTTTGGGCCTGGCAAAAAATAGGGCAACAAAAATTCAACAAGCTCACATTTATATGAAAAAAATTTGAGCCTATTATTATTTTTCCAATACATGTTGGCCCTATTTTTTTGAAAATTCACATCATTTGGAATTGTACAAGTACAACGTATTTGCAAGAAATATAGGAAATAGGTAGTTGTAGAGATTGATTCAAAATACTGAATTGTTAAGAGTTTAATTATAGAATTGAAAAATAACAATCCCAATAAATGCAATGTTGTAGTAAACAATCTTCATCCTATGAGTTTATTGTTTTTTAAAATATTGTAAATTGAGTACGAATGTACGATAATGGGCTTGAAAGCTTATTTCAGAAAGATAGAATTCATAATTGTCCGCAGATGAGAAATCTTGAAGACTTTAAAGTGATTGATTAAAATGGAATGATTCAAACATTTGTGGTGTTTATAACTCTTGAAGACCAAAAGTGGATATTAGTTTTCGGAAAAGTGATATTTTAAAAACTGTCCGGACTACCCAGTTTAGCCAGTTATTTATAGAAAAAAACATATGAGGCATTAATTTTTTACTTGTATTTCCAAATGTCAACAAATGTAGTGCATATAAAAGATACTCGTCATCCCTACTTTTTCATTAGAATTTGGGATTACAATTTGAAAATCTGTAGGTACACATACCTTCCTAAATTTTGTATGTAGACCAGAAATGCATATTGGCCCTTTAGGGGTTTTGACTTTCACAACAATGCAAGGCTGGTAAACAATTACAAATAAGAATTAAGAATTTGAGCACAATTACAAATAACAATTCAATTAATCCTAGAAGTCCCATTCTCCCTATAGGGGACAAAGTGGATCTTGGGCAGGTTGCTATGAACTTCATTTTTGGTAAAACTTTTTAAACTTTCCCACAAGGTATGAAAACTTATAAGCTTTCAAGGGATGTAATCTTTATTTCAATCAATGCTCAGGAACAAAAGTTATGCTACAATAACCTCAGAGTGGGGGAAACC
This sequence comes from Neckera pumila, assembly GCA_963969595.1. Taxonomy (NCBI): domain Eukaryota; kingdom Viridiplantae; phylum Streptophyta; class Bryopsida; order Hypnales; family Neckeraceae; genus Neckera; species Neckera pumila. The sequence continues at coordinate 20,592,583 of OZ018416.1, read as the reverse complement.
AGGCACCAAAAAAAATCCTAAAAAAATTTAAAAATATTTTTTCATTATTTTTTTCTAATAGATTATAATTTTGTCTAAGGAGGAAGCTTTGATTCATTTCATTTTCATTAGTGATTTGAAAGTTACAGAGTTTCTTATTTTCAGGGCAATGAAAGCATCTTCTTGAAAATAACTTTTTCTTTCAATTTGAATGCTGATATCTGTCAACCCTTAAAGTCTAACATCACAGAAATTGTACCACATGATTTGTAAGAAGTTTAGTACAAGATCCTGTCGGTAGGTTAAAGTAAAAATATTTTTATGATGTTGAAGTTGAAAGCAAAAAAAGGAGCAGTTTTCAGTGATTTTTGAAAGAGAAAGGGCTTTACGACTTTAGGGGGTAACTAGAAAGAATGTGTCATTTTAAATTCTAGGAGGTTTGTGCTTGTACATTTTATTGCGTGGTGTTTTGAATTGTGAGTGTGAACCTTTCATGGCTTGCATATTTTTTTGTTTGCCTCCTTCAAGTAACTTTTACATAGGATGTTGAATTTGAAGTCTTAATTTTCTTTCTTTTATTGAAAAATATATAGTAATTTAAGTTTTGGAATAATAGAATGATCTAATTGAAATTTTTGTAACATGAAAATGTAATTGTGAATTTTCTTCGTTCCATTAATTCCATTTTGGCCATGTAGTACTAAAACTCCGAGTTGCAAGGTTTGAAAAGTTCATATAAAAAGAAAAAGGTGAACAGAATGTATAAGATGGATTTTTTTTTATTAATTTGTTGAATTAATACAGTGAGCACTATTATAGCCCAATTACTTTTTACTATCTCTCATGGGTGCATCTTCAAAGAATTAGCAATTTGAAGAGGAGTTGTAGACATTCGAATAGTTTTTGTGGTATCTTGTTTGTGCTCTAGTGCAAACGAATTATTTGTTTTTTTGAAATTTTGTTTATTAGACATGAAGCAGAAACAACAATATTGTCCTTAGCAACCCAAGAATGCACTTCTATTTTGTGTATCCAACTTCTTCAAGGGAAGCAACATATAGTACAGTAATCATTATAGAGTATAAGTCTTTACAACCGCTGGAGTCTTATAATCCAAACGGTTCACTCTTTGGATTTAGAACGCTCTTCTTTGATCTCAATTAATGGACTAAATATTGTAAACTATTTATAGGAATAGTTAAACATATATGCATACGGGAATATAATTTATAGTTCAGTTGGTGATCAAGAGCGAAGGTAATGCTATTTGAAGTCCAAGAAGTTACTGCAAAGGCACTCCAAGAATTTAAGAAAAGAAAAGTATTTTATGTATTTTGTAATTGTTTATTGTAGAGTTCATTATATATTTGACTATATATTAAACTTTCCTTCATTGCATTGAAACTAGTGATTTGAAAGGTAAGGACAATCTTGCTGTGTAGGAAATTGCAGAATCTTTTGAACTCTAAATTTTGGAATTCATTTATGAATGCCATGTTTCAAAAAAATATCTGTTCTTTTGTAGAAAAGGACAGATTTGATGATTGGGAGACTCACATATTTGGGATTGTTGTGTATTAATTCGATATTAGAGCTATTAATAGTATAGTTTTCCTTTCCAACTTCAAATTATTTGTATATAACAATCTCTGAAGGATTGAAAATGAAGAGTTTTGTTTATTTTGTATGCAATGCAAATGGTGGAGAAGCCTCAAAAATTGAATTCTTCAGTCATTTCTTTCTTCAAAAATGCTAATGACTAACATAAATGTAGATAATAAAATCTTTCAGTTGCGGTAAAGCTTTTGGGTACTATTGATTTGGTGAAGGATTTCTTATTTTTATGTACTGCTCAGAAGATACTGGGCCTATTTTATAATGCTGATAGAATTTTATGCGGCCAACCTTCGTGGAGAAGTAATAAATTAAGAACAAAATCATTGAAGAATAGAATAAATAATAAAAAAAAAATTGTTTGATGAAAGTGAAGGTGATGTCAGTTTTCATGATGTGCTCTTCCTCTCCTAATAGAAGGAACATCAAACTTAGCAGGGCAAAAAGAATTTCTAATGCTAAAACTAAGAACCGTATGCAATGTTCATCGAAAATGGCGGGTGGCTCTCATCTCTACCAATACCATGTTTTCAATTTTTTTTTTTTAAACACATGGAGAAATTCCTTTGATAAGGGAAAACAGTACTTTCAATTTTTATTTGAGTTGCACAATAAGGACAATTTCTATTTCAAATGCATAATGTAATCGGTATTTAATGGAAGAACTCATAGAAAGATGTAATGTTGAATATATATAGTACAGTACATGTAGATTATTTACAGGCCCCATGATATATGTAGGGATTAAAATGAACTATGGAAGTTGAGAATTGAAAATTGTATCCCCAATATAACAGAGGATGAGGTTGTATGCATGATACAAATTAGTTTTGAACAACTCCCTACGACTGTCTAGAAATTGTTGCACTTCAAAATGTTATCCTTGTTTATCGTGTCAGTAGAGCTTGAATTATAGAATTCGTAGGACTGTAAAATTTTATGATCCAATTACCATGGAGGTGGATTTTGTGTTGTGAAATAGGACCTTCATGTTTTGTAAGAAGTGTAATACTCAATTCTCAGGTTGATTGAAATTGTTGGAGGAGTATATGAAATGTTGTACATCTACGGGAAATGACACTCATGAAATAGAAAATACAAAGCTATGAAGAAGAATTAGCATATGGTTCTTGTTAAATTTTAGTATCAAAGGAACTCCTTCATTGATGTTGTTGCAAGTATTTTATTTTTTTGAAAGTTATACTAGGCATGTTTTGAATTTCTTGTATTCATTTGGAAATACAGTGTACACAATTGATCGCGAAGACAAAACAAGCGGACTATTTATGAGCAAGTGAAATATTTTTGCGTACAATTGATTAAATGAAATGGCAACACAAGCTTTTGGAAGTCCGGTGTCATTCCATGTCATAGGCAGTACGGTGGTCGGAATAGAACAAAGGAGCGTGGGGGAAAGGCTCGTGCGTGTGGTACGAGGTCGACTTTTTGAAGATGGAGTAAATGAACCTACCAATGGAATCTCCCAGTCTGCTAATGGGATGGTTCAACTTATTGAGGACAATGGTAACGTTGTCGGTGCTGGTGTAGTGGATACGAGTATTACATGTGGTATGGAACTTCACCAAGTGAAGTTATGTCCTTTTGAAGTTGCGGTTCGTGTTACACATGCAATAGATGGAACCAAATGGGTTGGTGAGGTGGTGGGGAAGTTACTAGGCGATTGTATAGGGAAGGTCATACAATGGCGCCAATCTTTGGTCCGCATGCCACATCCTTCAGAAGTGAGAACAAACAATAGTAATTCGAGGGAGGCGCAGAATTTCTCCTTTCCTCCTGTCCAGACACCACAGTTTGATTTTCAGGACATAGAAGGGAATGCTAGCAATTCTAACATGACTTCGCCAAGTCATGGTGAAAGGAGCTCAACGGAAAGAAGTTCTCATACGACGCAAGGATCTGGAGGAAGTACTCCTGATGGAAGCAGAGTGGAAGGGATCCCGCTAGATACGCCGAGGAGGAATTATTCAATGGCAAATCGAAGGCCGAGGTTGAGAAATCCAAGAGAGAGGGGGGAATTAGCTAGTGTAAAAGTTACTCTTGAAAGTGTCTTGCTCGCAAAGGATAAAGGGGCTTGCAAACGCAATTGCTTACAAGATGTGGATCCAAAATATATTTTGGATCAACGGTATATGGCTTGGGGTCAAAAGTACGAAGCAAGGAGTACGTGGATTTTACAAATGCTGAATGCTTTCTACACTCGCATAGAGGGGTCAACAAGAGACAAGTACGTGACAAAGTTGGATGGCGTGGTGGTTTGCAATGCATGCTATGCCGCGGCGTTGGGTTATTCCCAGAGGCGTTTCAAGCAATTGAAGACATCACATATTGTATACGGCAGAGTGGCAGCCGTTCATGGAAATACATGCCAAAGAAGGGAAAGTGCGAAAATGTCAGCTACTAGGGAAAGCCTCAACGTTTTTGTGAATGAAGTTGGATGTCAACAACCACATCGCTCGATACGAAGGAAGATGGACAATGCGGTGTTACCATTGATTCTATTGCCCATGAATACGACAAAGTTGGATGTTTTTCGGTACGTGAATGAAGAAGTGAAGAAATTAGTGGATGGATCGGAATTGTCAATGAGTTCTTTCCGTCGACTTTGGCGCACGGAATTCCTATACGTGCAAATACCGCCTTTCTCTAGATTCTCAAAGTGCTATCACTGTTGGGAATATAAGTGTGGGATGGAGTCTACAACAAATGCAATAGCAAAGGTGAAGATAAAAGAGTTGTATGTGCTACACATCCGATATCAAATGGAAGAGAGGCGAGATTATTGGTTGTTCAAGAGGTCTGCCATGATCACTCCGGACATTTTCATGTGTTTAATTGTGGATGGTATGGATCAAAATACGACCATGATACCAAAGATGAGGCAGACTGTGAAGAATATTGAATCTCGATTTGTGAAGACTCATCTGTGTGGTGTACTTGTACATGGGATTGGCATGTATGCAGACGTGTGGATAGATGCTCACCACAAGCACGATAGCAATCAAGTCATAACATCAGTGATGAACGTCATATGCGACGTGAAGCGACGCAAGGGATCATTGCCGCCGACGTTGAGGATTCAAGCGGACAACACCACGAGGGAGAACAAGAACATCTACATGTTCGCCATGTGTGCTGCATTGATTGGGCTTGGTTTCTTCAAGGAAGTGCATCTTTGTTTTTTGATAGTGGGCCACACGCATGAGGATATTGATCAGAGATTCAGTGTGATATCCAACGTACTAAAGAGGAAAGACATAGATACATTGGATGAGATGTTACAGCTGGTGGAGAAAGGAACGTCGTACACAAAGGCTTTTGTGAGTGCTCGCAAACTCGAGCATATTCGAAATTGGAAAGCGTTCATCACACCGCATTTGCTACGAGGAGGGGAACAACTCACAAGCATAACATTTCCACACCATATGAGATTTTACGTGGAAAATGGGTTGGTCCGTGTGCAACATAAACAGTTTTGCTCAGATGAGTGGGGCCCAACAGGAGGACATTTGTGTTTGAACTCAGTACCAAACGTAGCAGAGAAACCTGACCTCGCAGAGGTGTTCCCAGCTGATCAGAGAGAATTGAAAGCACTGGACGAGTTCATAGCATATAAAGAGAAGATGGTGTTGAGAGGCCACAATCGGATGAGGGACATGGAAGTCGTGGACGAAACAAAGGAATTCAAAGACTATTTGGAGGACTTCCCAGGACGGAGCAGAGAAGGCTTCCATGATTTACCGTTTTGGCCCAGCGACGTCTTGAACCAGAACGAGGGTAGTGGTATTGTTCCGAATGTCGAAGAAGGAGGTACGAGTTTAAACGCAGTAGCCGGCACGGATGGGAACGGAACCAATAGTGCAGCCGTTGACTTGATTATGGCGACAATGCCAAATCCTGAGAGGAGGGGGTATTTTGGACCCCGCAAAGATAGACCTCCACCGGAAGCATCACGGAGAGTGACAGGAGGGAGGATTAGAGGCCGAAGAAATGAAGTTGTACCAGAGACCCCAGATGATGCAAATGAAGATCCTTTCCCTCCATTCAATCCAGAGAATGACGTTGTTGTTGGCCAATATGTAGCTCTCACTGTAGAGAGGACGGAAGTAAGAGAAGGGGTACCTTTTTTTTTAGGGAAGGTGCTTGAATTTGGTCAGGGAAGAAGGGCCTCGAAGATGAAGGTCCTGTGGTATTGGCCTACAATGGGATCTGGAGCACAGGAAGAAGCACGTAGTAACAGAGTGAGGTATACAAACTGCTTGGAATCAATGTGGGAACCATCTGGTGAGAATTTTTCCTGGATTGACAAAGAAGCCGCTATATATTCATGGATGGATGTCGCTCGTCGAGGGAGAAGTGGTCACATTGTAGGTTCGAACGTTACAATATATGGTGTACAAACAGAGAAGACAGTGATCATTCCACATGACGCAAAACCACATCTTTTGGAATACATAGCAATGCAAATGGAGGACCTAGATGACGAACGTTTGCAGAATGATTTGAATATGTATTAGTGAAGCATTGTATTTTGCAGAGTGCTTTTGACCTTCTAGTTTTAGATATGTAGACATGCACGAATGTGAAGTGCATAGTAACGTGCCTTCTAAATAGTGTGGAGTTGAATGTATGAAAGGTTTTCATAAAGTAATTATAAAGTATGGAAAATTTAACAAACATTCAGTGAACAATTTTCCTTACAAACAATGATTGATGTTATTGAAAATATGCCCCCCCTCGACATTTCAAGTTGATTGTTTTGGATGGTGTATTAGCCAAGTGCAATCGCACGCCCCCCAAGTGCAAAAATGCCTAATTCTATGTTAAAGGTGCATGGACTTTGTTTTGTGCCATTTGGACCTACAATGTGCGGGTTATGAATTTTTGAATTAAAAAATTGAATAAAACCTTTATTTTGAAAAAAACATAATTTTCACATTGTATGTCCAAACACCATGAAATAAAATCCTTTGTACTCCTTTGCGCATAAACTTTCTATTTGTATCAAGAACGCAACCTATCACACCTCAGTAAAGTCCTTGCAAGTTTTTATGAATTAAAAAAAACAAAAATTATTTATACTTTTTTTTTGGCTATGGCAATATGGACATGATACATTAGATAGGATACACTCCTTTTGTCCCAAAATGATCTTCTTATTGGCCTTAATTCACGACTTAATTCTTTGTGCCATAATGATTTTCTTGTTGTACTTTGTAACATTGTGAATTGGTCAGATTTGGCTTTCAATTGCTATTTGAGACTAACAAAATAACTTTGAGTATTAGCTCTCCTTCCATCTACGCAATCATCAATCAAAAGACAAATGAAATGACTAAAGGGGTCAATCAACACTGTTTGTTCTTATTTTTTGCATGTCTTTGAGTGTTGTGTGATTGAAAGAGATGAAGCTCTGGGAGACGGAACAGAGGTCCACACATGGTCTTTGACTCATCCTAATTGCCCACAAAATGAGAACCTCACACTCAACAATTAACTGCCCCACTGGTGCTCCTTAAAAATGTCCAAAAATTTCTACTTTTCAATATTCCAAAACTACACTTTGAAAAGTGCTCCAAAACTCAAAGTTTCTAGGAGCAGATTGTGTGCAGTATGAGGTGTTGGAAATTATCTCATGCAAGAAGATAAGAAATATAAGGATTTCAAAATTTTCAAAATTTCATTCCCGAAACTGAAATTACAGTAAATTTTGGGAGCCAAAAAGTGCATTTCATTAATAGGTAATGTCTAGAGTCTTCCAATTCCGATTGTTCAAAGATGCTCACTACTTCGGGACATGTGTCATAACCACATTAGTCCCAACCTTGAAAAGGACAGAAAAACAACATTCTAAGCCTGCTTTCCAATCTAAGGTTGGAAATAGAGCACCCTACAGGTTGGGTATTGGGCGTGGTCGACAACTGGTGCTTCTACCTTAGGTCACTTCACTAATGATGGTATTTAATGTTACCTACACTAATTGTTTTTAAAATGTTATAACTTATTATTCTTCATGAATATTTTTACTAAGAGCATAGATATTGATATGTTCTAAAGTTGCGGTTCTCTATGAATGTTGTTGGTCAAAATACTCATCAAGAGTAATAATTTATGGATTTTGAAAGCAAGTAGTGTGGGTAACACTAAATACCATCATTGGTGTTCTGATAAGGACCGACAGGGATTAGACAGACCCACAGCAGACACTACTGTAGGTACACGCCGATCATATCCCTGACGAATCTTCCGTCTCACCGAGATTCCTACCCAGATGGAAGTGCAACGAAATGTACGTAACGAAATGTCCGTTTTGCCATACTAACGAGAGGGACTGAGGTTGAAGAGAGCTCTGTGACGAGCTTCATGTTGTCGTCGTCGGCTTCGTCTCGAGGGGTCTTTGAGAGGCACTTGTATTTTAGGGATCGCTGTCTGCCGTGGGGCTCATTCAATTGGTTAGCGTGGTGCAATAGATTAAGAATTTTTTTTTTCTGGCGAGGAGTTGGAAACGCATTTTTGGGGAGAATCGATCGTGGCGATGGCTGGGCAGGCGGCTCTGATGGCCAGCGGCAGCAGCGTGAGAGCCGCCGCCGCGTTGCTGGGTTGCTCGTCGTCCAGTTTTGTGAACTGTCGTCCCGCGGATGCAAGCAGGTTAGACGGAGAATTCGAGAGAGAATTGAGCTGATTTGGTTCTTTTTTTTAGTTTAGAATTGTTTTTTTAACATCTTTTTGTAGAGGTTTTTGCGCATTTGCTAATCAGTCCTCTTACGACATTTTGTCTTATTGTAGAGGACGGAGTGGAGAAGAATTTTACCTGTTGTAGTGATTTTTCGATTGATGAGATTTGTCAGGACGGAGAGACTACGCATTAGCTTTTGTGAAGGGATTTGCATTTTTCGGTGTACTTTTCAATAGAAGAGTTCATTTCGTGATTGGCATCGGTGTTTTTCTTTTGTGTTCGGAGTCGCAGGAATTGAAATTTGCAATGCAAATGCCAGAGACTGAGATGGAAGCCTCCTGGTTATTTGTCTGTTTAGGAGCTTTGAGAACAAAAGTTTTTTTTCATCATTTCTACTGCGTTTACTGAATACTTTTGTTCGATCGGTATTGCAGGTTATGTCGTGTGACAGCTAGGGGGCCAGGAAAGAAACTGTCGATTGCCGGCAAGAGAAGAGTTATTGCCGCTCTGGAAGGTCCTTCCCCGAGGAATGATGGGGCAAGGAGGCAGGCTAAGCTGCAGGCTGTTGCTTCTGACACTCCAAGGGTATTGTTCGCTACTGCTTTTTGGGCTTTTTTGTGCAAATTGACTTTTAATTTTCCATCTTTAATGAATCCTTGGACCCGGAATGCTGAGTGAATTGTGAGGTCCGCTTTTTCTCCTCCTTCAACATAATGCAGTTAGAATACAGAGGGCGTTGCTACTGTCATGGATACACCATTTAGGGTTTAGGGTTTAAGAGCTTTCAGTTATCTTTCCAATTGTTATGCTTTTCTTCGGTCACAATTTAAGAGAATTGCTCGTTATAAATTATCATGCACGTTTTTTGTGCGGTATGGAAGATATTAAGGGCAATAAACTACTTCGACATTTTTCATTCACCCTGTCAAGAGTAAGAATTCCGCAACATATTAACCCATTACGGTCCATACAACCAATAATTGGTTGCGTTTACTAAAGGAATGTCACATCATGGACCTTAAAAGGTTATATAAAATCTGAAACAACTCCTCTGTTTTGGGTTTGCGTTGCTAAATTATGTGTCAGGTTTTAGGTTTAGTCATTTATGCTGATGTCAAATCTGATGATTGGCTGCGGCTAAGGTGGTGTGTTTGCGATTTTTTAAATCGGCATCAATTGAGAATCACTTGGCCCTGTAGCTGGTAGTTGTGAGTGTGAGTTGGCACCCTTGTTGGATTTTAAGCAACGAAGACAGATTATATTTTTTCCTTCTATATCTCCCTCGTTTCGTCATTTACTGCATCGGACTGTTCAGATCATTGATGTAGAGACATTGTATGCTTTTGGCTTTGCAGGTTTCAGCTGCGACTGAGCAGGAAGCAGAGGTTTATCATGTCTATCGAACTCCATTCTTGCCAGAGAATGCTGCTGCAGCTCTTCTTAAACAGGTCTGTGGTCTTTATCTCTTCTATTGGATCGATTGTTTGCTTACTTTCGGATCAAGTTATTCTAATGGTGATGCACATGAATGTACTTATTATCGAGCTTGGTGTGGTTTTGCTTAACCAATGTCCAGGTACAAGAGAAGGTTTTTGGAGGTATCATCAGCTTAAAGACTGAACAAGTAAGTTTTCTGGTCATGCGAATTGATTTGCTCTTGTTGTGGGTTAATTCGCTTAGTATAAAGCAAATGTGATTAAAAACCTTTACCGATGTTAATTTTTATAATGACTTTCGAATCTATTGCTTGCAGTGCTACAATATCGCACTGAATGCGCCACTTTCTTCAGAGAAGTGGGAAGTACTACAGTGGTTACTCAGGGAAACTTATGAACCTGACAATCTCCAGTTGTCAAGCAACTTACAGAGCGAAAGCGGAGTAGGTTCGTATATTAGCACTTCTTCAAAGTGACATTTCACTTTGAACTCATTTATCATTTTAATTCATTGTCGTCCCCCGAGTGAAATGGGGGGACTTCTTAATGCCTGTGATCAAGGCATTTCTTGAGACCTAATGGTCGGATTCTAAATTTGTACTTTCCTTGTGGGTTTCAGTTGTGGAAGTTGGCCCTCGCCTTTCCTTCACAACCGCATGGTCAGCCAATGCCGTGTCCGTATGTCAGGCATGTGCTCTACCTGAAGTGACACAAATCGAGCGTTCTCGTCGCTACCTGCTCTCTGTTGGTCCAGAGGCGGCCCCGTTGGAGCAAAGTCAGCTTGATGCCTTTGCTGCAATTGTAAGAAAACTATATATACTATTTTGCTGTCAGTGATACTTCACATATTCAACATCTCATATTGCTAGTCTGGTGCAAGCATTAGTTGCAGTTCAGCTTTGCTTACTTTACTTTTAATGAGCTCTATGATGTGGAGTATAAGGTGCGTTGATCAGGACTAAGGACGTGTATCATAAGTGATGAGTGTGGTACTAAGATCGGTATCTCTTTCGTGCAGGTACATGATCGGATGACAGAGTGCGTTTACCCTGAGAAGCTTATGTCTTTCAAGAATGATGTTGTACCTGAGCCCATTATCCAGATTCCTGTCATGGAGGTTAGTAAAGAGACTCTGGTTACTTTGATGATTGTTTTTTTGTGATTTGTATTTTGCGTCTTGCGAGAGTGCTGTCGTGCTGATACCTGCTGTATTTTGGCATCTAACATAGCCAGTTCTGTCTGTATCACAGGAAGGGAGAGCGGCATTGGAAGCCATCAACAAAACCATGGGTCTTGCTTTTGACGAGTTTGATCTTGAGGTATGCTTCTTGGTTCTACTTCTTACAGATATTGCGAGATAGCATTTATTATTAAATCTGGTACCGGCACAGCTTGCGTCATCTTTAGTGTCTCGTGCTGTCTAGTCTTTCTATTTGTTGGTGGAACGGTTTTGGAGCTAGAGACAGTCACTGGTGTAGTATTTGAAGGGATCATCAGTGAAAGGTCTTATTTCTACGCTAATTTATAGAGGTTTAGTACCTTGGAGTGTTCCAGCAGCATGATAAAATGACCTATTTTGTATACGTCAAATGCAGTATTATACAAAGCTTTTTGGTGAGGACATCAAGCGCAACCCGACGAATGTTGAGCTGTTTGATATTGCCCAATCTAACAGTGAGCACAGTCGTCATTGGTTCTTCAATGTAAGCAAGATCACAGCAACTGAATATCCTCAAGGCTAATCACCTGGATTATTGTATTTTCGTACTGTTCACCCTAAATCCATTTAGTCTGAGTTTTCTTGTCTTTCATGGACATTAATTCTGTTTTGGTCTGTCAGGGTGAGTTGACAATCGATGGGAAGAAAGTTGGTGAAACGCTCTTTGGTCTTGTCAAAGACACTTGGAAGGCGAACAAGAACAATTCTGTGATAGGATTCAAGGACAATTCAAGGTGTGTCTCTTTTTCGCTTCACATGAGTCGCATATATCTTCATCTATTATTGTACTGTACATTTGGAGTCATATTTCTTGCGTATGTATGATACTTCTTGTTGCATGTTGGGCAGTGCTATTCGAGGCGCAGCTGTCAAACCCGTTCTACCTGTCATTCCGGGGTCTCCTTCGCCTGTGGATGCTCTTGATCGTGATTTTGATGTTCTTTTCACTGCAGAGACACACAACTTTCCATGTGCTGTAAGTCCAAATCATGTCTATAATTTGTGATATTTGTGTTCACTGCTTATGGTCTTTGTTTCATATAAGTGCCAGTGAGTTGCATTTTAATTTCCAATCACGTATATTGTGTTGTACCCTCACTTGTAACTTTCCTTTTCAAATGTGCAGGTTGCTCCATTTCCAGGTGCTGAAACTGGGGCTGGAGGTCGCATTCGTGATACCCATGCAACGGGAATCGGTTCACTGATCGGAGCTGCCACTGCAGGATATTGTGTTGGAAATCTTCAGGTGTGTTTCGATTATTATTTGTTTTTGATGTACTAATTTGGCTTACAAGTACAGGAATTAAAATAACTCGAAACTCCCTGGGAATCTCCTTGCAGATGGAGGGCTCTTATGCCCCTTGGGAAGACAGCTCTTTTGAGTATCCTCCAAATCTTGCATCTCCTCTTCAGGTAAATACCTACTGCATTGAATCTATAGCAATGCACAGTATTTATGAAGAGGTACGACGTTTTGAGACTGGTAATCTTCTTCGTATAATTCTAACGGAATGAAAGCGTGACATGGATTACAGATTCTCATTGAAGCTAGTAATGGAGCATCCGATTATGGCAACAAATTTGGGGAGCCTCTTATTCAGGTATCATGTTTTCCCCCTTGCTTATGTATCTCGGAGGACTTGCACGCTGCTATGTTTTCTCGGCAGTTTTTTTTCTTAGTAGGATAAGCTTCTTTTTATCATCTGAGAGTCATGTCGGCTGAAATACAAACTACAAATTGCCACCATGTCGCTTGAATTATAGATTATTTTATATCTGCTGATCATAACGCTGACCATGTCTACTGTCCAGGGTTACACACGAACTTTTGGCATGCGGCTACCCAGTGGTGAGCGAAGGGAATGGCTTAAGCCGATAATGTTTAGTGCCGGTATTGGTCAGGTAATTTCGAAACAAAAGCCTGTCATGTCAAGCCTGTCTGCAATGTCGGAGATGTGAAGGTTTTGGTGTCAGATGTTTTTGATGTTAAATATCCTGGTTTATGGGGTTTTAGAACCATATCTGACCTGTATTCAACGTCCAATGCAGATTGACCATCGTCACTTGGAAAAAGAGGATCCGCAGATTGGCATGCTTGTTGTCAAGGTGAGCATTACAGATTAATCTTGCATGGGGACTTAATCATTACACGAGAGTCTATTGGTTTCAGTTTCAATCCATCTTAGCAATGGATGTGGGATGTGGATGTGGTATGCAGATTGGTGGACCAGCTTACCGCATTGGTATGGGTGGTGGTGCTGCTTCTAGCATGGTTAGTTCTCTTTAATCGACTCTCGTGGAAATTGGGATGAACTTGCATCTTTTTAAGGCTATAAATTCATGTACACCAGTATGGTCGGTTGTTACTTATTCTAGGATTTTTTTTTGTCTTTTTAGTAGTTTGTAGAAATCTCTTGAGTGTGAGGTTTGAGCTCATGTAACCTGCTATGCGAAGGGCATACTGTGTTTTCCGTCTTCGCAATTGTAAACGGGTTTTTGTGACTTTGTGCCTTCACTAACCTACTTGTAGTGTACCTGCTGGTGTTCAGGTGAGTGGACAGAACACAGCTGAACTGGACTTTAATGCAGTCCAGCGAGGTGATGCAGAGATGTCACAGAAGCTTTACAGGGCTGTTCGCACTTGTGTTGAGATGGGAGATGCCAATCCAATTGTCAGCATCCATGATCAGGGTGCTGGTGGGAACTGTAACGTAGTGAAGGAGATTATCTATCCTGAGGTATAATGTTGATTTCTCAATCAAATTCTTGTCTGGCTGTTATGTATTTTGTTGTTATTCCCAGTGGACATGACTTTTCTGGATGTGACTTCTAACTGTATTTGACTCTGTTTCTTACAGGGCGCAGAAATTGATGTAAGATCCATTGTGGTGGGAGATGAAACCATGTCTGTGCTGGAGATCTGGGGTGCAGAATATCAGGAGCAGGTAGTCTGGGGTGTATCTCTGTATCCTTGGGGACTTAAATGCGCATTTGCATTATTCTACTATTGTTCTGAGTGTTTCCTACCCTATGACCAGTTTTGAGGGTTTTTTAAGGAACGAATCTCTTCTCTAAGTTAATTTGCGTACCTGCGTAGGATGCATTGCTTATTAGACCCGAGAGTGAAACACTTTTGCGGTCCATCTGTGCTCGAGAGCGTGTTTCAATGGCTGTGATTGGCACAATCAGGTACCAAATATTTCGATGTCCTACAACATTGACAGTACTTCGTATTTTATTCTTGTATTGAGTAACTTGGCTTGAAGTTTCTTACCAGAAATATTGTATTATGTCAAGAGTTCCAGTTTAATAGAAATTGCATATGATTTTCAATAACTATGTCTTTATTTACTCCCTGGTCATTTCATTTGGTGGTGTAAGAATTAAAATAGGTTATGAAGTACGAAATTCCTTTTGCATGAGAGCTTGTGCTTCTTATTTTTGTGTCCTTTCTTGGTATGAGAATGGAAGCGGCCAATCTTGGGAGCTGAATTAATGTGTTGGTGTGTATTAGTGGCGACGGAAGAATCGTTCTGTCAGACAGTGCACTGAAGAAAGACGCAGATGCTCGGGGACTTCCTCCTCCAATGCCTGCCGTCGATCTTGACCTTGAAAAGGTAATGCTTACTTCTGGCAATAGAGTTACTTTTTTAACGCATAAGTTTTAAAACCTATTTCAAAGAATGACAAAGCGGCTTGCCAACACCCGCAGACTAAATCAGGTTCTCCAATGTGTTGGACAACTATAGATTGACCCAGCTCTCCTACTTTGACACAATTAAAGGATATCTAATATCATCTCACAATGTCAATTACAAGATTCTTATATATTCTCCAGGCTTGGATTGCTACTGAGTTACTGATAATGAGTTTTTTTGTGAATTGACTTTGTGTGCCTTTACCAGGTGCTTGGTGACATGCCAAGAAAAAGGTACGAGTTTACTCGGATCCTAGAGCCTGCGGAAGCCCTTGAGATTGCACCTGGTTAAACAGTGATGGAAGCCTTGAAGCGTGTGCTTCATTTGCCTTCAGTCGGCTCCAAGCGCTTCCTTACAACAAAGGTGAGTTTACTGTTTGACCATATTATTTTTGTCTTTTGAATAAACTGCAATGGCTACAGTTTGGACACATTGATGTTACTCATTGTTGTATTCTCTAAATTGTAACATAATCTGCTTCCACTTGTTTTCCAAGATGCTGTCCCGTAATTTGCACAAACCTTTTTGATCTCTTTGATTTATGATGTCCTTGATAATCCAGCCTTTTCTTTAATCAATCACTTTATGTGTGGAGCAGGTGGACAGATGTGTTACAGGACTTGTGGCACAGCAACAAACAGTGGGGCCCCTGCAGCTTCCCCTTGCTGATGTTGCCGTTTATGCTCAGGTATGAAATTTTGTTTTTGCCGTCACATGAAGATGATTTGGACTGAAAACTCATCCTTTATTTACTTGCTTGCGTTAGTTAAGCCTGACAAATCTTCGAAGTTACATAGGAAGGATTTTGTGGAATTTATTTTTTATGTTTTCGATTTTTTCCCTTCAGACACACACCGGAATTACTGGTGGTGCATGTGCAATCGGAGAGCAGCCTATTAAGGTACCCAAGTTTTCTTCACGATTTCATTTTTAATTAGGAGACATCATTTTGGTTAATTTGAGCGGATTTGAATATATCATCTAGACTTGAAAATACTGAGTGTCCTGCATCATTGATTTGTACAGGGTCTTTTGGATCCTAAGGCAATGGCACGTCTCTCTCTGGGAGAAGCGTTAACAAACCTTGTCTGGGCTAAGGTATGTTCGGTAAACATTGTGCTTGTTCTTGTGCTATTTACCTCAATGAATCAGTGAGTCTTCTGCTGATTCCGTGAGTAATGATGTACGTGTAGGGGTTTTGTAACTTCAATGTATCACGACCTGGTTCTATTACCATCTCTCGTTTCTCGGAATGTTAATTATGTGAAGTGTTGGAATTCTGTAGGCTACGGCTTTGAAAGATGTGAAGGCTAGTGGGAACTGGATGTACGCTGCAAAGTTGGACGGTGAAGGGGCTGCTATGTATGACGCTGCCGTTGCACTAAAGGAAGCGATGATTGAACTGGAAGTCGCTATTGATGGCGGAAAAGACAGTTTGTCCATGGCTGCTCAATCAGGTGGTGAAACTGTGAAGTGTCCGGGGAACCTCGTCATCAGTGCTTATGTTACTTGTCCGGATATCACCAAAACAGTCACTCCAGACTTGAAGGTTAGCTATTATCTCTTGACTCTTTCGTTGGCATTGCTTGGACACTCCGAACTGTTCTGGAATTTGATTTTATTCACTGCAAGCTTATGAAATAGTGAATAGGAGCTGATGGCTTCGATCTGATACGTACCAGCCATTCTATACATAATAGTTTAAAGAAATTCAATGCTTATGTAGGAATTTCTTCTACAGAATTAGCTTGGTTTTGATGTCCCTACCTTTTCTTGGATCATCCTGAGAGTGAGTGTTGTGCACTTTAGCTTGGGGACAAGGGTGTTCTGCTGCACATTGATATCGGCAAAGGAAAGCGACGGATGGGAGGATCCTGCTTAGCACAGGTTTACGACCAGGTAATGTCTGATAACTGAACTGTGGTATTTTACTATACATGTATTAGTTTCTGTTCATTTCCTGAAGACTGAAAATTGGACTGGGGTTTCGCTTTGTGTTAACCAATCTTTTCATGGTGACTGCAGATTGGCGATGCATCTCCGGATATAGATGATGTTCCCTATCTGGGAAAGGTCTTCAATGCCGTACAGGTTAGTATATTGCTGCAAGATGTGAATTCGCCGATAGGCCTTGTGATCATAATATCTTACTTCCATACCGTTCTGTTCTTGTTCGATATTTCTTATCTTGCAGTTATCCTTGAGACTTAAGTCTTTTGTTGGTTCATCAAATTGACAGAGTTTGATCGATAAGCGAGCAATATCCGCCGGTCACGACATCAGCGATGGTGGTATCGTCGTTGCCTTGCTAGAGATGGCGTTTGCTGGGAATTGTGGAATAACTGCGGATTTGCCATCTTCAACGGACCAGAGTACTCTGAATACTCATATTTCCACGTTGTTTGCGGAGGAGCTAGGTCTTCTCATTGAGGTTTGTGTTATATATTTGTAACCTCATTTCCAAATGATTCGAGAATCTAAGCGATGGTGTCTATGCTTGAATGAGGCTATGAGGTAAGAGATTTGGTTGAGAAATTTTGTGCTAACCTCAGAATTTCCCTGCAGGTTGATCAATCCAAACAAGAAGCTGTTATTGCCGAATTACTGGCAGCCGGAGTACAGTGCAACGTGGTCGGCCGTGTAACGTCCAACGCACGAGTTAGCATAGCTGTGAATGGGGAGGAGGTTGTGTCCGAGACTACTGCCTCTCTGCGTGATCAGTGGGAATCGACCAGTTTTTTGTTGGAGAAGTTGCAATGTCTCGAGTCTTGTGTAGAAGCTGAACAAGAAGGACTAAAACATAGAGAAACCCCAGCTTGGAAGCTCTCCTTCACACCTTCAAGAACTTCAGATGATTTACTGAATAGACCAACCAAACCCAAAGTAGCTATTATCAGAGAGGAAGGAAGTAATGGAGACCGGGAGATGTCAGCCATGGTTCTTGCGGCTGGCTTTGAGCCTTGGGATGTTGCAATGTCAGACTTGCTTCAAGGGCGTGCCTCTCTGAAGGATTACACAGGGGTCGTCTTTGTTGGAGGGTTCAGTTATGCCGACGTTCTAGATTCTGCTAAAGGCTGGGCTGGCACAATCCGGTTCAACAATTCTCTACTTGAACAGGTGAAGTTCTCTTCAATTATTTGTGTACACCCGTCATGCTTTTGGTTTTGTATGCCTTCCCGGATCTCATTCTGGAAATCGAAATTCTGATTCTTAGCGTTTATCTAATTCAGTATTTCGAAAAATTAAGTCCCTTTTGGAAGTTAATGCCAATACGCGATTATGGTATCTTTCAAAACGTATTTCTATTGTAAAAAAAGTGTAGGTTACGAGTTTTTCTTCCTTCAAGCTTCCCAAATGATTTATTTCCCTTCCTATAGCAGCAGCCATTTGTGGCCATTATATTATTATTAGTAATATATAATATATTATATATATATATATAATATATATATATATATATATATATATATATATATATATGTGTTTACATATATATAGTTAGTTTTAGCTCCAGAAGAGAAAACTGAGTCACGAGCTTCTTGGTGAGCTGTAATAAACAATATTATGAATCCAGACTCTTTTGAACTGAGAAAGTCACAGCTGCCAAAGCCGTTCCATAAAACTCAACTTTAATTATTTGGTAATAATTAAACTAATATTATAATACTGATAAACTATAAACATCAGTGTGATATATCAATGTTGTCGAGACCTGGTCAATGGTCAGGTAGCTTGGCTACGTATGTGTATACGGTCAGTATACTGCCGTTTAATACCACTAGTTCGTACCTCTTCAAGGTTAAGGTTGTACCTCTTAAAGGTTGAGGTTCTGAGGAGTCGCGTTGCTTCTCAGTCAGAATTACGTATCATCACTCTGATCCTTAGGCTATTCAGAAGTAATGTGATTTTGAGCCTGAGGTACGTAGGCAGCTTCATCTCTTATCGAGAGATGGAGTCCGAGTGAAAACGTACTGTCACGTTATCAGCACTGCTCGCCGCAGAGCGAAAAGAGAAGTTTTGAACGAAATTTAAAAACAAGGAGCGTTGATGGCCTTACAAACAGAATCTGTCTATCCAAGAATACCTGCAGAACCAGGTTTCAAACCATTGGAAGAGGACGGGACAAATTACATAATGTAGATGACGAATATGCGTCAATACCTTTCTAGTAAAGGCTTAGAGGGTATAACAACTCGCCCACCAACACCGGCTGAAGTAGAAAGACGGAGGAAGGCAAAGGAAGAAGATCCCACATTGATTTTTGGAAAGTTCGAAGCAGATTATGATCGAATGCAGAAAGACACAGCTACCTTAGCAATCCGTCTAAGACTCAAAGACGATCTAGCCCTTCAAATGTATCATCATGATACACCTTGTGACCTCTGGGAAGAGATTCAATCCCGTTTTGAAGCCATGCGTGAAATTACATATCCTGAAACATGGCAAGCATGGTTAAGTCTTCGTCATATGGATTTTGACCTACTTGATGATTATAAAGCAGCGCTATTTAAACTGACAGCAAAGCTAGCATATTGTAAGAGGCCAGTAACAGAAGAAGACATAATATTCAAGACATTATCGACAATGGGACCCGAAAGGATGGGACTTCGAGAGTCATTGCTAGCAAGAGAATATAAGAACTCAAGAGACCTATTCATTTACCTGGCTGAGAATGAGAAATTCAACAATGTTGCAAAAGAATTGGCAAAACAAAGACCTGCTGGGACTATAGCGACCCCAGAATTGAATTACACAAGAGAAAAGCAACAGGATCCAAACAGAAGAAGAAAATCGTGGAAACGACAAGAGAAGAGGGCTCGGAGATCCGCGACCCCTGGTAAGAAAGATGAGGATAATATAAGGAAGAATAAATCAAAAACCTTTGGGAAGTGTTTTAGATGTGGCAAGAAACGTCACTTCGCACGAGATTGTCGAACACCAAAGGACGTTGTTGATAAATACCGAAGAGAAAATAATTTGTCACCCTGGAGAGGCACTAAGAAAATCAGTAATGACAAGAACAAAAATCAAAAGCAACGTACTGAAAACGAAGATGAATATAATTATTTGGACCAGGTTCGCGTTGAGGAGACAAATGCAGTATTTGAACAGCAACAGCGGACAAATAGATCAATGATGCTACTTGATTCAGGAGCGACAATTACAGTCGTCAAAAGTGCCAAATACTTCACGAAGATGCAGCGTGAAAACTATAAGATAGCCTCGATGAGTGGTTTAAATCTCATTGTACGTGGATCAGGACCAGCTACGTTTATTTTACCTGGAGGCACTCGCATTTATGCTGAAAGAGCTCTTCTTATTCCGACGGCAAGAAGACAAGTTTTATGCGAGAATGATGTGTTTAACAGTGGCTATGAGATCAACACACACATATTCACGACAGGGGAAAGGTTCAAGACCCTTACGAACGAACATGGAAATTGTGCAGAGAAGTTTTATTATACTGACAATGGCCTTATCGAATTTGAAATAGCAACCAACGAGTTTATTGCACTTACAGGAGAGATCACTGATGATGGCAGACTTTGGCACGACCGCCTGGGTCATCCCTCAACGAGAATGCTGCAAAATATATTAAAATCGACAGCGGGAAACATCAAAATTTCATCAAGGCTACCCGAGTCATGCCTGGCATGCTCTCGGGGCAAACTCATACTACGTCCAGCAAAAGAAATAAAAGATAAAGAGCTCAAACCTTTCCTCAATCGCATTCAGGTTGACATATGTGGCCCGATATCACCACCATCAGGACCATTTAGGTACTTTATGGTGATGATAGACTCCACCTCAAGGTGGAGTGAGGTCAACCTGTTGTCAAC
Organism: Neckera pumila; assembly: GCA_963969595.1. Classification (NCBI taxonomy): domain Eukaryota; kingdom Viridiplantae; phylum Streptophyta; class Bryopsida; order Hypnales; family Neckeraceae; genus Neckera; species Neckera pumila. Next base: position 20,572,103 of record OZ018416.1, on the reverse strand, counting down.
AAGGAATCACGCTTTCGCGAAGATGTTGATACAGTTAATCAGGATGCAAGTTAGATTTCCAGATAATAGTGTCAGGGACATTCGAGTTGATGGGGCAGGTGAGTTTACGTCTAAAACATTCCAAAATTACTGCACAGCACAAGGTATAACACTTGAAGTAGCACTACCAGAAGTCCATTTTCAGAATGGACTCGCCGAAAGCTTAATTCGGAGAATACAATGGATAGCTCGTCCTCTGCTACTCAAGTCCAACTTACCTTTAACGGCCTGGGGCCACGCAGTAATGCATGCTGCTGATCTCATTAGATACCGCCCATCTGCAGGAAATAAGATGAGTCCACATCAGTTAGCGACGGGAAATGCACCGGATATAAAACATTTAAGGAAATTCAGATGTTCTGTTGAGGTGCCGCTTGACCCCACGAAAAGGAAAAAGTTCGGACCTCAGAGGAAGCAGAGTATCTACGTTGGGAACGTAGGTAATTCCCTGATAAAGTATATAGAACCAAAAACTGGAGACCTATTTAGGGCAAGGTTTCTAGACTGCCATTTTGATGAACAACATTTTCCATTCATGGAAATCAAAGAACAGCTGCCTGCCACGGTTTTAGACATTAATTGGCATACAGCGACAATTGACGACAGCCCAGATTATCGCTGCGATGGGGAAGTGCAACGAATACTGAGGCTGCGAGAACTTGCTCGCAAGCTACCTGGTGCTTTTGCTGACACACCTGATATTGTAAAAACCCCCTACACCCAAGTCCAATACACTCCAGCACGAATACTACCAGATAATACACCGGCGAACGTCTCTCAAATTCGACGAAAAAGAGGACGTCCTTTAGGGTCTAAAAATAAGCCAAAGAATTTAGGGAGAGCACCACATATTACTGGGGGGGCATTGCCGGAGACAGGGGGAGTAATACAAGGTCCAAGGGGAGTAGCAACTAACCAGCCTAGCTTCGAAGAAGCAACGGATGTAGCACTCACTGATCACGTCTGGGATAGACGAACCATTTGTAAGAATGAAGCCTTGATGGTGCACACCGTCAATGCTATTTTAGAAAACCCTGACATACCAAAAACGGTCCCACAAGCAAAGAGATCAGTAGAATGGCCGCACTGGAAACGTGCAATGCAAGATGAGATGAATTCAATGAAAGAAAGACAAGTCTTTGGGGTGCCGCAGCCTAAGACACTTGATATGAAACCCATTCGTTCTAAATGGGTTTTTGCAAAGAAAAGAGACTCTGAAGGAAAGATAATCCGCTATAAAGCATGCTTAGTTGCGAAGGGCTTTACTCAACAGTTTGGAATTGACTATGATTTCACCTACAGCCCAGTAATGGATTCAATTACATTCAGATTCCTAATAGCTCTGGCTGTGCAGGAAAGACTCTCATTTAGACTGTTAGATATTGTCACAGCCTACCTGTATGGCAGGATGGACAAAGAAATGTATATGGAGCTCCCCGAAGGGGTAGAATCCATCAACTCGACAAAAGAGAGCTCAATGCAGGATATGGGCAACTCGGGACAGTCCCAGAGAGCAAAAGCAGAGCTAGTCGACAAGAAAACGCAGGATTTGGGAAAGGGCCATAAACGTGTGACGTTTGCCCCCTCCTCAGATCCTACCAATCTTGAAAATCTGAATATCATCTCTAGGAAGAGAAAGAGAAAACTGGGTCAAGTTGTAAGGATCCAGAAAGCCATTTATGGCTTGAAACAGTCTGGACGACTATGGTACCAGAATTTAACGGATTATCTGATCCAACAGGGTTTTAAAGCAAATAAATACACACCTTGTGTATTTGTGAACCGCAGAGGAAAGCATCTTGTGCTGATCGCAATTTATGTCGATGACTTAAATATCTTCGGCACTCGGGCAACAGTCGAGAAAACTGTTGACCTGATGAAACACAAGTACAAAGTCAAGGACTATGGACGAACTCCAAGATGCTTAGGCGTGGAACTAGAGCATTTTGAGGACGGCTCTGTATTCTTGCATATGACTTCATATACAAGTAGACTTCTCGAGAAATTCGCGATGTCAGAGGCTCATCCAGTCTCCACACCTTTAATGGTCAGAACCCTAAAAACGGATCAAGACGAGTATGGTCCGTTGCGAGAGAATGAAGAGATACTCTCATCGGAGTACCCATATATTACCGCTGTAATGTCAATGTCTTGGTTATCGCTAAATGTAAGACCAGACCTGAAGTTCTCAACTCATTTATTGTCAAGACATAGCACGGAACCGACTAAACGACACTGGCGCGGAGTAAAACATATGCTACGTTACTTGAACGGGACCAGAGACTACGGCATTCTTTTTGAAAGAAATTTCCAACCGATTAAAGGTTATGCAGATGCCGGGTACCTGTCGGCTCCTGAAAAAGGAAGGTCGCAGTCCGGCTACGTTTTTACTATGGCTGATTCAGCGATCTCCTGGAGTTCGAAGCTACAACCCACAGTCGCAACATCTTCAAATCATGCTGAATTGATCGCCTTATTTGACACCACCAAGGAAGCTGTTTGGCTGCGAAATATGTCATCAAGCCTAAAAACGTTAGCAAACCTCGAGATTGATATAAAACCTATGAAGATCTTCGAGGATAATGACGCCTGCCGGCACCAGATGTCAGAAGGTTTCATTAAATCCAACAATACGAAGCATTTGACACCGAAAATCTTCTATGCTGCTGAGCAAACAAAAATCGGCACCATATCCATCGAGAAGATTACCTCTGCCGAGAACATCGCTGATTTGTTTACAAAAATGTTACCACCATCTTCCCACCACAAACATATGTTGTCAATGAAGATGCGATCGTTAGCACAAGTCCGAAAGGAAAAGACACAACTTAGTTCATAACGACTAGTGACAGGATTTTGAAAAACTACGATACTTTGCGATTAGGTCAAACAGAACCGGTTTTCTGGCATCCCACCTCCGCCAAGAGGGGGAGTGTCGAGACCTGGTCAATGGTCAGGTAGCTTGGCTACGTATGCGTATACGGTCAGTATACTGCCGTTTAATACCACTAGTTCGTACCTCTTCAAGGTTAAGGTTGTACCTCTTAAAGGTTGAGGTTCTGAGGAGTCGCGTTGCTTCTCAGCCAGAACTACGTATCATCACTCTGATCCTTAGGCTATTAAGAGATAATGTGATTTTGAGCTTGAGGTACGTAGGCAGCTTCATCTCTTATCGAGAGATGGAGTCCGAGTGAAAACGTACTGTCAAGTGTGTAAATATTATATATAATAAAATATTAAATATAAAGATAATATATATTATAAAATAGTTAATTTAATAATAAACTAATATCAATATTAAATATTTAAATTAATATTAAATAAAAATCTAATTAATAATCTATAAAATAATTATAAATAACACACATTATTAACGTTAATAATATAACATTAACATACAATTAATATATTTAATTATTTATATGTAAACTGTTATAACACATAATATTATTAACACACATAATAACAGTATGTGTTTAATATGATACTATAACACTATAAATATACACAATTAATATATATAACTTATATAAGTAACTTATATATATATAACATATAACATATATAACTATAAGTAACTGTGTTATATATAACTTATTTTAACTATATATTAACGTATATATATTATTTATTAACTTATATAATATAATAGTATTATATAGTATTATATAAATTGTATGTGTGATAATAACGTTAATGTGTTATAATAGGATTTTTTGTTATATTGTTATTATTTAATATTAATAATTAATTGATTAATATTAATATAATTATTATTAATCTTTAATGTAGTTATTATATGTGTCGTTATTTATAATCTAATTATAATTAATATAATTTAATAATTAGTGTGTTATATATTAATTATTATATATATATAATATATATATTAATCATGTATATACATTTATACATGTATTATATATATATATATATATATATATATATATATATATATATATATATATATATATATATATATATATATATATATATATATATATATATATATATATATATATATATATATATATATATATATATATATATATATATATATATATATATATATATATGTTTATATATATAAACATAATACATATATATAATATATATTAATAATATATGTTTGTATATTATGTTTATAATATGTATATTATATATATATTATATATAATATATATAAATAAATATATTTATTTATAATATATATATGTTATATTATTTAATGTATATATGTTAATTATGTATAATATTAATATATTATATATTATAATATTTATTATTAATATATGTATATATGTAATTTACATAAATTATATATCAATATTAAATAATATGAATATATCATAATACATATATATATCATAAATATTATTATTATATATATATATTTATATTAATATGTATATTATATATCAATATACATATATAAATATATTAATATATTAATATTAATATTTTGATACATATCTAATATATATTTATGTAAATTTATATATTTGATATAAATTAATATATATATTTCTATAATATTTATATATAAATATTTATATGTGATAGTGAGGGCTATTGCTGCGAAATTACCGGAGGCCAAAATGGATCAACTCAGACAATTGGTCATCATTGGATACGTATCAAAGAGTGTAGTTGAATTTTTACGTAAAATGGTTTCATTACCTACAAAAGATAAGACAATTTTTTCTTTTGTCCACGAATGAACACTCGGCCTATAGAGAGCGTTTTGAGGGTACAATTTTCCATCTGTGGGATTCCTGGGTACGTGTTTTATAATTGGTTTATGTTTGCTTAGTGATTCTTGTGGTACAAAGCTATGTATGTCTTTGCAATTGGTGGAGAATTCCTGGAGGGGTTTGATGAAGTACAAACGTGGTGAATTGGGCACTACACTAGCTTGTTAGCGTACTAATCACGAAGGGTCTACTTAGCGTTGTGGAGACGCTATCTATAATCTGTTTGACGATATTAGGTCTTGAACGATTTCTTACTCGCTATTTTACTGTAATGTGTCGCTGTTTTGAGATTAGAAGCGGTTATGACGATGGATTGTATTTTCAGGAATGGAGCACTGAAGGATTGACGTCGTTGGATGGAGGCCAGTATGGGTATTTCACAAGTAAGCTGCGTGCTTCTTTTGTCCATCTTTGGATCTTTTGTTTCGAGGTTTAAACCCTAATTGGGGACTCGTGCTTTTGTAGCAGGTTTGAGTAGGTTAGATGGAGATCTTCTTTTGTCCAATTTTGTTTTATTTTTGACTAATACGTCAAATTTTCTTCACTATGAGCGGGGAGGCGTGGAGTCATGGAGTCAGTGAGGTTTCAGTGAGGTTTGCAGTGGAGGTTGTTGATGTGAGATACGTGTACCCAAATCACCATGGTATGACATGCTTCAATATCACGCTACATGAAGTTATTCTATGTATAGTGATTCAAGATTTAGAGGCAAGCTTGAACTCAAGGGTACGTTTGAACAGTTAAAGGAGCTAGTTAATGCATGAGAAGTGAGATCAAGGGTCCCCGCCCTGAATGCTTTGTAGCCACTTCACATTGAATCTCCTGTGTGAAAAATTGTGCATTACCGCAGGTACATGGTCCCACACCAATCGTGAAAACAAGGAGGTACGTTAATGCACATTTTCCACACAGGGGATACTAGAAGACTGCTGGGCAGGCCGTGCAGTTTGAAATTTAAGCTTAAGCAGGTTTAGGGTTGAACGAACCTGCGAGTGCGCATCAGGCAAGCGATTAGTTGGAGGCTGCAGCATCTCCTGAAGCAGACAGCCGTGATCCGGATCCCCAACCTCGTACGCCGACGAATTCAAGTCGCCAATGAACGTGCCGCTCAGGTTATGCTCCACGCTTGCCTCCATGAGTCCATTCGAAGGGAGTTCCCCCAAGCCAGGGAAGCAGGCGGATGCATCCAGCCGGTCCATCACGCCTCCGAAGTTGAGCATCATGTTGGGCGTCACGTCGCTGCCGCTCCTGCTGAACGTCGTTTCCTGTGTCGTCCCATGGAAACTGTATGGCGAGGAGTCGTCGTACCCCATGGGACGTTGCAGTTGTTGGCTGTTGTATTGTTGCATCGTGAATGTCGACCGCGCTCGCTCTGTTATTAACGGCGCGTTGAATGCCTGAATGCATTCGCAAAATTCCCCGTGCGCGCATGACGAGAGGTGAGATTATATTATGGTCACTTAAGTTGCTGTATATTCGGAAAATTCTACTCATTTGAAGTTTGACAGGCCGTCTCGACTAGGAACGGGTTATATTTGAGACGCTCGATCGTTGGAACTGGATGGCAGTCATTTTTGAAATCTCATATCTACGATGATCTATATGAGATCGAGCTCTACGTTTTCAGAAGGGGCTCTGATGTTAGAGCTCTCGCTCCATTTTAACGACACCGACGATTAGTTGATTTAATGAGTGCTTAGTTTCAAAATGAATCTGTTGTACATTTGTACACTGATGGACAACTGTAGCACATCAAAATCTGGAGGGTACAGACGCACAGAGGGTTGAAGTATGGACGCACGGTATCGGTGTTGTCGACGTCCTTGATGCTATCCGGGGAGGAGGTCGATGATTTTGAGAGGCTTGAGGAACTTGATCTCTCGCTGTTGCGTACATGACTCCCGGCTCCTACTTGTTTACGACTTTCACAATCTGGTTGAGGCTGCAAGGAATTCGAAGATCAATTCACGAGCACACATCAGTTACTACTCAGATCAATGCTGAACCTCGTCAAACTATTTGTTATGATAACATATATAAGTAATGACCGAACCTGAGAACCGCCGTTGATGAGAGATCCCCACATCGGAGAATTCTAATTCTAATGCAATCTTAAATTTAAATCGTACTAAAGTCAGTAGTTTGACTCTTTCCATACTCTTCAAAATGAAGCCTAGCACAGCTCTTGTTTGGTCTCGTACTCAGAATCGAAGATGTGGTTTATAATTGTCGACTGTTCATTGCTCCAATGCGGGCCTAAATACTCTCCCTTGACAGATGAGTCAAAACAGTACCAGGTGAACCAGGAGGTAAACGGGGATGTAAACTCCTCTTGATTTCTACAACAGAAGTTAGATCGTCGTATTAGATAAAATGCCACAATTTCGGCACTCCGAAACACGCCGATTTAACTATTATGACCTTCTACTTTGCTCCTTTAGCTAGTGTGACTGGCATATTGCTCGAGGACAGATCGATGAACTGCTGGATTGTTGCTCAATCGACGAAGTCCTAAAAGGAAATCCAGTGAATTTCTTTGTGTCCTCCGAATACCAGATACACCATCACTAGGTGATGCTCAACGACTTTTCAAGCAATCGAAATCTAGAAGGGAAGCGCAGCACCTGGCTGGGTTTGTCTTCATATCTATGCAGGGAGAGGGCAGCTTCCTTCAGTCCTAGATAACAAATCTGCAAGTGCCAAAACTACAGTAGCGCAGCTTACTTAATCGATCGCTCGCTGTGACTCCTTAAATTAAAACTTCGGAATCTTCAATAAAACTGCAAGAACTTCCCAATTCTTTACACTATACCTTACATATATCACGTCTTGCCCACGATTTCTTCCTAGCTCAAGTTCCAGGGGGCAGAGTCAGCCAGCAGAGAGAAACTCTTAGGCCTTAGCTCTCTCAAGTTCAGATCGGAGGTTGAGCTCCGCCCGGGGGGAGCTTGGCGCAGATGATGGAAGTCAAAAAGCAGGCAAATGTTTCACAGATTCAGCTGGAGCCAAGCAGCATGCACTTGAGTGCCTGTTTGCAGGATCCCCATGAGGGCGTGGACAACCAGACCCGGGATGCTGATAATGCCAAGTAAGCTCGCTTGCTCTCATGTTTTCCATGTTTCTGAATCCCTAGAAGTATGTTCGCAGTTGATGTTAAAGAGTATTGTTACTAGGGTCTTAGCAACAAAATTAGACCTATTTTTGGATCGGATTCACATTCCAAACATCACCTCTAACACCACAAATGCAAACATACCTTTAAAGTGGGTACCCCCCCAAACCGCCACTTTTACTTCTATACCTAGTTACTATTATTAGATTGGTAAAATTTTCAAATTTTTCTTGTTGGCACTTGAAAGGAGGTTCCAAGGACATGACATTTGGATATTGTATGCAAAAGTTATGAAGGAACAAAGTTTGGTTCTAAAGCAATTTCTTCTACATAGGTATATAATTGAATTTGGAGATGTACACATAGTGAAGATGGTGGTTCAGGGTCAATGGCGCATTTGGGGGTGCCCACTAAGTCAAATTTTCAAATTTTCTTGTTGGCAAATAAAGGAGGTTCCAACACACCAAATAATGCAACATTTGGATATTGTATGCAAAAGTTATGAAGGGGTCAAAGTTGTTTTTGGTAGATGTTCTAAAAGCATTTCTTTGGCATAAGTACATATTGATTTGGACATGTATATATAGTGATGATGGCGGTTTTTGGCAGGGTACAATTTGGGGTGCAATGTTGGGTGTGCCCACCTTAAGTGTTGTGAAGTCCATCTTTTTTGGATGATGAATAGAGTGCTTCAAGCTTAGTTTTGTCCAAATATCTTTTCATCCTTCTACAACCATTCTTTAATTTTTAAAAGATGGCCTTTCCTTATCACTAATTTGAGAAATTGAAGGGAATAATACATCCATAGAAAGATATAAGTAAGAAGTGTGCTCAAATCAAGAAAAAAAGATTCACTTAGGCATTGAAGGTTTAATTGAAGGTCATGATCAAGACTTGCCAAAATTTTATAATCTAAGGTATATTTGAACTTGGTCTTGAAAGTGGTATTAGACATATCCATTAAGTAGTAGTGAGTTTTATAGAGAATTTGATGTAGAGATCCATTTTCCGTGGGTTGACTAAGTTGAATATTTACTCCAAAGCATCAAGAGATGACAAGGTCCAAAAAGACTTATCCAAATTAGGAAAAGTAGCCATATACATCAAAGATTGACTTTATATAGGTTGGTTAGTTCTTGAGCAAAGTTTGTATAGTTAAATAATATCTCTATTAGCAATGTGGATCTAGTCCAAAAGTGCACATCCTACCAACATCATTCTTAATAAAAAACAAGAATAGAGTATATATTTACAATGTTGAAATTGACATGAGGGATATCTCTATAGTCATTTGAATTGGGGGAGTTTGTCTTGTATAAATATATATACCCCAATTTTTTTTCCCAAGTTGATGTGAAATGAACATGTAATATCCATGTGTGGCATATATATATAGCTAAAAAATTGCTCTCAGGTTGATGTGAAATGAACATGTAACATCTATGTGTGGCAGGAAGTGGATGATGGAGAAACTCGTGTTTTCATGGACATATAGATGGCCCGTTGTACACAACAAGAAATATGCCATTCAATCGCGCTCATGTGTGGCTACAGGGGTTCACAAATGTGAGTTTATAATAGATGGAGGGGATACACAAACCATGGATGAGACACAATTTTGATACTACCACTACCGTGACACTTTGGCTATCCGTGAGGAGGTTTGCAAGGAATTTTCTACTACAACATATGTCACGGGTGAAGATAGTTACTACACTGATGATACCATGGTAGAGCTGGCAGAGGTTGTTAGAGAGTATGAGCAACAAACTATTGGAGTACAACCTTTAATCCTTTAGAGTAACAAAGGTGCTATAACTTTCTTCTTATCTTGTGGTAAGCTAATTGCAAGTACCAAGGGTCAAAGATTAACAAGGATAACAATTTTAGACAATACTTCCATGTGCCGGCAAATTTGGTTAGAGACATTAATAAACAAAGCATTTGTCTTTTCACATTTAGGAGTGACTAATTGATAAAAGAAAAAGTGGAAACTATACCCACACGATTTTAAGAAGCAGCTCATGTCTCAAGGAGTTGTATTGACTTAAGAACTTGTGTGAAATAGAACATATTGATTTTCAACACCAAGCTCATGAGCATGAGACTTACCTTGCATTGTGTCAAGGTAAAAACATACTAATTATGAACTACAATCCAATTTGGAGCTATACTTTTGGATCCATTTCAATTTTGTTGCATTCTAGTGTAGTTTTTATTGCATTGAGTGTGCAATTGGGACTCAAAAGTTTTGAAATTGGGGATGAAAGAGTTGGAATTACAGTAGAAAGTCACCATTCAATGAGCTCACCTATGTGGCTTCTACACATGGTGAAAGTTTTATTCATTGTTTTACTATACAAAAAGGGGTGCTTTTTGGATTTCCATAAGAACCGTATAGGGAAGTAAGAGAGCCACATTAGAATCCATAAGGACAAGATAGTCTTCCCCCTAGGGACCACAATGGAAAGCTATATTTTCTTGCTTTGCCCACCTACATTGTATAATTTTTTTTTCAAAAATGAGCTTGATAGAAGTACATGTGAAATAAACCCAGATTTGTCATTCTTTTGCAAAACAAAATTTGTAAATCCAATAACTGTATCTATGCGCAGTGACCAAACAGTCCACAATATGGGTTTCTCCCTTAATGATAACGATTGATAGCATTACAAAACTGCAAGATTGACAGCATCACAGCATGCCGACATAATTGAATCCGGCTGCACTGACTTCATCTACGAGTGCTTACAACAAAGAGGTCAGGGTCAGCAAAGTAATTGGTCTTCGACATCAAATTTGCTCCTATTCTCCTTCCTTCTCAAGTTGAGACACCAAATGTCAAGCTACCAGAGGTTCTGGTAATTGAAACCATAAGCTTGGGCAACTAATGGCAATCACTATAGTACTGACCCCAAACTTCATGAGCAGAGTAAATACCACTAAAGGTTTAGGTTGGAAAACAGTCATTGGGCTCACTAGATGCGACGATGAATGCGTTGCAAGAGGTGCCGAAAACAATGCCGATCTTGCTTCACCGTTTTCTCTTGAATTTGTTGAAGCTCCTCAATGATCGTCTCAAAGTCAGGTCGTTTCACTGCAATCTCCGTCCAGCACCTGGTGATCAGCTCTTGCATGCCATCCGGGTAATGAGTCTTGCATGATTCTTCAACCATTTTTCTTGTGTAAAGGTTGAAGACTCGTTACATAAAGTGTCCAATCACTGAACACATTTCGCATTGCTGAGCCATTCGAAACTTACGGTGTGCAGTCAATACACAACATAGTGAATCACCAAAGTGAAAAGGTTTAGGAATAGTTCGAACAGCAATTGCGAATGTTCGGGCAGCCATAGCTTGGACAGCCATTGTTCGGAAGGGCCGTCGGTTTCCAGAGCTTCTGTAAGGCGTCCACGTCGTCGTTGTGGACGGCCCAGAGGACTTGCGCCAGGAATCGACCCTTCGATTCTGCCATCTCGAGGGGATCCCAGGAACCCTAAAAACCTGAATTCCGCAAACTCTGTCTTGATTGGTCGAAATCCAACCCTCACAATACAGAAATTTGAGAAACTTGCGGGCGATTCTCCGGTTGTGGGATTTTAATGTGTGACGGAAACTATATCCCCGATAGCTCGAGAGAATCCCTAAACCCACCACGCAAATTGCTCACCCGTGTCTTCTTGTCCGATCAAAATTCAACCTCCACATACAGAAATTCTTGGGCGGATTCTCCTGTTGCGGGATTTTGATGTGTGACGAAAATGAAAAACCCGCTCGCAATTGCGGAAATTGTGAAGATTTGGTGGCCTGGGTCGTGAGGGCGCCAGTTGAATATACTGAATTGCTGCTCAATCCGACTGATTCTACTGTAGATTTAGCCTACCGACACACGAAGTCTTCGTGTCGACGTAGTAGGTTTCGGACGTAAACCTAATTCTGCACTCTACGAAACTACCCCAATTTTGACCCTTTTCACACGGTAACAGCACCTAAGTTAGTAGCTTAATTAAGTCCTCAAACTTAAAGACTACTTTTGAAAGTTTGTGATGAATAATTTGAAACCTTTCTAAATATCTATATATTTGAATCACGTATAACATTCTATTTACTTTCTATTAACATATTACATAATTTTTTAAAGTTTCTTCAATGAATATTATTAATTGGATAGAATACACTTTTTACAACATTTGTTGTCCAACTAGTGAATAGTTGAGCACTTAGGAGTTAAATTATCTAAGTTTTTTTTACTCTTATTTATAAATTCCAAAATTTTTTAGCATGCATATTTGGGACACCATATGAATCAACTATAAAGTTTTCAAAGTACTAAAAATTGATTTAAGGTAAAACTGATTCCTAGTACCACTTGTTTGTATTGAATTGGGATTTTCATTGTAGAGTTTGGTTTTACCTAAATCCTATTCCTACACAATGAAAATGAAATTTGAATGTAGAGGGTAGAATTGTTTTTTTGGTTCCTGAAAGAGCTTGCATTTCCTGCGTTGATCATAATTGTTTTTACAAGTTTATTGCTAGAATTGTAGAAAATGGATGAAGTAAGTTTGTTGAATTTTTAATATTTTTCGAATTCTTCAATGTAATGACTTGCTTGGTCACTTCAGTAACCTTCATGCACCCTACTCATCACATTAAGCCTCCACTTATCCACTTAGCTATTGATGATGCACTGTTGGGTGCAAAATCTTCCACACCATCTATTGAAGAAGAGCCAAGGCAGTGACAGTGCATGCTACTGAATGTTATATTCCCATTTATTTCTTACATTCAGTTTACATTCATTTTCATTCAAGTTATAATCGATCTCATGAGGATTGACCTCATTCGAGACAAAGGTGACCTATTTGCAGTCCTGCAAACCGTTGCCACAAGACTCCTACTTGGGCAGAAAGAGACGTTCACGAAATACTGTTACTCAACCTTACGACTCTCAAATGGACTCAAGACAGATGTCTAACTGACTATTGGATGACCCACAGCAATGGATGACCTACATCCGGCATCTGATTCATGATGAAGCAAGAAACTGCCAGCAGTGCCAAGTAACGGATCGATAGTGACCGATAACTCCTCCTCTCCCCCACAGCACAGGTGTTAAACTGGGTACCGTTGTAATAGAGATTCTCTTGGACTTCATGTTTGCGTCATCGTGTGACAATGTAAGCTTAGTGCAGTGAACTCTCTCTATGAGTGATGTGTGTACTCTGTGACCGGTATGTTGCAGAGATATAAACACATATTATATTTATATGTATACATATAAATACATATATACATATGTATACATATATACATATATAATATATACATATATTAACATATATACATATGTACATATGTACATATAATATTTAAATATAAATTATGTAATATTAGACCGCGCGGATTAAATAAATACATATCAAATATATTATATATATATAAATATATATATTATATATATATATATTATAATATCAGATATATAAATATATATCTGATTTTAATATCATATTAATAAAATATATATAAATATAAATATGTATATAAATATATTTATGTATTATATATAAATAAATATAAATTTTATTTAGTATTAAATAATTTAATATATATGTATCACATATTTATATATAACATATATATATATATACATATATATTATGTTATATATATAGTTATATATATAGTTATATATATAGTTATATATATAGTTATATTATTAATATATATTATAATGTATATTATTAATATACATATAATAATATATATAAATTATTATGATATGTTATAAATAATTTAGTGTTATTATATAATAGTTATATAACATATATATGTTATAGTTATAACATATATATGTTATAGTTATAACATATATAGTTATTATAATGTATACATAATATAACTATAATATTATAATATATTATTATATATAATAACATATGTGTTATGTTATATATTATTCAATTTATAATAGTATATTATATGTTATGTTCGAAAATCTAATGAACTGTGAGTATGTGCACCATTTTTCGTGAGGTATTGGTATACCAAAGCTAGCAAAACCACTGCTAACACGGCGTGAGACGAGATTGAGGGTTTTGAAGGCTCTTTAGGAGGATCCACCCACATGCATCGTAACATGATCTCCAAATGGAGTACACAAGCCTTCGACGCCCGCCGTCTATCCAATCATTTAGTGATGCTTGGACTGCATTCATCCCTTGTAGGTCGGAATCCAAAAGGGGCAAAAAATCTAGAATTAATTAATATTCACGCCGGAGGTCCACAATCCAAGAAACCTTTGCACTGCCTACGATTGCCCTCAAATGACAGTGTCCTATTAGATGCTTCACACATCAGCCAAGCCTCCATCACGTTCTCCGGACAAATTTGAATAAAATTTCGCAAAGTCCATGCTAAAGAAACTTTCCATGGCCTCTAGTGCACAATATCCCGCACCCCACTGGCGTCGTCTCCGAGACTAGCAATGGCAAATTTGAGTGCTAGGGCAACAAATTGCATGCACACACACTACAATTACTCAAGGGCGAGAGATGAACGTAATGCAAGAGTCAATCAAAAACATCTTTGCTTGCTCAGTCTGAAACAATATCGACGCCCACCCACGGCCATACTCGATCGGAACCCTTTTAATTTCTCCAACTCTATATTTGTCTACAGACAGTGCTTGTGGAAATTCATACTCGCTTCGCACAACTGAAAACAGAAAAGTGGGTGAAGCTCCAGGCCGAAAGGAGCAAAAAATGGAACATGCAAACGTTTGCAAAAGCTCCAGAAGAAAAAACTAAGTCACAAGCTTCCTGGAGCTGTGGGTGGCTTTGTACTGTACACTACAAGGTCGATTTTCAAACTATACACTCAAATTTATATTCAATTGTAGCAAACCCTAATTAGAACTAGTGCCAAAGGGTGCTTATGACATATCAATCTTTAAAGAATAATTACAAGGATGTAAACCATTGAATCACTTTCATTTTTTGTATGCTTCAAGGATCTAATTCATAGAACCAATTTATACAATCTGATCGAGAGGTACATCTTGAAGAGGGCATGAATCATCACTTTTTCATAAATGTAAGCAAAAACTACACCCGCCTCCCAAATCAACCACGGTCCTTAAAGGGTTTTTTGCCATTTGGAAACAAGCATAGAAAACCAACAAAAGACACTTACAAGGGTGCAGTTTACCACATGTGTGCAATTCAAATTGATAGACTTTACAATATACTGACACATCTTACATTCTCGGGGGGTGCTGTGCCTTAAAAAAATAAGGATATATGAGCGACCAACCACTATTTTATAGGGGGCTATTACTTTTTTTTTTTTTTTTTTTCACATGCTACAATTATGTAATTTTCTAATTTGGGTTAATAGAGAAGGGGCTTGCATTACTTACAATTCCAATTTTCTATGAATAAATGATATGGTAAATTAGATTGAAAAATTATTCTACTATAATTTTGGCCCAAAATTGAATGGGGTGGTTTGGTTTAGGGAATGTTCTCGACATATATAATGCAGCATGGACCCAAAAAATGTTGAGAAAATTTCAGGCCAACGACAATTTAAGTTACAACGAAATTTGACAGAAGAAAGCTTTTACTCCAAAAAAAACTTTGGTGTCACCCTTTACTTGATATCTCACAAGATTCATTCTCATGTGGGAGCTGTATTAGGACACACATCAAACATAGTTTTCGTACACAATGATGGAGTAAGAAAAATAATGCTCATTGTGTTTACAAACACAGTGAATGGGACCAAAGTTAGCATTGCCAAAGACTATGCGCATGCGCAAATCCGCATAAGTATCGCTGGAGTTGCAAAAAAACGGACTGAGTAGCTCCGGCCGCCCCACATCATCCTCCACAGAGTACAATCTGATCTTGTAATTGAGCGCCATCATCCACGCCCCTAAACCCTGCGTTCAACAAATCGAATCTGTCATTACACCACGCAGCACATCTAGATCCAGAACGCAAGAGCAACGCACCCTAAACCCTGAAAGGTAAACCACAAATTAACAAGAGCCTGAAGACCACAAGACAACCGCAATACAAAACCCTACGTTGCCCAATTCAGAGACTAGCAATACCTCAAAGCAGCAGGTGCCAAGATGATCGCAGCGACCCCAGGCACCATGTGACGCTGTCACGCAAGAAAAAGATACAGAAAAAACAATCCCCCAAACCCTGAAGTCGTAAAGCCTAAAACCAAAACACAGATCTGCACCAAACCGTGACGGATTTGCAACAAAACGTAACGAGGGCTGCTTGGGGATGCTCCCAACGAACCAACCGTAGCCAAATAACAAAATTGATTGCACAAACCGTAGCCAAACAACAAAATTGATTGCACAAACCCGTAGCCAAACAACGAAATTGATTGCACAAACCGTAAACCCTACATGCACAACACAGATCCAACGAAATTGATTGCACAAACCGTAAACCCTACACGCACAACACAGATTCGCCCCAAACCGTAACGAGGGCTACTGTGGGACACCCGAAACTGAACGGGCGCACAAACCGTAAACCCCGTATCCAGCAAACTGAGGTCCTTGCACAAACCCTCCACCTCGTCCAAAGCAAATTGATTGCACAAACCCTCCACCTCGTCCAAAGCAAATTGATTGCACAAACCCTCCACCTCGTCGACAACAAACTCAGGTCCTTGCACACGCCACGGCCGGATTCTTGCACATGTCGGGAGATTGCACCCAGTCCCGACCAATTGAACAAACCCTAAACCTCTTCCTTGCAAACTCAGACGCAACGGTCGGCTTCAAGTGAACTGACCCCTAAGCCGAGTTGAGCCAGATTGCCCTGACCCCTAAGCCGAAAACCCCATCACTGAGCCAGATTGAACTGACCCCTAAGCGCAGTAAACCATCACTGAGTACCCTAAACGAGATCTGCACAATCTTGTATTCTGTAATATTAAATCATACTTCGTATTAACTTACAGTAGTCAGACCCTAAATTATGTATCCATGTACAATGTATAACACTTAGTTGTAAGAGTAGTTAAGTCACCGTAGGAATCCGAGAGTCTTACATGAACTAAGATGTATATTTCCTATAGTACAATAAGCAATTTCAGACATTTGGCCAAAGAATTTAATATAAAGGGGGCTATTTTAGTACTATTGCATTTTCTAATGGGGCCTATTATTCCATACCCTATAGTACTTTAAAGACATCCAATGCCATATTCTATACCCTATAGTACTCTAAACTCTTTTATAATTTTTAGCCCAAATGAATAAAAAATACCCTATCATTTTTCGCTCATAGTTTGCTAATCCGCCCAATGACTACACCCCCCGAGCTTACATTTCAATGTTGTTTCTACCTAAGATTTGTTAGATTTTACATGATGCAAAGGTACCATGAAGTTGGACATATAAGATTTGTAAGTTGTCAATATTCAATGAATTCTATTTACAAAAATCTAAATCTTTTAGAATTTATATATTAAAAGCCTAAAAACTTTTGTAATATATGAAAATATAAAATGTTTAGGCAAATGAACTGCACATATTACTAACAATTTGAACTTTGAAAACCTAGAAAAGGCTCTAGATCAAGAATTCTAAAATGTACAAATGAATGAGACTGGGAATTCAAAGACATTGGTTGACATTTTGGGGCATTGGAAAGCCGTGAATTCTTGAAGAATTCCCTATGTTTTCAAACTATGGGAACACAGCTGCAGCAGTTGGCTGATGTGGCCGACATTGTGCCATGTCACTTTTGAAATGAAAAAAAATGTTTAAAATGATATTTAAAATGAAAAAGAAAATCTTGTTTTTTAAGCTTGTAGTACCAATGTTTATAAAATCGGGCTAGATTAGGGAACAAGCCTAAAACGGCCCTCCAATGCCTTGAAATGTCATCTAATGCTACAAATTAGTTAGATTTGAGCCTCCAAAATCTACAATTTTTTTTAATATACACATTGAAATCTACATTCAGTTTAAATTTTAGAAGCATAAATCTACATTTTAGAATCTTGAATTTTGTAATTTGAGTTGATTTAAAGAAGAAGACATCTTCAAATAACACTAAAAAATGCGCAAATTTTCCCTCTATAAAATTTCTTGTCCCATTGTCTCCTGTGATTAACAGGACGTGGTGATTAACTGACCCTCCAATCTGGAGTGTAAAACTTCACAAGCTGTTGATTTAAAAAAAAAAATTCCTCTCCACTACAAGAATTGGGCACTTTCAGGACTGTAGAGGAATGATAGCATGTCCGGAATGATTGGAAAATGATTGCGTTCTCTAATTGCACCACCTCTAAAATCGGAACTTGTCTCCAATCATATCAGAGTTGGACCAGCAACTACAGGATGCATAGTTGACAAAAAAAAGACCGCTGAGCCCACGTTCTTGTTTACTGCATCGTCAACTTGCTCGAGGGAAAAGGCGGAAATTCAATATGTCTGGAAAAGTCTTTGAGAAATCATTTTCCTATCATAAATTAGACTGACCTTCACTTGTAAGTGACTTTAGATTGACTACAAAATGACTAGCACAACTCTAAAAACAATAGTTTACAACTTTTCAAGGTTTAGACCACTACCCATCATGATACAGGCAGGTAGTCTTTTGAATTTTATAAACTGTTTAAAAATCTAGATCACCTAAGATGCATATAAAAATTTTCTGACCAATTACACTATGCTGTAGTACGATTGCAAAATGAATTGGAGTTGTTCCATGCTACAAAATGACTCCGGCCAAGTGATACAAGATGTCACATTCAATTCTTGAGGAATTTGCAAGTCATTTTTTGAGGTGCAGACCTCGCAACTGCAGGGCGTCCATGCGTCATTGGGGAATGATTGCACGCTACTCTACAAAGACTTATTGATGTTGTATTAGAAATTGAGCACATTCGCAACTACTATTATATTCTTGCACCAATTAAGGGCACCCCAAGAATCTATAGCAGCACCTATCAGAAACAGTTTCTATAATGATGCCCTAGTATTATTCCTATGCTAATAGGTTTTCCTTCGCCAACAATTTGATGGCGCCTACAATTCTTTTATGGTTCAAATCCTTGATGCAACAATACTACTAGTTGTAAGCAACTTTCAAAATAGAAAGGACTTACACGCATTATAGTACTTTTAGAAGACTCTCTGAAAGCTACTTTGTAGCCTATATTCTTGTGACTTCAATATGACTTCGTTACAGTCATTTAAAAGTAGCGGTAAAGTACTGTACTACAAAATCAACTCATAAATGACTAACAAATGACTTTTGCACTACTGACAACTGGACACTTAGCTTGGCATTTCCATAGACTACAGATTTGACAATTCTGGAAGACTGTAGAAAGCATGTGCAATCATCATCACACTTTTCTTGTATGAAGTGAGTAGACCTAGAACAACTACATATGTACCTGTTTTGGAGAAGTAAAATAGGTGACTTTGTACTTTTTATGTGCCAATCTTTTCCAATTCACTTAGCAAATTTGTTTATTACTTTCCATTTGAGACCCATAATGTAAAATGGAATTTTGGAAATAAAAGTGATATTGATTTCCTAATTTTATTAGTTCAAAAATTTTTGAAAAAAAATAATCTACTATGTTTCAATGAGGTTTGAAATGTTATTAGTAACACAATTCCTGCATTTTACATATCTCACATGGTTTGTCTTGCCTCTTACTACCTCACTTCTATAAAAGGCTTGTCATTTCATTTTTTTATATTTACACAATAAGTAGATTTGGAAGCCATACGAGACATAAGCCAAATATGATATATGGCCAGTGTATGGTGTATTGTATGATATATATGGTTTATGGCATATTGTATTTATAATATTGTGTATGGTTTATTGTATAATGTATATGGCATATTGTGTATTGTATTTGGTATGTTGTGTATAGTGTATTGCCGTGGAACTTTGAATGTATGACTTATTCCTTGTCTATTTGTCATTATATTCCTTTCTGTAAACAATGCGTTGCTACAAGTAAAAAACGACAAGAAAAAATAACTTTCCGTGTCTTTGAAGAGTATCCTAAACCTTAAATCCATGCCACTTCAGAATGACTACATGCGTCACCCAAAAATGAGTGGGCAATTTTGAAAGTACATCCTACAAATGACTGCAAAATAACTGGACACGTATCAGAGCATCACTCATTCATTGAAGATAATACTACAATAATAACTAAAAAGTGATTGGATATGTGGCAGCCTCGTACTGGTTAATACAACTCCCTCACAACTGCAAAATGACTACAAAATGACTCATGCAGAGGTCCACGTCAACAATGGTCGACCAAATTTTTCAAAAAATGGGCAACAGCCCAACCTTTCCAAAAAATTTTGTCCTCAAACCTAAATGCCATATAGAGCATCCCATCCTTTCTTGATCCAAGTCCAAATTCATTGGTGATAATAAATCTGCAATCCATTAAAAGAATGATTAGTCCACTATGATTATAGGGCCCAAAGTCGTGCTTGAGTCATTTTTGTCCGAAATGACTGTTTAAGAGTCATTCTTTGCAATCATTTATATCCCTATTTTTTTGTAGCGCTCCCTCCTTTGACACCGTTGATCTAAAAAAATAAGAAATACAAATATTGATATGGATACAAACATTGGTATGGATATTAATATAGACACTGATATGGATACGAAAACATTTTGTAATACGGTACGGGATACCGCACTATACAACTATGGATACGGTCTATACAAATATAGATACTAGATACAGTCAAATGGACATTTCCCATATTGTTTAGAACTGTGAAGTGCACCTTCAAATTCAAATAGGAGGGGGGTGGGAGGGTAATAACTAAAATTTAATCACAAAATGGGAGAGGGGGAGAGGTAATAAATGTTTAAGAAAAAAATTTTAGTCACAATATGGGAGAGGGTTTAAAATTTTTCTTTTTTAATGGAGGTCTTTTGAGTGGAGGGAGGGAGGTGCATTAATTAAAATGCACCTCACCCTTACTATCCACCCAAAATTCAGCCTACACACAATTCCCACATTTCCATGTGATGGCCACATTCCCTACATGCAAAAAAAAGGAAAAAAAAACAGTTGCCACAAAAGATTTCTATTTTAATGCCTACAAGGGATTTTGAAAATGTTCATTGTGACAGCATTTTGCAGCCTTTCAAAATAAGATCAGAGACCGACTTCAGTGTGAGGTAACTTAAGTTAGGATAGGATGCTTTAAAATCAACCGGCTTCTTCAAATCAACCCTATAAAATGGTATACAATGGATATGATGGTGTCTTTAAATGGACTACTTTAGTCATTGATTGAATCCCTAAAAAAAGTGTTCTTTATTGCAAGAGCCAGTCATTCACTTTGATTTCCTCAAATCACTTTAGAAGTTGTAAGTAGGGTCACAAATAAGTACCTATAACAGAAAACTTAGGAAAATATACTGTGAAAACACTAGAATTGATTGCTTATCATCCAAAAATTAGAGGTGGAGGGGTTCTTTGGAGGGGTGCAGGAGATGCTCTTACATGGTCTTTTTTAGAGCATCCTACCTTATACTGTATATCTTGTTCAATAGAACAAAACGGACACAGCAATTGCAGGATCCACTAACTTAATTGTAACTTACTTCTTAGCGTCAATGCCATCAGACAGAGCCTCCATCAGAATTGCAGGGCTACTGATCCCAACGGAATAACTTAGCAAATTGACCACGGCTGCTCTCACCATGAAGAAAACTAATAAGGAGACCATGAAGAAAACAGACAAGCTCACTGGTGGTACAAACAGAAGAAGGCTCAAATCCTAATCTCTTGTTGTTGCAAATTCTTGTTTGATTTAGATCTAGGATTTGAAGTGATCTATTTTTGTCTTTACTTAGGATCAGCGTTCTTAAAATTGGCTAATTTGCACTGCCATTCTACCAAATGGGAATACGTGCAAGATGTACATGGTAAAATTTAAAAAAAAATGCAGATTTGAGCCAGGTTGCCAACTGATGTCTCCGTTCGTGCGCAGAAGTTGACATTTATTGTTCGCTGAATTTGTAGACGCGTGCTACTTGCAGATTTGCCGATTGTTGGGGTACAATCTAGGCTCTCCATCTGTAGTCAGACGGTGCAATCAAAGTTGTCCATTTAGTAAGCAGGGTTTAGGGGGGTTTAGGGGTCTGGAACTCTGCATAAGCAACAACATCTTCTGAGCATGTTCGTTAATTGCGTTTAGTGTAATTACCTATTTTCAAGTGCCTTCAATTCGTGTTGCCGTCGTCTTGGCCTCCTCAATCCTCCGCCTTGGCACCTTCATACTTGCATTTATTCTCTTTCAAAATTGATTTTTTTTGAGTTTTGAGTTATGAGCAGGTGAGCATTTGAGCGATTGAGTGCTTGAGCGAGTGAGCGGCAATTTTTGAATTTTGAAGGCACCATTTCCAAGCTATTGTGAATTTTGGAGGCGCGCTGCTGTGCATTCACTGCAATTAGGAATTAGAGGCTCTAATTGACGGTCTAATCTTTTCCAAAATTGCAAAGGCTCAGAGAAGCATTGGTGACTTGGCGTTTTTGTGAGAATTTAAATGCTTGCTTTGATTCCAATTGCACTTGCAATGTCGTTTTCTTGTGCTTTTGCGTCCTCAAGTGTGTTTTTCTGTGAACAATCTCGCTTTTCCCTATGCACATTTGGATATCTTCTATGCTTACTTTGGTGTGCTTGCGTGCAGGATTGCGGGTGTGCTTGGGTGTGGGTGTGCTTGGGTGCAGGTGTTTTGGAGGCGTTGAGTGTGGAAATGACGCCCCGGTTAAAGTTACCTAATAACTTCAGGGTTCATTGCTTTGGCTCGAGCCGCAATTCTGATGGCGTTGGTAAATATTAGCCAAATCCTAGCGCTTACGGTGAGTTGCCAATGACCTCTATGCGCAAGGTCACGCACATTTTGGAGACGCAGTTGTCCCAATCGTTGTCGCGAGCAGTACTTTGTGATCTGCCTTCTGATGAAATGGTAGTTTCTCCTGCGGTTGCGGACCTTGTAGTGGAATTGCTCAGCGATAGTGATGCTGGTGTGACGGGGAGGGAAGAACAGGCAAGGGGCCGCAAATAACTTGCGGAAGAAGAAGAGGACCGCTTTGGTGACCATCACGAGAAGATGGCAAGAGGTTTGGGCTTGTCGCTTTGCCTAGGCGGAGGGAGTGTTTGATTTGAACGGCTACCTCTTCGGTGTTATCTGTCAAAGTTGTACATCGATGAGAGGCAGAAAGAAGGTAATGGTCCCCAAGTTGGACAATCTGGAGAAGCACAAAGGTAAACGTACCTACGTGGTAGACAGTGTACCTTTGGCGCACTAGAAGAAGGGCGAGACATTTCTGAAAAAGGACTGCAAACACGTGAAGCTTTGCAAATTATAGGCAGGTACAAAGCAAGCTGGCACTATTGTTGACCAACTCACTGTCGGTTTAGAGGGCGAGTTCAAATGGAAGGAAGTACAGTTTTCTTGTCTCTTTCAAATTCTGAGCCATGGTCGGCCGATGTGTAATTACAAGAGGTTTTAGTTTCTGCTGAAGCACTTGAAGGTTAAAAATTGTCCTAGAAAGCACTGGTCTGAGAACACTGGCTGGGAAATGGCTAAACATTTGCATATTCTGTTCTAATTGCCTTGAGGAATGTTGTACATTCTGCAAAGGTCATTTCTATAAGCGTGGACAGGGTTTTCTGTCGCGACAGCGCGACAAACGCGACATCATGGACGTCTAGTAGACCCCCCCGTCCGTCTAATAAGAGTCAAAGTTACCTTTGACTTTTAGAATTTTACCATGTATTTATCATGTGCCAGCTGGCCGCCATGTGGCATCCACGTGTCATAGGAAAAGGCGACCGTCGGTTGCAAAAGGCGAGTGCGGGTGGGGCGAGTGCGGGTGGGGCGAGTGGAATCAGGGTTGACTGGCTGCAAACTTTGGAGGCCAATAACTTTTGCAAAAATTACCCAAATTGGGCATATGAGATGTTTTTCGGCATCTACATTTTCTGTAGATGCCAAAAAACATCTCATATGCCCAATTTGGGTAATTTTTGCAAAAGTTATTGGCCTCCAAAGTTTGCAGTCAGTCAACCCTGATTCCACTCGCCCCACCCGCGCTCGTGCCCCGGACCGCCGGTCGCCCTGGAGTGCGGGTGTTTTGAGGACAGTCAATTCCAATTTCTTCTCCCAAAGACCCGCACTCGCCTCTGGATCGCCGGTCGCCCCACTCGCGCTTGCCCTCGGACTGTCGGTCGCCCCACCCGCACTCGTGCCCCGGACCGCCGGTCGCCCCCGGGGTGCGGGTGTTTTGAGGACAGCCACTTCCAAATTCTTTTCCCAAAGACCCACACTCGCCCCCGGACCGCCGGTCGCCCTGGAATGCGGGTGTTTTTTAGGATAGTCAATTCCAAATTCTTCTCTCAAAGACTCGCACTTGCCCCCGGACCGGCGGTCGCCCCTGGAGTGCGGGTCATTTTAGGAGAGCTACTTCTTAATTCTTCTCCCAAAGACCCGCACTCGCCCTCGGACCGTCGGTCGCCCCTAGAGTGCGGGTCTTCAGAGTACACCCAATTCTGACCCCCCCTTTAAGACGCGCACTTGCCCCTAGATCGATGATTGCCTTATCCAAAATCGCCCAAGTAGGTCACTTGTATGGAATAGCTGTAAAGGCTGTACGCTTGTGTCATTTGTAAAGTGACGTCCAATTCAATGTCATCTTATTGATAAGCTAGAAATCATCAAAAAAATATTCCAAAATGCAATATTTCCTTCCCTCGTTCCAAACCCCATCCCTAAACCCTAAAACCTAAACCTCAACTATTGGATTCTTAAAAATGCTTATTATAATCTAGCTCCCCAAAAAATTTACCCTCACCCTACTAGTCATGAAAACCGCAATTTCTAAAAATGTGACCTTGTAAAGTGGAGTTGCCTATTGCTCATGTCCTTCAAATGATGAAAAAAAAATAGAAAGAGGTTAAAAGTCAAAGAATAATCTGAACATTTTGCATTCAGATTTTGTAAGTCAAAAATATTTTGCTTTCAGATCTAGGAAAGTTATCAAGCTCTAATGCCCTTACAAACTCCCTCCCACCCAAAAAAAAATAGAAAAGGATGTTGATCCCAAGAATAATTTTAAAACATTTTGCATTGAGGTTTAGGGAATCAAAAAAAATTTGCATTGGGGTTTAGTTAGTCAAAGACATTTTGCATTGAGGTTTAGTGAGTCCAAAAAATTTTGCATTGGGATTTTGTTAGTCAAAAACATTTTGCATTGAGGTTTAGGGAATCAAAAAAAGTTTACATTGGGGTTTAGTTAGTCAAAAACATTTTGCATTGAGGTTTAGGGAATCAAAGAAAGTTTGCATTGGGATTTAGTTAGTCAAAAATATTTTGCATTCAGGTCTAGAAAAGGTATCCAACTCTAATGCCTTTACAAATTCCTCCCCCCTCTAAAAAAAAATGGAAAAAGATGGTGACCCCAAGAATAATTTTAAAACATTTTGCATTGAGGTTTAGGGAATCAAAAAAAATTTGCATTGGGGTTTAGTTAGTCAAAGACATTTTACATTGAGGTTTAGTGAGTCCAAAAAATTTTGCATTGGGATTTTGTTAGTCAAAAACATTTTGCATTGAGGTTTAGGGAATCAAAAAAAGTTTGCATTGGGGTTTAGTTAGTCAAAAACATTTTGCATTGAGGTTTAGGGAATCAAAGAAAGTTTGCATTGGGATTTAGTTAGTCAAAAATATTTTGCATTCAGGTCTAGAAAAGGTATCCAACTCTAATGCCTTTACAAATTCCTCCCCCCTCTTAAAAAAAATGGAAAAGATGGTGACTCCAAGAACAATTTTAAAACATTTTGTATTGAGGATTAGGGAATCAAAAAAAATTTGCATTGGGGCTTAGTTAGTCAAAGACATTTTGCATTGAGGTTTAGTGAGTCCAAAAATTTTTGCATTGAGATTTTGTTAGTCAAAAACATTTTGCATTGAGGTCTAGAAAAGGTATCCAATTCCAACGCCCTTACAAATCCCACCCCCTCAAAAAAAATGGAAAAGGATGGTGATCCCAAGAATAATTTAAAAACATTTTGCATGGAGGTTGAGGGAGTCAAAAAGATTTTGCATTTAGGTTTCGTTAGTCAAAAATATTTTGCAATGAGCCCTAGGAAAGGTATCTATGATTAAGCCCTTACGAAGTCCAAAAACAAAATTGGTATTGAACCCGAGGAGATCACTTAGTGTCAATTGGAACCTACGTGCCTTAAGTTTTTTGACCCCCCTATCTTATGTCCTAAAATTCAAATAAAAGGAAACAAAAAAATATGGGTAGATTTTTCTAGCTTTAAAGTTTATGTTGTGAATTATTGATATGTTTTATCTGTTAAATATAATTAGTTATGAATTTTTGAAGTAAAAGAATACACTGCAAAGTCGAAAATAATTTTCATACCCCTACCTTATACAAGAAAAAATTGTCTTAAAAATGAAAAATAAATTGCTAAAAATAAATTCCTATTGAAATTTCATTTAATATCTGAATATTGATGCAATGGTAATCAAAATGCATTCACAATAAATATTTGAGTCGAAAAATATGCCATTTCAATTCATTTTTCAACCTCTGACTCCTAGAAATCATTTCATACATTATTTGGATTGGAAATTTTTGGCAATAGAAACCTATAGTCATTATTGAACAAACCTCAAAATTATAGGTTGAAAATATACTTTATGAAAAAGTATATACGAGGTCCAAAATTCACTTTAACACACATGGTTTCTTGTAATTATACTAAGTGATCTTCCCGGGGTATTGAATTGGTGCAAATACTCATTATGTTGCCAAAATAAAAAGGTGTACATTACATACCTTAACCTTGAAATGTTAAAACTACATTTTCTCGCATTATAGCAATTTTGGGCAGCTCACTATGAAAAGAGATTTTGTTTTTTTCCTTTAAAATTTTCACACAACATTTCTTCAAAGAGTAGATTTAAGGCACAACAACTTTCATAACTTATCAAGATATGGCTTAAAAGTTATTGCATGATATGTGATTTTAAGAATTTGGTGGACAACTAAATTTTTTGAAATATCCACCTTTTTAAAAAAGAATTGAAATTGGTTCTTCAAAGGTATATATATATATATATATATATATATATATATATATATATATATATATATATATATATATATATATATATGTATATTCATATACAAATCTTTGAATCCTTCCGTTTTTAGTTGTGAGATGAAAACTTATGATGCGCTCTAGTTTACGAGTAGTTAAGGATTTTCTACTCTAAAATAAACTTTAGAGTCCTTTACTTGTTTCATTTTTCAATATTTTCCCCTAAAAAAATTTCTATGATGTACATATTTATTGCAACATTGCAACCATTTGGATTGTCATTTTTAAATATGAGTATTTAATTCTTAATACTTTAGTGTTTTAAATGGTTTTGTATTTCTGTCCACTTACTAATTTTTTCCTAAACGTTGTACAATTCTCAACAATCCTTAAATTTTGAAGCATGCAACCAACTTGCCTTGGAAGACAATTTTAAAAAATAAACACCATTTGGGACCTTTTTTCATAGAAATGTGATCTTGTGAAGTGCAAATGCCCGCATTTTTGTAGTGATAAAAAATGGATTTTTTGGCAATTTAAATGTTATTATCTCGCAATCTAAAAGGTGGAAATTTCTGAAATTTTTCCATATTTTTTAAAACAAGTACACTACAAGATCCTACGATTATATATATTGAATAGGAACAATTTCTTCAAGTTCAGTGCTTGTACTAAGAATGAAAGTATTAGAGCATTTTTGTTAAAAACGGAGTCCAATACATTTATGGGTTAAATTACACAAGGAAGGATTATCTTTAATTCACCATTGGATTTCCATCTTGGATTCTTGGAGTTATTACAACCTGTGAATTCCAAGAGCTGTACTTGCGGTCGCCCATGGACTTGCACTCCAGAGTTGTCAGGGTTGACTGGCTGCAAACTTTGGAGGCCAATAACTTTTGCAAAAATTACCCAAATTGGGCATATGAGATATTTTTCGGCATCTACAAAAAATGTAGATGCCGAAAAATATCTCATATGCCCAATTTGAATAATTTTTGCAAAAGTTATTGGCCTCCAAAGTTTGCAGCCAGTCAACCCTGATTCCACTCGCCCCACCCGCACTCGCCCTTGGACTGCCGGTCGCCCCACCCGCACTTGCCCCTGGACCGCTGGTCGCCCCACCCGCACTTGCCCCTGGACCACTGGTCGCCCCACTCGCACTCGCCCCCGGACCGTTGGTCGCCCCACCCGCACTCGCCCCCGGATCGCTTCACCCGCACTCGCCCCACCCGCGGTCGCCTCTTGCGGACCCGCTTGCGCCCCTACCCGCGGTCGCACTCCCAGTCAGCATTCCGCGCCATCCACGTCAGACAACCCATTTACCGGGGAGTAAA
The DNA here is from genome assembly GCA_963969595.1 of Neckera pumila. NCBI lineage: Eukaryota > Viridiplantae > Streptophyta > Bryopsida > Hypnales > Neckeraceae > Neckera > Neckera pumila. The sequence continues at coordinate 20,543,691 of OZ018416.1, read as the reverse complement.
AAAAACCAAACCCTAAAAAATTACGCGACGAGTCTTGTCATGTATACGCGACATTTTTTTTGCGACGTCACGTGTCAGATAGACAACGCGACATCCAAACCCAAAAATCTGTCAGACAAGACAACCCTGAGCGTGGACAAGGTCACTGCTATTGATAATACGTCTTGGATTGGCGTTCATGTGTACGCAATGAAGAATTGGTAGAGATTGCTGCACTTGCTTCATCTCTCATGTGTCAATAAGGGTGGTACTGCAGAACACCTTATTGCTGTGATCATGCGCGCATTGTTAGAGAAGGGAAGGCTTTCTCATGAAAAAATTGCCTCTAAGTTGGTGTGTTTTGGCGCTGATGGGGTGAGTACTTTCTAGGGTTCTAAAACTGGTGTTATAGCCCAGATCAAGGATGAATGGGCTCCGTTTAGTTTGGGAGCTTCTTGCATGAGTTACAGATTGAATCTGGTAGTGGAGATGCTGTTGATATATCCAATGGTGGCGTAATTTGAAGGACTTTTCCAGTCCATTTATTCCTATTTCTGTCGCTCAAACAAGCGACATGCTGAGCTACAAGCTTTGGCAAATCTCATGGAAACTAAAGGGAACCGCATGGTTTGCAATGTTGAGACTCATTGGATCTCAATGAGGAGTCCCGCTCAACGTATCCTGGAGGAATTCAGAACTTTGCTCGTCAAAATGGGTCCGGACTTGACTGGAGGGCCTGGACAGAAGAGTAACGCTGGCGCTGGTGACAATTTCGACCTCCTCTCTGATATCGAAGTCTTGTTGTCTTTGGCTTGCTTTATCCCTCTGGTTAATGCTATTCATTGTCTAATGAAGTTGTCACAAAGCCGTGATATCTTCATTTGTGACTTCATGAGTGCAATCAAAGTCTACCAGCAAGAGCTGGCCCGATTGTTTCTAGACGGAGAAAGTGCCTTCAACAAGGAGGATTTTCCAAAGTATAACCAGCTGGTTTCTTTGGAAAGTAAGGACATCTGCCTAAGTGGAAAGAGTTGCCTGGAGACTCAGGTATCTCGCATCTCTACTTTGATTTGTCTATTACCACCGTATATGCATGGTGCCACAACAAAGAGATTGGGCAGCACATCTTTGTTACCGAGCAAGATTTTCATCGTGTCCAGGATACTATTGAGTGGCAATTTATAGGTGAGGTCACTCTGAATTTCTCTTTTGACTTTCCAGGCTTGCTCTTGCACTCTGTATTTTATTTTTGCTTCCATTTTAGTAATGTATATTGTTTACTTCAATTCCTTTGTGAACCTAATGCATGCCTTTGTGTGTACTGCGGTCTTGTGCAAATGTGGCTTAGTCCTTCTCCGATAAGCTGGAACATAGGTTCCTGCAGCAAGAACTACTCAATGCTTTCAGAATCATATACCCCCAATATTAAAGGCAAAATGGGGCTGATTCTAGTTTTTCCCAGCACTTGGCAATCTTGAAGAGTTTCTACAGTCATTGCCGACTTGTAAATAAGGGGCAGCCTTTGTATGAGGGAGGCCAACCTTATACAACCCTAGAACTTCTTTCTGCTTCTGATCTGGATTTACAGCAAGGGCTCTTCAAGGTTACCATGAAGGCAAATTGTAAGGCCGCCTGTGGATAGCCTTTGGATGTCAACCCGGTGATAAATCTTTGTCGTAGACTTTCACAATTATGCCGCCTTCGTAAGTTGATTTTTAAATATTTCAAAGTTGCAGAAATAAGCTGTTGTTTAGTCCTTGGGTCCATTGAGGATGAAAGGGGCTTTTCAACTTTGAAGTTCTTGAAATCTTGTCACAAAAATAGATTAGGGGAACACTTGCTTCTTGTGGTGCGCATATTTGGCCAGAGCTATTTCACCTTAGAAGATTTTTCGTATAAGGAAGCAATTGCTTTTTAGAAATCTGTGGTGAAGATGGAGAGGCAAGGTGATTTCTAAGCTATTTGCAGAATTGGATCGCAGCAGTATCCTTTTTAAGTAGTCAGTATCTAGTTCATTGCCTTTAGTTTTCATGAGGTTTTGCCAAGCATGCAGTTCTAAGATCCTTAACGTCGGAAGGGCTCAATACGAGTCTGTGACAGTGCAAACGGCAAAGACAACATCGGCATTGAACTGGAGTTCCAAAGTCCTTTGGCAAACTAGATTGCTTAGTGGTGGAGTTCTAGAGTGGCGATGCTGCGTTGCTTGATATTTCTAACTCTTTCATTAATGTGGCTTGTTTGTCTTGTTTGCAGAACACTAACACTACATCTGGGCAGGCTTGCATATATGCAAGAAGGGTTCAACTCCCTTGTTAGTGATCTACTCTATAACTGAGTAATGATCCATCTTTGACAAGAAATTGCAAGTTCAACACACAGAAAATTTAAACTCAATTCGCAAATGCTTCACCAATACATTCAATCGTATAGCAATTCTAACAACTATATAACATCAAAAGTAACCATGAACGTTCTCCTTCAAATTATGTAGAATCGCAAATTCACAATAGTGCACTACTAGAAAACTGTGTCCAAAACAACAGAAAATCAACTGATTTCTGTTGTTTTGTACACTGGAATGTCCATTTCCACTGATTTTTGAATTTTTTGTTAATGCAAACAAAACAGCTTCCAATTTTCTATTGATTTGAATAGTGCAATGACCAAATCAACAACTTTTTGTTGAATTTTAATCTTTTTGGAATCTTTTAGAATCTTTCTAGAATCTTTCTAGAATCTCCTCGAATCTTTAAAAATCTTTAGATTCAATTGAGTATAGAATACATTTTAGAAGATTTTGAAAAATTGTAGATTGTTCTTATACCTTTAGCATTATATAGGACAAGCTTCGCACATTGATGTCAAATAATTAATTGATCCATAAGGCCTTAAGGCATTAATTCATTCTATTTTCTACTTTAGGATGAATCTTTTACAATGCAATATACATTGAATATGATTCTTTTAAAATATTTACTAAAGATGTATTTTATTGCTAGTTCAATGCCTATAAAATCTTAGACCAATCCAAGTGGCAACTAAAAGTTATATATGAAAAGGTCTTTTTTTTTTTTAAATGGGTGGTTTTGGGCAGCCATGACAAATAACTACAATCGGTTTGAAATTCTTTTTACATACTTTCGACAAGATTGTTAATAAAATCTCCAAAGCTGGAAGACATTCAATCACACAGTTTTTTCCAAGTTTCGATGTATTTGACACTCATTGCCAAAAGTGTTCAACATTAGAAAATGAAGATAAGCAATACACATCCTAGCGCAAAACTAGAAAAATCATAATCATTCATTTTCAAAGTCGAATTTGTGATGCTAAAACAAGATTTCAAAACAAACTTTAAAAAAATATGAACTATGTAAAATAGTAACTTGATAACCTTTAATTTATTATCAAAATGTTTTTGACACCAAAATTTTGTGCCTTGGGCAATTTGAAGTTCAACACCAAAATTAGAAGTTTAAGTATAATGAATTTTATTTTTCTGACTTAATCATTCAAAAATTCAATGTTTTTTCAATTCAGTAGACTTTGGCGGCTATTTTGGCATAGCAAAACAACTTTTTCAAAAAACCTTTCAACAAAGAAATTTTGGGAAATCAAACTAAATTTCACCTCCAAAAATCCGTTTGCAATTTGAAGTCTCCAATCAAAAGTTACGGCCAGAAATTAGAGAGGGGTAGCAAGAAACATTTTTTTGGATATATTCGAACATCCTCTCTGATTTTTGTCCATAACTTTTGATTGGAGACTTCAAATTGCAAACGGATTTTTGGAGGTGAAAGTTGGTTTGATTTACCAAATTTTCTTAGTTGAAATTTTTTTGAAAAAAGTTGTTTTGCTATGTCCAAATGGCCTCCGAAGTTTGCTGATTTTACAAAGAAAATAAAAACTAA